>CAJHNH020001256.1:80000-184988 GCA_905116865.2 Candidula unifasciata | reverse complement strand
TCTTCCCACCTCTAAAAACTTTGGAAATGTGTCCAATGGAAAGAGTTGGTACGTTCCTGGCTTTAAGAGCACAATTGCTAGTTTAGTATAAAATTTTGTAAAGCTCCGTAATTTGCACCATCTATCTACTGCTTCTTCCTGTCTTAATAACTCCCCATTAAAATTCTTTAGTGGTGCATTTTTTTAATATAGGACCAGGGCCCTTCTTGTCCCCTCTACATGCCCAAAACTACCACCCGCTAGCATTTTTGAATTTTTTCACAAAATTGATCCATATTTTTGGCACACTGCCTAGCTACCTTCTGCAAATAATTTCTAGCTGCTCTTAATTCAGTGAGAGTGTTCCTTGTTCTTTCCTTGTTTCTGAGGAGTATTGCCTTTTTGCCGGATTTACAGGATTTTTATTTTGTTGACGAACTTGGCTCCTAGATCGAACCATCCTAACTAGACCAGTGAATATCGTTTAAAGTAGGCCCATGTCTGTTGGTCATCATCGTTTCAGTGTACAATGTGATCCAGTGTCTTGATCATCAATTAACAAAAAGGGTTTTTTCCTTTTTTTTTAAAAATATTTCTATTCAGGGGTTTTTGGGGAAATTTGCTCTCCCTGGTGTCTGACGATCACACACGACAGCCACAACTCCCTGTGATGCAGACTGGTAACTGTATCCGTAAGAAGGCAGGCTAACGGTAGATGGCCATTGGAGCGGACTGGTCCACGCCAGGGTTGAAATGCTGCCAGGAGGCACGGCGCTGACTGATACAGTAGATGGTGACCCAATGATGCGCAGTGTTAAAGGACTACTATGATGATGATGATGACGATGGCGATGACGATGACGATGATGATGATGATGATGATGATGATGATAACGATAGATCACGATGATTATTATTATATTTCTATACATTTCTTAGAATTACTTGCCTTTTGTTTATCAAATTACAGGTGACTTGGTCACTTGATGGAGCAGACCTCCCCCTGGATCCATCCATTGCCTGGAACAGTTTCATCACATCAGAGGGAGATATTATGAGCTATATCAACATCTCACGGGTGGAGGTGTCCCTAGGAGGGGAGTACACCTGTTTCGCCATCAGTAAAGTTGGGGATTCTAAACACGTCAATAGACTCAACGTTTACGGTAAGTCAAATTCGGAGCTTACGACAGGAAGGTTGTTATAAAGTATCACATTCAGTGCCCACGAAACATAGATCAGAAAAATGAGAAGGGACATTTTTAATAACTCGTCAGGATTTTCCAGCGAACATTCCTGAAAAAGAAAAATCATTGCTAGCTGTACACGTAAATAGACTGCAAACGTTGATTCAAGAGTCGTTACAGTCAATGGATACGCATTAGATCAAATCTTCTTCTTCTTCAGCCTTTTCTGATAATGTGCGATAAATGACATTCCAATTGGTTTTCTACAATCTATCAGTTGGTGCCATCTGTGTCAGAGTTGATTGAAAGTACACGACACAGAAGACTTTGAATAGACTTGATCACCAACGCCACACGGCACGGACTCTTAAGAAGAAGAAGAAGAAGAAGAAGAAGAAGAAGAAGAAGAAGAAGAAGAAGAAGAAGAAGAAGAAGAAGAAGAAGATTTACCATGGTAGCTACTTCCCCTCCTTCCCGCCCCTTCATTAAGTTAGCTTCTGGTGGAACTGGGAGAGATAGAATTAAAAATCATGACTATTAAAAAAATGAAGAGGAGAGGAAGCCTAGATACATATGGATCGATCCACTTGACTGACTGACTGACTGACTTTCTACCCCACCAGGACATCACACAAGCGATAAACATCCGAATACACAATGTGCCACCATGTGGGTGAGGATCACCGTGAAGAGGTTCCCAGAAACCGCGTTCAGCCTTTAGGCCATATTTATGGCCAGGCTATATTGCGGCCCCTGGCAAAAGCCAGAGTAGGGCTTCAAATAACGAAAAATTTCATCCTAAAAATGACGAGAAGTATTGTCGATCCACTTTGTTGTGCCTCGGGCTGCTATCTGCAGGTTTACGATTCTATCATGAGATTATGAAATCCTAATTTTGAAGGCAGACCGACAAGACAGATCTCAGGTACCCCGTTCACTCTCGTAAGAAGTTGTAATTAGGGCACGTGTAACCGCTACACCAGCCAAGTGTTGCCTGCAGTCTTGTGTGGTTAAGGACCATGGGTCGATAACTTCAGAGATATGCTACAGCGGCCAGAGAAGCCTTTAACTGGGGTAACGAACCTGGTGCAAGAGAGATAACTCAGACTCTAAACAGCGGGAGGCGTTGTAGGGTAGATAATCTTTGTGTGGATGTAACACAAAATGTAAGACAACAGAAACGAAAAAGAAGGGAGTGAAACAAGAAAGAGGTGTATCGGCAGGATGAAAAGAAGAAGCAGGAGGGGGTGAGGATGAGAAGAGGAGGGGGAGAAAGAGGAAGAAGAAGAGACGGGAAAAGGGGGAGGAGTGGGAAAGAGAAGGATGAAGATGAGGAGAACGACTCGATAGCATGTAAATTTGTCACCTGGGGGGAGGGGGGGGGAGCCATTGAGACTGAATGTGCAGTACCAAGGAGCAGTTGGTCGAGTGGTTTCTGTTCTGGGTTCTCATGCGATACATCTTGGTTCGATCCTCCATAAGGATGAGGATCATTTATATCGGCGTGGGGGAGGGGGGGTGTGTAATTAATCCCTGTCATCATCATTAACAGATCTTTCACAGAACGTCGCTCTCATCACGGTCTGCCTGAAAAAAGGTCACTCTCTTTCTCGCCAGCTCTCTCGCCAGCTCTTCCGCCTCAAGCACTTTTCTACCTAAGCTGCTGCTTATATCCTGTGTCCATCTTCGTGCTGGTCAGCCCCTGTCCCTCTTTGTAAAAATATATATATAACAAGTTAATAAGAGAACTGTGCTGTTGAAGAGTTATTAAAGCACGCTTTGTTTGGCCAGCCAGTAAACCTATAAGTTGCATTGTACAGACATAGTCAAGTGAATGATGTAAGAAATCAATCCCTCACTGCAGGTACCCCATTTATCAAACCGATGCCCAATGTGACGGCTACAGCCAGCAAGGACCACTCTCTCAGATGTTATGTCTCCGGATACCCGCTGGACTCCATCCACTGGACTAGAGGTTTGTAGTTTACGCTTTTGTTTAATTGCAATTATTTTCTTGTCCGTGGCGAAGCTGAGTGATCTCGAGGTATGACATCCGCCTAAAATGCTAGAGGTACTGCATTTAAACCCCGGTAAAGGCTGTGATTTTTTAACGTGGACTTGTAGTAATTTTCCTTGGTCTCTGGGTAGTAAGACCGGACGCCCGTGTGTATTGCTGCGCACGTAACAAAAATACCTTGGCAGTTGAAAATCAAAAAGAGTAGCCTAACGGAGCTGCTCGGGCAAAATTTGGAGTTAAAAATCTACCCAAAATATTTCAGGATCTTATCCGGTGCAACGGAGTTCATGCACTGTGATGAGCTTTGTCAGACTCAGACTTGAGTTAGAAGTAGAACGAAGCACTTACACCCATGCGCCATGAAGGTTGGTTGGTTTTCTGGGGCTGGTTTGTTATTTATTAGATTGTTGATTAGTTGGCGGGTTGGTTGGTTAGGTGAGTAGTTCCATTTGTAGGCTGGAAGGATATAGTTTCGTCGCCCAGCTCCTGAGTTGAGTGCATGGCGTGACACTGTGAGCTACGTGTGTTTTTCGTTGGCACAAGAGCGGAGCAACTATGGAGTGACCCGTTTGCTATGAAGCTGAAGCAAGGATTACCAGATTACCAGATTACCAGGTGAATAGTTGGTGAGTGGGTTGGTTAGTTGGTTGATTGGGTGGGTTAGTTGGGTAAATGATTGTTTGACTGATTAATAACTGTTTTAACATCGAACTGAGTTTCTGAAGGAAGAATCTGTCGTTTTTCGCTCAGCCTCTGAAGACACTGCCAATGAAAGGAGTTGCTGAAATATACTGGGGGGGGGTGAGAGTCAGAGAGCGAGGCAAGTGAAATATTTTGACTAATTAAAAAATATAACCCTCTCATAAAACTAAAGGACAAGATTTAGGCGAGCGAAAGGCAGTGATGCAAGTGGCGGAATAAATCAAGAGCAGTTTCATAGAGTATGTAAAAAAAAAAAAACGAGAACAGCGTGGGGGCGATCCATTGAGCCAATCTGTTCTGGGCAGATGACACTCAGCTGATTAGGGAGCTGCGATACCAAAGTGACTAGACGCTTGTCTGGCACCCCAGAGATCTTAGGTTCGATTTCACACTGAGCGGATCTGGAAAAAAAAGACAATGGCTTGCAGATCGACATGACTTTAAATGGGTGCCAGGCAATGTCGTGGGAAATAAAGGCCGTCTGTATGATTTTGACAGGGAGCTGATTGGTTTGTATCCAGCCGAGTTCCAGTTGTTCTATAAAATCTGAGTTTAACGACATGTGCCCAGTACGCCACTGGCATAAAGAGAATTCTTTACTTTTCTTTGCTTTATTTTATTTTCATCATCATCAGTCATAATGTCCTTTACAGAACGTCGGTCTCCTCACAGCAGATATCCCTCTTTCTAGCCAGCTCTCCAGCCCCACTGGAGTCTTCGTCTGACTTCTTTCGAGTAGTCTCCTCTTGTTCACACTAAAGCGCCCAAATATTCGAAATCTGTGATATTTTCCGTTTCGTCATTTTCGTTTGTGATGTGTGGTTGGTGTGCTGTATTTACTGAGGCAAGTGTGTGTGTGTGTGTGTTTTTTTTAATCTTTAAACTCAGTAAAAGATTAACTTCTTTGCTGTGCTTTTTGACAGCCAGTATTAATTTTTCTAAGCCCTGTACATGATTGGAAAAGTAAACCGTGTCGTTTGCGTATCTGAGTTCTGGGATAGGATTACCTCCAATTTTCAATTGATCAAGCTCTCACATGCCTCATCGCTAATTGTGTTTTTTCTCTTTTTTTTAACCTAATTTAATTTACTTTACCTTACTTAACTGACTAATTAATGCCGGATATGTTGGATCGTCATCACTAGGCTCCGCCCAGCTGCCAATCAATCACAGACAGAGTGTCTTAGATAATGGGACCCTGATCATTCGTCACGTGCAGAGAGAAGACTCCGGACAGTACACATGTGTCGCTCGCAACCGTGAGGGGCAGGGGATGGAGCGGAGCATGCACATAGCAGTCGTTGGTGAGTACTCTTGTTGTTGTTGTTGTTGTTGTTGTCATTGGTAACATGTCGTGTAAGTTCTGGGGCGCCGCTGCTGCAGAAATGTGTGAGATATAAGTATGGCTGTCAAAAATGGGAACAGGGGAAGAAACTCACAGGTATCTTTAACACAGTTGAAGCTCACGGCGAGAGGCTCGACTGTATTACACAAGGTTTTACCCCATATGGTTTGAGTCTCTCACTAAGGAACGGATAGCTGTCTATTGGAGGCCTCGCTTAAAGCACGACATCCGTAGCTCCGGTGAGCATCCCAGTGATTTCTGATAAAATTTACACGTGAACTGAATGGCGCAGCCATAAAACAACCCCAAGACCTTCAGAGGTTGAAGCAAACGGCGTGACCAATTTGCGTTGAAAGGGAAGAAGAGGAAAGATTAAATAAAGACATTAAGATACCTCAAATATAACCAAGGGTAGCTGAGGATATTATATAAATATATTAAAACACCCTCAATACAACCAAGTGTAATAGAGGGAAGGCTAAGTAGCCAGTAAGGTACCTCAGATACAACCATTGGTAGAAGATATGATGAAAATTAGTTGCGTATCCTTTACAGGACGATGTGTGGTTTCTCTAGGCAATTTACATCCAGTAGTTTGCCATTGCTTCCTGGACGGTCGGCTTTCTTGATACCACTGTCGAAACCAACGCAAGGCGCGTTGCCTGCAACTGGGATCGGACCTGGCATCCCGGCATTACGAAGCGAAGCGTTCGCATCGACTTAGCCACAGAGCCGACAGAAGAAATGATACTTTAAAAAAATTAAATTTCCTCCAGTATAAACACAGGTAGAACATGAAAAGCTAAAAAAAAGCATTAGAAAAAAACCAGCAAGCTACCTCTAATGCTACCAATGATAGAAGCGGAAAGTCTAAAAAGACATTAAGGTCTCTTCAGTACAAACAAGTGCCAGTGTGATACCGGAGCCCATTTTTGAAGCAATGAATAGGTTCCACTGTCACCTACCACACATACCGTATGATGCGATCAAGGAAGGTTGGTGGTGTCCTATAGACAGCTTAAATTGCAAAATCTAGCCGGTCATAGAGACATCTACAAACGGGTGCCTTTGGATTGATTCGGACAGCTGGGGATGAGCTAGAAGAAGGGGGCGGGGGTGGGAGAGGAGGATGAAGAAGAAGATCAGGAGGGGGAGAAGGAAGTATTTGAACCCCTACATTACCTCACATACAACCCCCACTTCCAATTTGAAACTGTGCATTGTCGCAACTGACACAAAAGGCTCTAAATCTGTGACCTTTCCTCTGATAGAGCCTCCTGTGATAGACCCCTTCCATTTCCGTCAACGCAAGCAAGGGGACAGAATCCTGGTCACCTGCGCGATCATCAGTGGAGATCTGCCCATCACCATCCAGTGGGAGAAGGACGGCAGAGCTATTCCACAAGATTTAGGCATTCGTATTCAGGTGTGTATGTTTGTCGTTTTGTGTCTCCGTCTGTGTATTTTACAAATATATCGATCTGTCAGAAATGTGGGCGTGTCTATGGAATAAATATTCACGTTAAAAATTGTTTGGGCTATCCTCCGAATAATGATAATGGTCCTAAATTATCGAGACCGAAAATATAACCTGATAGTGATAGGGCCTCAGTCACATTTAAATTGCGGACCTCTTGCGGGCGACTATACCCGCCACCGCTGAGAGTATCTCCCGCTTCGCGCGGAGTGGGGCTAAACTAGATGGCTGGGACTCGCGAGCAAATAAAATGAAGGAAGCTGCAGGAGATGCGGTAGCTGCTACTCGTGAGTCCCAGCCATCTAGTTTATCCTCGCTCCGGGAACTGAACATGAAATAACAAAATATTATTAATAAATAGAGAGATAAAGAACACCTTAAAAATGATAATTATCATCAGTTATGTACGCTGCTATATGGTGCAGAACAAAGTTAATAAACAAACAATTAGAAAGTTGATTTATTCTTTTCTGCACTGCTTGTGACCCATCCTGTTCTTCTTCTTCGCGTTCACCAGCTGTACACTCTGGCGGAAAGTTCTGGTTGTTCGTCCACTACTGAACTGCACTACTGCTCCAGAATCTGAGTGTTGCATGTGCATCAGTTTTACAGATCTCATTCTCTTGAATACAGACTGTTGGTTCCTTGCCCCTCTGGCAGATGCACTCTGACTTCAAAGGAAGCTCCCCAATTAATCGACTCTTATGACATTCTTTTGGAGAGGCAGTGGGTCTATTCTTGTTTTCCCTACAATGGGGACCCAGAACCCACACAGGGGACCCATCCTGTTGTTATATTGACTCATTCTGTCTCATATGTTACTTTAACTTCTGAAGTCTAATGGTGTAAATTTGTTTAATCCCCAGTCCCTAAAATTGATAACTGACAAAAACAACTTATTAGATAGAATAGAATGAGTTAAAGAGATATCTGCTTGGTCATGAAAGAGATCAGATGTAAAAATACAGAGAGAACTCTCCTATTACCTGAAACCAAAAATAATTTCATACTGAGATTCTATGGCGGTTGTCATTTTCAGTGCATTGTCTAAGAAGAATACCTGGCATTAAGTGGCAGGACAAGATCACAAACACTGAGATATTGGAAAGAGCAGATAGGATGCCTCAAATACAGGTTTCTCAATATGCAGTCTCCGAAAGCTCAGGTGACTGGGTCACACCTGAAGAATGGAGAATGATAGAGTGTTGCATGAAGAGAGCAAATCAGGAAAGAAAGGAAAATGAAAGAATAAAACAATTGCAGAAAAGATGAAAGCTGAGAATCTGAGAAGAAGCAGTCTAAATACATTTGATGACAGCAACAGTCCTGCAATTTCTAAATACATTTGATGACAGCAATAGTCCTGCAATTTCAGGCTCTAAAAGTGGAAGGTTTTTCTTAATATGTTCGGTTCTTGCTAGTCACTGTCGCCATCGCCATGGGCTATGAGCCCCATGCCTTATCATAGCCCAGTACAACACTATCTGTGGAAAGGTTCCAACACAAAGGGTGGTGGGGGGAAAAAAGCTGGTGACAGAAACTTCAAAGTAAAGTGTTTCATTCACGTGGAAAGACATGATACTATTATCAAATACATGCTGGATAGAAAAGTTCAAGGAAGCAAACTAGAGGTAGACATTGATACAAATTTGAAGATAACATCAAAAGGTGGATGAACAGTGTACAACCAGGGCGAGAGAGTGTTGGAGATCCATTGCACCTGATTGATTAAGATGAATGTGCAACATTATATTTCATATATCCACAAGATTGAAGAATGTATATATCTGCTGCAACTGGGACATAGAGAAAATTAACAAATAAGAGCAACATAAAAACTGCTTCTACAGAAGAGTTGATATGAAGCTGAGCAAGAAGATGGTGGAGTGATAATATACCCGCTACCTAGTATGTGGTGTAAGAAGCCTAACCAGAGAGCACAAGCAATTTTAAAATTGAAGTAAAAATTGAACCCACTTAGTGTCACCAATCAGAGAAAAAATGTCAGTCACAGAGAAGAAAGGAGGCGGGTGATATCTCTATCAGTGAGTATCAAGGGCTCTAAATTCTAAAGAAGAAGAAGAAGTCCTTCATCGTCAGTGTCTTTGATGTCCTGTGTCCTCCCTCGTGCTGATTGACCCCAAAGTTTTTTAAAATTTTTTTTTAGGACCTATTCCCTTCTATCTGTTCTATCGAAACCAACATGATGTTAAATATGGCTGAAGTATTTCAGTTAATGACACAGAATACAACACAATATGCCAATGCTCTTTTAAGGTAAACTGTAAAACGAGATATTCTATTAAATTCCTGTAACATAACAATTCAAAGTTTGTGCCCTCTGTAGCTTTTGAAACTGATGTCTCCTAATGATGTTTATGATGTATTGTTTATAAACGTAAATGTTTCCGGTGTCATTAATTTTTTTTCACATCACAAAGACAATTATTTTGAATTTGTATGTTCATACATTCCATTATCATCAAAACATTTCAGCAACTTGGTGACTACTCTATCTTGTCCATAAGTGGGGCGACACCAAAGCATGATGGGAACTACACATGTTATGTCAGCAATGCTGCAGCCTCCGTCAACTACACAGCAACCCTGCACATCGCTGGTGAGTTACTGGCACTTGTGTGTCTCATTTATATATATATATATAAATCTCAATTTTCAACTGTTCTTCTTCTTTCTTTCTTTCTTTCTTTAACCAACAGTGGATCATAAGCCCTCACCGTATCCTTCGCTATCAAATGTTGCTCACTCTGTGCCCTCCCCCAGTTGTTCACCTTATTGTCAAATTCTTTTTGTGTGTGCATTATTGTTAAGAAACAGAGAATCACCAAACAAGCATTTAAATAAGAAACAAATGGAGTGAGCAGACAAGGGCACACAGAAGAAATTCTAAGATGAACAGTGATGAGTCTATATTGACTGGACTGGATCCTATCTATAAAATTGACACAGTTGTACAAGATAGAAGAATAACTATAGAACTGATCATCAGAATAATTGTCAAGTTTTATTCTTACCATTCTCTAATTGTTTTTATTATTGCTATCATCTTGCCTGTTTGTGTTTCTGTTACTTAGCCTGATATTGTTTCTGTTATCAGGCCTTTTATTTTTTCTGTTATATAGTCTGTTAACAATGACATTGTGACAGTTATCTACCGTATTATTGTTAACTTTCATTTACCCTATTTTGTGTTAATATTTTCTACTGTGTCATAGTCACTCTCATTTTAATTTACTTCAAGTTGCCACTTCATTTACCACTAATCTACTGATTCTCCATGATTCACTACCTTACCTGGATATTAAACTGTCACTACTATATGAGTGTTGTTCAATACCACCAGGACCGTGCAATGAACGAACAAACCCTGTGACACAAAGTGTCACCATTCTGATGAGGATCACCCAGGGCACAGGTCCCAGAAACACTCTGTTCACTGTTAGGTTATAATAAGGCCCCTGACTACAGCTGAGGTGGGGCTTTGAAATAACGTAAAATTGTGTCCCACATTGGGACATGAAAATAATAATTCTTTAGGGGAATGTAGGCGGTGGGGAGGGGGGGGGGTTGGTGGTGGGGGGGGGGGCGTGGTCAGCAGTTTGAGGATTAAGGGCTTCATGGCTAGTGCTTTCACCGTGGACTATGCAGGTTAGGACATTAATTTTTGCCCCCAACAAAAAAACGCCATCACCTTAAATCCACCCAAATTCCTAAAGGTTTGATGCTTCCACACATGGTAGCCAATCATGCCCTAACCTTCTATATGAAGTTTCCTAAGCCTGGACTGAGAATGATAAACAGTCAGCACTTTTCTGAGTGAAGTATAAGATATGTTTCTTCATAGCTTCAGGGGCAGACTCAATCTCAAGTCTCATGCTTTTGAAATATACCTTTCTTTTTACCACGCTTCTGCCTCAGAAATGAACATTCTTTAAAAACGATTGATGTTTAGGTCTCCACTCATCTTTTCCCTCACTGAGAGAGCGAAGAATCTAAGGTTGGGTGCAGAGGATCCCATATTAAAGACATTCTTGTAAAATAATTCCTACTGTTATCTCACAGTGTTTATTTATGCTAACTTTGTCATTTCAGTTCCTCCACGATGGGTTATGGAACCAGAAGATTCATTTGTCATTCTGCACGAGTCAGTTCAGCTGGACTGCCAGGCAGATGGAACTCCAGACCCACAGGTTGTCTGGAAGAAAGCTGAAGGTAGCTCTTACAAATTTATCATTTAATTCATTATGAGCAACTTATGTTATGATGTGTGGCACAGATATCCATGTCTCTTAATAGATCTCAGATTTTTATTTTCTGGATCAACTCTGTTGCCGATATTCCTCGGTGCCAGGGCTGTTCACCTAAGTTTACACAGGGTCCAACATTTTGAAACACTGGATCATCGCGAGCCAGAGGCCTGAACTCCAGCATAGAAAAGAAAAACATTAAGACAATACAACAGGAGGTGATTCATGGGTCACTTGCTAGGCCCACAAGTTGCCAGTTGAAAATCCCTGCTCTTTGCCAGTATTTCAGACCATCCAGCGTAATTTCTTTCAGTCTGCCTCTATGTCTTTAACCACGGATCTTTTTAGTTGTCACAGTGCTCTAGAACACCTGTCATCTCATCCCATAACCGGAGAGCATTTTTTTCCTTATTCTAATGTTCTTCTTTTATTGGATATGTAGAATGAATCAAGAATCAATAATAGTGCGCTTGGGAAATTCCCAACTGCCACTTGTGTGCATTCCTTTCCTTAGTAGCTAAAGAAGAATCTCTTCCAGGCAGTTATTGTTACTCTGACTGTCCAAGCTGCTAGCCATATACAGGATCCATTCATTCAGTGTCTGCAACCTGTTTTTGATTTCTTTGATGAAATCCCAGGATTCTCTGCCTTACAGCAGAAGAAAGGTCATAATCATTTTAAAGGTATGAGTCACCTCTCACAAAGGTTGATACAGGACATTGAAAATGTATTGGCTCTAAAGGTGCAAAGAGACAATCTACATTCTTTCATCATGTGATGAGAAGGAGAAAACTGGAGTACATCGTGACAGTAAGAAAGTTGGAAGGGAAGAGAAGCTGAGGGAGACTGAGAGAAAAGATGCTGGACAGTTTGATATCATGGCATGGAGAATCATCTGTATCAGAGTTGATTGAAAGTACCAAAGACAGTAGATTGTGGATAGACATGACTAGCAACACCACATGGCATGGGCATTTAAGATGAAGATGATGAAGGTGCCAAGGGCAGAAGATAATGAGACTTTCAGCTGTGCCGTGATGATGAGAATTTCTATGAAGAACTTGCTGATTCATAATGATGAGTGTAGGATAAAATTAGTTGACACAGGTCATGCATGAACATCGACACAGGTCATGTATGGACATTGACACAGGTCATGTATGGACATTGACACAGGTCATGTATGGACATTGACACAGGTCATGTATGGACATTGACACAGGTCACATATGAACATTGACACAGGTCACGTATGGACATTGACACAGGTCATGTATGGACACGTCAGTGCAGAAAAGTTATGAGTGAATAGGTAAGTGTATGATTCATTGTGTTAATGGTGGAGAAATGGAAACTTCTGTAAATGAGGAAATAGGTGAATATATATGTAGGTGGGTTGAAAAAAAAACATGTGTATTGGGAGACTCATACTGTGACCCTGTGACCTTTTTCACTGAGGCTTACAGGAAAACTTGACTCCAGGTTTGCTTCTAAAAACGATTAAATTAATAAGGAAGCCTCTTTACCCCCCCCCCACCCCCCCTCCCCCCCCCCCCGCCCGGCCCCCCCCCCCTCCCCCCCCCCCCCCACCCCCCACCCCCCCCCCCCCCCCCGCTTTTTTTTTTCCCCAGTGCTATTTTCAGTTACTGTATTCACATCCAGGCCTTCAAAACACTACACAGGTGCACAAAGAACCAGTGGCATTTAACTATGCTTTCTGAGAACAGGTCACTGCAGAAGTGGTAATATATCGGCTTTTACAAGGTCAAGTCACAACTGAACAAGGCTACTAGATGTAACCTTCTCAGAGCAGAAGGGTTAAGATGGATCTCAGGGGGAAGAATTATGCAGATGAAGAGTTTCATGAGCTACAAATATCAGCCTCACTCTTTAACTACAAATATCAGCCTCACTCATTAACTACAAATATCAGCCTCACTCATTAACTACAAATATCAGCCTCACTCATTAACTAAAAATATCAGCCTCACTCATTAACTAAAAATATCAGCCTCACTCATTAACTAAAAATATCAGCCTCACTCATTAACTACAAATATCAGCCTCACTCATTAACTACAAATATCAGCCTCACTCAATTACTACAAATATCAGCCTCACTCATTAACTACAAATATCAGCCTCACTCATTAACTACAAATATCAGCCTCACTCATTAACTACAAATATCAGCCTCACTCATTAACTACAAATATCGGCCTCACTCATTAACTACAAATATCAGCCTCACTCATTAACTACAAATATCAGCCTCACTCATTAACTACAAAAATCAGCCTCACTCATTAACTACAAATATCAGCCTCACTCATTAACTACAAATATCAGCCTCACTCATTAACTACAAATATCAGCCTCACTCATTAACTACAAATATCAGCCTCACTCATTAACTACAAATATCAGCCTCACTCATTAACTACAAATATCGGCCTCACTCATTAACTACAAATATCAGCCTCACTCATTAACTACAAATATCAGCCTCACTCATTAACTACAAATATCAGCCTCACTCATTAACTGCATCATAAACCTCTATCACCACAAGATCAGATTTATAATTATGAACACCCACAAACTTGTCTTCTCAGGTCAGAGCCCAGGGAACTACCAGCAGCTGACTTTTGCCCTGACGGGAGACCACCGGGAGCTCTTCCCCAACGGAACCTTGACCATCAAGAATGCCAGAGAAGAGGACCACGGCTACTACCTGTGCCATGCCAGCAACGGGGTTGGGTTCGACATCAGCAAAGTCATCCATCTGAACATTCACAGTAAGTTAGACGTCCATTGTGTGCTTCTGTCATTGATGTTTGTCACTTTGTTACATCAGTCACTCACTGATGTTTGTCACTTTGTTACATCAGTCACTCGTTGATGTTTGTCACTTTGTTACATCAGTCACTTTGTTACATCAGTCACTCGGTGATGTTCGTCACTTTGTTACATTAGTCATCAGTCAAATGCCTTCCTGTTTCCACCCATTTCTGTTCACACTTGGTATCCTGACATCTATTTATAATATTTATGTTTCTTGCCTTCTTCAAGTTTGTACATGTTTCTGTTGTTAATTTTTCTGGTTAACCTTTCTCTTCAGTTCCTGCCCGTTTCAATGAACCCAGACACAACTACACTGTCATGAAGGGTCAGAGCATCACCATGGAATGTCAAGCGGTCGGGGACAAGCCCTTGTCCATCTCCTGGAGTTTCCAAGGGGCTCCCATCAGCTCTCACAGCAATGACAGGTACTCCAATTCACAGTTTAAATGTCACAGACGTAGGCAAAGTAATAGTACCAATTGGATATATGGTGCTAGTGTTTGATACTTCAATTCACAGTTTAAATGTCACAGACGTAGGCAAAGTAATAGTACCAATTGGATATATGGTGCTAGTGTTTGATACTTCAATTCACAATTCACATGTCACAGACATAGGCAAAGTTATAATACAAACTGGATATATGGTGCTTGTGAATTATTGTTAGACTAATGGCCACTGTGTAGGTGATGTGGTTCATATTAAAGTGACATTTAAGAATGTCAAAATAGTGAATTCTTGTCCTGAATTTCAATATTGTGGACACAAACAATATATTGCACAATTCATTGCAAGTTATATTTCGGTTTTTTTCATCAGGTGCATTCCTCCAGTGTTACAACAACATATAATGAAGCACACACACAAAATTGAATTCTCTCCACTGAAATACACAAATCGCAATGTTTCTATCAATACATTGTTCACCATGTCACTGAAGATAAAGATATTCATGTGGTTTACCACGCCAGTTCCTTCTGCTTGCACAAAGTGGAATTGTTTGTTCTAATTAATAAAGCTTCCACCAGTTTCAGCAATCTCCTGTTCGGTGTGTGTGGTCAGTAGTATGGAATGTACAGTCCCTGTCAATTACAAGTCTGGACTCAAGCAAATGAAGTTTTACCAGTTGGTCACTATGCAGTCA
The DNA here is from genome assembly GCA_905116865.2 of Candidula unifasciata. Taxonomy (NCBI): domain Eukaryota; kingdom Metazoa; phylum Mollusca; class Gastropoda; order Stylommatophora; family Geomitridae; genus Candidula; species Candidula unifasciata. The sequence goes on along the minus strand of CAJHNH020001256.1, from coordinate 170,025 downwards.
AGCAGTCTAAAATCCTATTGGAACTCTTGCAAGCAAAAAAAACTAAATTTTGTAGGTTCCATGGTATGCAGTCGCTAGATGCTTGTCAGCTGACCCAAAGGACTTAGGTTCAAATCTGCACTGAGGTGGAATTTTTTTTTTTTTAAATTGACCACAGGCTCCCAAATTGACCCAGCCTAAATAGGTACCAGGAAATATCCCCACCTGTTGATTTCCACTGGGTCTAGTACTGCATGCCTAATGCATTACTGTCGGAAAAAGGGTTGTTTAGTTTTTGCTTTGTTGAGTTTTGATGTGGTGGTAATTATTGCTATTTTCTTTTTCTCATTGTTATAAAGATCTTCTTTATTCTTAGGGCCGACATAGTGTCCCAGTTAACTCCTCGGGGAAAACTATCCCAGCTGACCCTGAACCCAACCACCCGGGATGATTCGGGTGCCTACACATGTAATGCTAAAAATAAGTTTGGCAGTGCTGTGCTTTTAAACTATCTGATTGTGCATGGTGAGTGGTTGTTGATATTAATATCATCTTTACTGTTTATGACATCACTGCTGGTGTTTATTTCATCACCATTTGTGTCATCCATGATGTTGTTTATGTGATCTCTGGTGTTTATGTCATCTCTGGTGTTTATGTCATCTCTGGTGTTTTTTATGTCATCTCTGCTGTTGTTTATGTCATCTCTGCTGTCACCCCTAATGTTGTTTGTCATGTCTGCTGTTGTTTATATAATCTCTTTAGTTGTTTGTGTCATTCCTGCTGTTGTTTATTTCACTTCTGATGTGGTTTGCATCATCTCTGCTGTTGTTTGTATCACCTCTGCTGTTTTATCATCTGGGGTGTTGGTTTATGTCATCTGTATTGTTGTTCGTGTCATCTTTGTTGTTATGTCATCTGCATCTGTGATATTGTTTGTGTCATCTCTGCTGTTGTTTATGTCATGTGAGATGTTGTTTATGTCATCTCTGTTGCTGTTCATGTAACCTCTGTAGGTGTTTGTGTCATCTGGGATGTTGAATGTCATCTCTGTTGTTGTGTGTCATCTGGGATGTTGAATGTCATCTCTGTTGTTGTTCATTTTATCTCTGTGGGTGTTTATGTCATTACTGTGTCATCTTATTCATCTGTGCCTCTTCTTCTCTGCCAGAATTTGAGTTTTGGATACATATTTCTTTTACAGATCTGGCTTATTTGTACGTAAACTGTTGGCTCCTCTCCTCTCAGGCACACACAGTCCATCTTTAAAGAAAACATCCCTAATTAGTTGCCTTTCACAATACGCTTGCTAGGAGGCAGTGGACCTATTATTTGTTCCCCCAAATTGGAGCACCAGAACACACACAGATAATTCCAAGCCTACTGTGCTACAGTATTTCACTTTTTAACTTCAAATCATTGCTTGCTTCCCCTGCTGTTAGAGACACTAGGTCTTTCTTCAGTATCTTTACTACTGTCACCCAACAGTACAGCCATTATCTTGTTTTATTTAGCCATCTCTTTTTTCTGTCATCTCTTTTTTTTTTTTTTTGTCACTGTTGATATTTATTCCAACACTGTTATTTTTGTTTACGTTAATGTGCTGTTTGTGCCCCCCAGAACCTCCGGAACCTCCTGGCAAAATTGAAGTAGTAAACGTGACCAGCCGAGGCATTTTCATCACCTGGGTGAGGCCCTTTGATGGCAACAGTGACATCGTTGGGTATACTGTACAGTACAAAAATAGCACAGGTGAGATATGTGTACAGTCGGCTTTGTTGACCTTTGTTTAATCTTGCTTGTACAAAAGCTTTCTGCATCTGAATGGCTTAAATACACTGTAAAAATGGCCTCTTGTTGCCAGTTGAAATTAAAATAAAATATCATACATGCAACATTTTGGTGAAATTGTGTTGAAATTATCAATATAATATTGATGTATGAAACAGCATTATATAATTATTCAGTATAAAATGAAATGCAGTTATAAAAATCATAATATGTTGACATATTACCAAATACTGTCCACAGAAATATGGCAGGGAGTGCTTCCAAACATCAGCATAACCGCCTCCCAGCAGCAAGCATTCTTGCCCAACCTGCTGCCATCTTTTACCTACCATATCAGGGTGCTGGCCAACAACTCTGTCGGCTACAGTGACCCCAGTGAGATCGTGGAGGCTAAAACAGAGGAAGAAGGTACCGTTATGTGTTGTGATCTTTAATGTTTTCTGGCCTGGAACTTTTTTCATCTGATGCACAGCTGATGTCAATGGCAAGAAAATAACCACATTTGCTATGTGGTTGGAGATCACAGATTGTAGAGAGGCATGACTGACTAGGCAGGACACTTGATGGCGATGATGTGAAGGTGGTCTTAATACTACATTTCTTGCCCACATAGGACAACAGGACTGTAGGATGCCTCAGTATAGTTAGTTTTTGTTGTTGTTGTTGAACAGAATATCTGGAATTTTTCTCTGTTATATCTTCAAGTTGCAGCACTTTCTAAGGTAGGGCAGGGAGAGAGGGGGGAAATTAAGAAAACTAACCACTGTAGACAAATCATAAATGCATTAATTCAAAGAAACTAAACACTCAGTGAATGTGGTTAACAAGTGTAGAAGCCAGACATATTGTATGTATTATTTCAATACTGAAATTATTTTACATGGAAGAAATTTATATGATTATATTAGTTTGATATTATTATAATTATTATTTTTTTTTATTAGAAATTTATTATTAATATAATTAAAATGAAAATTATTCTGATAACAGACTACATTTCCATGTGTAATTGCATTTTATTTTAACTTTTACAGGTTTTCGTTGATGTTGCTGTCGTTTGTGGCAAAAATTGTGTAAACATTAAATTTTTGTTATAAGTTTCGGTGCTTTCTTAATATCCTACCCCAAATAGGGGAAATCCACAGGTCACGGGACAGTCTAATATTTCAGGGGGTGGTAGATAGGCTGCATGCAGTCATGGGACCTAGGCTTTATGCAGTTGTGGGACCTAGGCTGCACTCTCTCATGAGACGTAGGTGGATTAGGGTTAGGGCCATTTCTAGATGTGTTTTGGTCATTAAAAGCATCAGAAAAAAGCTGGAAAACCCAGTCTTACCACCCTCTAAAATGTTGGACTGTCCTGTGACGTCATCTGGGCTAGGTTATTATGAAAGAATCTAAGTCTAAAAATGTGGCAGATATAACTCATGTTTTCTTGTGTTCTAACTTTATATGAAAAATTTTTGATTCTTCACATAGCTCCAACTGGACCTCCAGACAGAGTCACCGTACAAGCTATTGGCTCTCAGGCTCTCAAGGTTATGTGGGAGGTAGGTCATATCTTGTTTGGTGAGAATAATTTGTGAGTGTGTATCATTCTGAGGAGGCACAGTCTAGTCTGTCTGTAGTGTAGATATCTGTAGACAGATAAAGTCTATTCTATCTGTAGTCTAGACATCCATAGACAGATAGAGTCTAGTCTGTTTATTGTCTAGATATCTATAGACTGATAGTCTGGTCTGTCTGTAGTCTGATTATCTACAGACAGATAAAGCCTAGTTTGCCTGCAGTCTAGATATTTACATAAATATAGTCTAGTCTGTAGAGGTTTTATCTATTGACAAATATTGTCGAGCCCATCTTTATTCTAGTCATCCACCAGAACAGGGGAGATTGTTTGGTGGCCCACCTGATGTACAAAAACATGTTGAAATAGTACAGTTGATCTAGAAATTGAAAAGCGAGAATGACATATGTGAATTTCACATTACTGCTGTTCTCCGTTTGGGAGGAGTTCTTGTGACAGACAGACACATGAATTTGCCGTTTTATAGTATAGATATATCACCCTCAGAAGTGTGATTAGTCCCCTGCTACAGAATCACTCACATGACAATTGATGATACATTCAACTTTCTTTATTCTAGCCACCCCTACTTGGCTTCCAAAATGGAAAAATCCTGGGATACTACATCGGCTACAAGGAAACTCAGAGCCCAGCACAGTTTATTTATGAAACCCATGAGGTTCAAACCAGTTCCACCAACTCCCGGGCCGAACACACCATCAGCAAACTGAAGAAGTTCACACAGTACACTGTCCATGTCAAAGCGTACAACATCAAGGGCATCAGTCCGGCCTCAGCAAACCTCAATGTCTTCACTCTGGAAGATGGTGAGTCAAATCTTTTCAATGTGATTTGTTTCCCCCTCAGATGTGTGTGTTTATATGTATTAAATTGTGTGCTATCTCCACGGTGAAGGCTGGTAACATGGCACCCACTGTTGTCTTTGGGAATATTATGAAGTGAGGCCCCAATCACTTCCACAGTGAATAAATGAATAAATGGTTTATGATTATGGTTTATACAATGGATCAACATCATGGTACAAGGGTAGTAACCCATAAGGGCTCCGTTTTACTTCTAACTCAAGCCTGAGTCTGAAGAATCTCAGTGCAGTGCATGAACTCCGTAGGGCCGGCGAGAATCCTGAAATACTTTAGGGAGTGAATGAATGAAGAATTGACATCACTGCACTCGGGACATTCCCACATGTTCTCCATCCCCTTCCTCAGTAGCCATCAAAGATTCAACATGCTAGTTGTACCAGTTGTAACCTGATTACAAGTCTCCCTCTGTTTCCCTTTCAGTGCTGAATATCTTCCAGAACCTCTACTCACCTCCACAATATTTTGTGTGTGTGTGGATTCTCTGTTTTCTACTGCACTGCTCATTTGATCCCAGAGAGCCTTGACAACGTCTGCTTTATCATTATGTAGCTCACCACCCAGAGGAGTGGCAGCAGCCAATCTATCTGTGTAGCCTACCACTCAGAAAAGTGGCAGCAGCCAATCTATCTCTGTAGCTTACCACCCAGAGGAGTGGCAGCAGCCAATCTATCTGTGTAGCTTACCACCCAGAGGAGTGGCAGCATCCACTCTATCTGTGTAGCTCACCACCCAGAGAGAGGCAGCAGCCTATCTATCTGTGTAGCTCACCAGCCAGAGGACTGGCAGCAGCCAATATATCTGTGTAGCTCACCACCCAGAGGAGTGGCAGCAGCCAATCTATCTGTGTGGCTCACCACCCAAAGGAGTGGCAGCAACCACTCTATCTGTGTAGATCACCACCCAGAGAAGTGGCAGCAGCCAATCTATCTGTGTAGCTTACCGCCCATAGGAGTGGCAACAGTCAATCTATCTGGTTGGTAAAGTTTAGGATTTTTTTCTGTCAGGGGCACACACACACACACACACACACACAAAACCCAAAACGTTGTGTCTATGTAGCTATGTAGCCCTAAATACTCAGGCTTAAAGGCCACCCTACCTTCACTGCAAAAGTGGTAAATACAAGCAGTAGTAGCCACACAACATATACACTGCATCATAATTAACATTGTGTGTTTGTTGACTTCCAGTTCCCAGCCAACCACCAGAAGGAGTCCAGGCAACCCCACTGAGCTCCGAGAGCATCAAGGTGGCTTGGTCACCCCCTCCATTGTTCACATTACACGGAATTCTACAGGGCTACAAGATTCTTTACAAGCCTGTCAGGTTGGATGAAGGTATACATGTTTTCCAATTTAAAAAAAACCCAATTTTTTTATTTTTTTTACCTGGTCTTATTCGCCTTCCTGGTTTACTTTTTTTTTCAGAATATGTTTAACCTGTGATTTAGTTTCTTTACCTTTCCATGTCCACACTTATGATTTAACATTTTTATCATCTTATCTTTAACCATTTTTTTTAAAAACTTTCCATCCTTATCCTTATTATTTAGTTTCTATCTTTCAATTTTTAACCTTGCAATTTAGTCTTTTATCTTTCCCTCTGTAACCTTATGATTGAGTTTCTACCTATCCATGTTTCAGCACTCTCCAATCTAGCACCGCTGCCTATGTTAGTAGTCCTGTTTTCCTGTATGTATGCTAAATGCAGAACAGTGAGCACTGAAACGGTGTAAAAACCAGAAGCACTTTAGTTTAAGGTTTTTAAAAGAATATTGTTGATAAAAAAATTTGGAATAAAAATTGTTCACTTTTAAAGCCTATGTCAGTATAAAGTTGGAAAACCACTAAAGACTTGGATTGAAAGATAAATGCATTTAAAAAACAAAAACATGATGAAACTGATAAACATTGAATGAAATCAGTAATAATAAAGAGCTAAATGTTTTTTTTTTAACACTTGTATCAACAGTTATAAGACAAAGAAGATAGTGCATATATTAAGAATAAGCAAGTGTAGAGACCGCCAGACAGGCACTGAAACGGAAACCAAATCATGATGCCTAATAGAAACTTTAAAATGAACATTAATGAGAGAGGTCAAGGGTGCTGGAATGGATTACATCCGTGATCCTGAAAGGATTGCCTCAGGATGGGATGGAATGGAGGAATAGCCTATGAGCTCTATGTAACATATAAACCACAGATTAGTTGCGTAACCTTTACAGGACGTTGCAGAACCAACCCCAACAGCCCTTGGCTGTTGTGTGGTTTTTCTAGGCAAATTTACGTCCAGTAGTTTGCCATTGCTTTCTGTACGGTCAGCTTTCTCTAAACCAGCGCAAGGCCCGCAGCTGGGATCGAACCCGGCATCCTGGCATTACAAAGTGTTTGCATCGACTTAGCCACAGAGCTGACTATATACCACAACAGAAATAAAATATAGTAAATAAAATATTGTTAGAGACATTAAACAAATACTTGGGATTTGACAGCTGCTTGTGTTATTTGATCACTCATCAAAACCATATGGAAAATAAAAATAAAATAATGGGACATGTTAATAGAATAGGGAATTGGTGTGTAGAGGCAGAAAAGATATTCTATAACTGAAAAAAAGCTGCATGTTCAGTGAGGGAAAATAATATGCTAAAATAAGGGAATCGTCAGTTAGTTGGATTTCTAACTTCTTTGCAAACGAGTCCTCAATAATTCCTCCCTTCCTTGATCAGAAACAACCACACAGAATGTCTAACACTGACCCTTAGGAAATTAAATGGAAATGGATTGCAGTCTTGGCAAAGCCAGCAGCATACACCTGCTTTAAATGCATAAGGCAGCCACCAGAAATACCAGCACAAACAACTACCATTAGAATTGTATTTCATTTTTGATAGCAGGAGCAACAGTTACAACAGATCAAAAGTTTCACATGCATTGTTCCAAAAAAAGCACTACCAGTTCTGTAGCAACAAACCTGCACATTCAGAATACGTACCACTTTTAGCAGAGCTGAAAGGCAATCCACAGCTCACAGTGTCACACCAAGTACTCAACTCAGTAGCCAGGTTATGGAACCAAGTACTTTGGGTCCGCATATAGGGAAAATGCAATAGCAAACCATGGCAAAATCAGCCATTGTGCTGTGTTACAATCAATAATAATATGTTGTAACGAGAGAGGATATGTTATAACAAGAAAATATTATCTGTTTACAGTGTTTAAAAAGTAAAAAGTAAAGTTCCCTTTTCATGCCTTTCGGCGCATTGGGCATATGGGCAGAGCGTCCCATATTTTTACAGACCATCAGCACTCTGTGGGTAATGTGGTCAGCATTACGCCGGCTGTCTTTACTTTCCCAGGACAGCCCATCCTGGTACCCATTTTAGGCTGGGTCGACCTGTGATGTCCCATACCGCGACAAAAATCCACGCAGCCTGCAGTGTGTTTCGATCGCGGTATGCTGGCTTACGAGTCGGACTCGCAACGCCTTAGCCACGGACGCCGCATTTACAGTGTTTACAATCATAAAAAATATTGTGTAGAAGAAGCAAAGATTATTTGTTTGTGTGCGTGCAGTTTTTTTTTTTTTTTGCAATACATGGATGTTAGAATGTTTGGAGAGAAGAGTGGGTATGTTATAATCATGTAATTTTCATGTGTATTCTAGGACCACATTTAGGGTGTGAAAGACACTGTGTTTTAACCATGGAATTTCCCCTTGAATTTCAGGACCACATTTAGGGTGTGAGAGACACTGTGTTTTAACCATGGAATTTCCCCTTGAATTCTAGGACCCAATTTGTGTCAAATGCAGAAGAAGAAGAAGAAGATAATCTCTCTGTGAGGAGGAACTTATTATTTGCATATCTGAGCCCTAGAATGAAGTGATAGCAGGGTAAACAACACTACACTGGTAATTTCCCTTTCCAGTGTTACAAATGCTTCTACTGTGTTCCATTGCCAGCGTTACAAATGTTTCTACTGTTTCAGATGAGAGTGATGCCAATTTCCAGACTTCATCCCAGTTGGAGATTGTATTGTTTGCCCTGGAAAAGTACACTAACTATAGCATCCAAGTCCTTGCCTATACCAGAAAGGGAGAGGGAGTCAGAAGTTTTCCAGTCTATGTTAGGACCAGGGAAGATGGTATGTAATAGATCTGGGAGAGTGTGCTTAATCTGAGAAGAGTGTGTTTTAAATTTGGGAAGATTGAAAGGTATAGATCTGGGGAAATTGTATGCTATAAATTTTATATATATATGTATATATATTATGTATATATATATATATATATATTTATATATATATATAATAAACAAACAATGTATTGACCGGCACTCATCGAAAAAATTAGAAAGATAGAAGGACACTCTAGACAACATAAAATCGTACTTCATTGAAGTGTTTGGCGAGGGGGGGGGGGGGGGGGGGTTCGGCAGGGGAGGAGGGAGATGTAAAGATTTTCTTATGCACTTTTCCAGTGCTTTTGTGTATGTTTGTCTGAGAAAATTGTATGCTGTTTATCTGGGGAAGAGATATGTTTTAATCTTGGAATAGGGTGTTCTATAATTAACTGAAAATGCTGATGAGTCCAAATCAGGGAAGATTGTTCCTTAGAATTAGGAATAATGGTGTGTTAGAATCAAGAATGGGGTGTATCACATTCATGAAAGATCTTTTATAATCAAGGAAGATGGTATGTAATAATCAGAGAGGATGATATGCAGTGAGAGCATACACCATGAAAAGAAAATCAAGAGGCAGAGGAAGACCTACAAGATATGGATTGAAGGAGTCACTGACAGTCTAAGCCTCCATAATATCACAGCCTACCAAGCAACAAAGCCCACTCTAGTTTGGTTACTGATCATATGTTAAGCTGCTTGGCCTAGCGACTGAGAGCATATATTGACAAAATGAGAAGAAGTAAATTGATGCTGTTGTTAATGCAGCAGTACCTGAGCTTCTTCTTTTCATACAGTACAATAGTTAGGATTGCCATCTGTCATCATGTTCTAAGATATGGCCTAATCTTTAATTTACCAGGGACTTTTTAAGAGAAGTTTCTAAAATGTTGGGACTCCAGAATTGAGGCTGGTAAACTTTGATAATCTCCTGGGGGAAGAAAGAATCGATCCACAACCTCACAACAAGCATGTCCTAAAAGGCGACTACTAGGGGTTTGCTTAAATCTGATAATTTAGGCTGATATGTGCAGATATCGCAGCCATCTTAAATCACAACACAATGGTAATCAACTTTGATAATCTCCTGGGGGAAGAAAGAATCGATCCACAACCTCACAACAAGCATATCTTAAAAGGCAACTACTAGGGGTTTGCTGAAATCTGATGTTTTAGGGTGATATGTGCAGATATCACAGTTATCTTAAATCACAACACAATATGAAAGCCACTTCTTTAACTCTTTGAGTCCCAAGGAACGCATCATACGTTCATAGATTCCTACCTAGAGGCTCAATGAACGCATGATGCGCTGATTTTACGTCTCTCTTGACTACCTCTTGGGCCTGTGATGCTAAACCCCCTTGGACTCAAAGAGTTAAGAGCAAATAAAGGTGAGGGAGAAGAAGATAAAATAATGTATACATGGAGTTGTTAAACTCTATAGTATTTATATGCTTGATTAAAAAAAAAGCTTTGTGATGTTTTTCTTTACCTTTAGTGCCTGATGCCCCAGCTAATATCAAAGCTTTGGCAACTAACGACAGCGCTGTCATGGTGTCCTGGACCCCGCCTGCAAGACCTAATGGCATCCTTACCAAGTACACACTGTACTTCAACAATCAAAGCTCTCCTGAGGTAAGCTAAGAATATCTTTTCGTCCCTTATAGGTAACCACTTAGCCAGGCAGTCTTTTAGTTAATGTGCAGTCAGCCAGCCAGCTTGATGGTTAGTACTTTAGTCAGTTAGTTGGTTCCCAAAATACTGGTGTTACCTTTTCTTTGGAGCAAACAAGGCAGGTCGAGGGAGGGATCATGATGTATGGGCAACTTATGGACTCTACAGTACTGTCCAGGCTTTGTGTCTTGCTAGTTACACTCGCGATCGCCATGGGCTGCGAGTCCCATACCTTCTCATAGCGCAATATAACACTATCGTCTGGAGAGACGGAAAGGTGCCAGACTAGTTAGTTAGTTAGTAAGGTAGGTAGGTATTTGGTTTGTTAGTTAATTAATTAGTTAACATGCTCACCGCACTTAAAACCTTTATGTTATAAGAGCTTGGATCCCTTTCCCACTGTATCCTTCAGAATTAGGTGACTTGCGACTCCAATTTTGTTTTGCTTTACAATTTTGATTACTCTCCATGTATCATGTATAGTACTTCTGTCTGGCTTTGCCATTTCATTTTTTGTTCGCTGCACTTTCAGTCTCATTATTTGATTTATCTAACCATCTTGACTGTCTTAGAGCATTTAGTTTTTCAGTCAAGCTTATGAATTTTCTGCTTTCCATGGTGAGTCACTCACATGAAGTGACATAGGAAGGAGGTTTGGGGCTGCCTCGAGTATCATCACTGAGGCGGTGAAAATGGGAAAAATATGTGTTTTTAAAATTTTTTAAATGTTTTTGGGGGAGGGGAGGGACAGGACAGGAAATTGACCACAGCTGGTAACTCCTGATCTTGCTACGCTACTGGTCCCACCAAAAGCCTCTCAGAGTATTGTAGACGAGTTGTTTGGTACACATAAAAATGTTTTTTTTAAAGCCAGCCCCACGTGGCAGGTCCATTTGAAGATATATGAAGAATAACTAATTACACATATGCTAATTAGTGCTAGTGAAAACCAGCCAATCTCACATATTATAGGTTAGTTAGTACTGATCAGGCCATTTATAACTCAGTGGTGTCTTATCTGATAAGAAACTGTCTGCCTGTGTCGCCGTCCACACCCAAGTGTGTAGCTACAGTGACGTTCCTTTATTTACCATAGAGTGTTAACTCTGGTACCCATTACCTAGAGGCTGGATGAACCCCGGGAACTGCTCAGTTTTGAACACAGGACGTGGGCTGCAGTGAGTCGCAGTTGGATTTGAAAGCGAGTCTCCTATCGACTGCGCGAACGCGTCCTGATAGAGAACTCTACAACAACATGAATTTCTGTAGTCCAGGTGGCCAAAAAAGCAAGAAGCAGAACATTATAAATCTCCCTCGCCATCTGGAGCAGTAAAAGAGGAAGCAAAGAAGAAGAAGACAATTAGTACTTATCAACAGCAGCCAATCACACATGATAAAATTGTACACATAAAGAATATCCAATTAAGTTTGATGTATTGTTGGAACAGAAAGTGTACAAATTATACATAATGCATTTTGCAGGTTGAGGATATTGTCATTGAGCTGCCCCCAAATGTCACCCACTACATGATGGGGGGTCTATCCCGTGGGGCTGACTACGCTTTTAGGGCATCCGCTTCTACAGTGATGGGAGAGGGGCGGAGTAGCAAGTATATTGGGGCCACAACGCTTATTGTCGGTAAGTTATCTTTGTACTGGTGATGTGTATGTGTGGTTGTGTTTGTGTGTGGTAACACTGTAAGAATCGTGTGTGAGAGGAAAAGAATATGGGAAATGGGGAACAAGAGATAGAATGTGAGAGAAGGCATGAGAGAGAGATAGGGAGATAGTGATGGAGAGAAAGAGAGTTAAAGAAACTTATTATGTGAGAGATAGAGAAGATGTGTGTGCATGTGGATGACTTCTACTTCTTCTTTGTTTGTCCTTAAAGAGGGGATTGGTACAATGTGAGGTGGTTTATAGCTAGACAGTGAGTCTATTCCTCCCTCACCACCCCCCTCTTTTCCATTTTAAAAAAAAAGGCGGGGGGGGGGGGGTGGAACCCACACCAGGATAGGTGAATGACAAACACGAGAAAGGGCAATGTGAGATAACAGAGAATCTGAGAAAGTAATGATGAATTTGTTCATTAATATTCACTTCTCTCCACCTACCTTCTGTGAATGCCAATAACAAACCACCTGTTATCATTTTGGGAACTACTGTAATGCAGTAGCTAGCTTGTTCGCTTCCTGCCTTAGTGGTCATAAGTTTGAATTTTCCCATTAAGGTGAATTAAAAAGAAATTCTTCTTTTTCTTCATTTTCATCAGCTGTAAACTCTAGTGGAAAGTTCTAGTTGTTCATCAGTTTCTTGACTTTGGTCTTTGAAAACTTTAGTTTTACGTTAACATCTCTTTTACAGATCTGCTTATTTGTGTACAGACTGTTGGTTCCTTGGATATCAGGTAGACTCGTACTCCAACACTGAAGGCAGCACCCCTAATTAGTTGTACTATATGACATGTTTGTTGGGGGGGGGGGGTGTCTGTTCTCCCCCCCCCCCCCCTCCCCTCCCTCTTCCCCCCCCCCCCCCCCCAACTGGACCCTAAAACCCACAATTGGAGAATTTTAAATTCTACTTCTCAGCGTTCACCGGCTGTAAACTCTGGTGGAAAGTTCTGGTTCTTCACCCACAGACTTTAGTCTTTTCCAGAACCTGTGTTGCATGTAGGTCTGTTTTACAGATCTTGCTTTTTGGTATGCAGACTGTCCGACTTTGGAGGATGCTCCCAGTTAGTCAACTCCTACAACCTGTCTGTTGGGGACGCAGTTGGTCTGTTCTTGTTTTCCCCATAGTGGTGCCCCAAAATCCACACACAGAGAATTTTAAATTGATCTGGGCTGTCAGGTTTGACTCAGCCCAATGTGGGTAGCAGGCATTATAAGTAAAGTAGCAAAGTAATGGACCTTTTTGTTTTATTATTTATTTATTTGTTTTCAGTTGTTATTTTTTTTTTTTAATTACGCCAGTGACACATTAACTCTTTGAGTCCCAAGGAACGCATCATACGTTCATAGATTCCTACCTAGAAGAGCAATGAATGCAAGATGCGCCGATTTTACGTCCTTCTTGACTACCCGTTTGGCCTGTGATGCTAAACCCTCTGGGTCTCAAAGAGTTAAGCGTATAATGCTAGACCCATATTTTTATAAACCAATAGGCAGTTGGTGGAGATGTCGGCAGCATCACCCCACCCAGTTTTACTTCCCTGGATAGTCCTCGGTACCAATTATAGACTTGGTGAACCTGGGATCCAAAGTCAATTATTGTTGTTGTTTTTTTTTCTCTTAAATCCATGTGGCGAAAATTCAAATCCACGACATTTTGACTGGTAGGAAAGCATCTAGACACTATGCTATCCTGGTTCTCATAAGAATGCATCTAGACACTATGCTTTCCTGGTTCTCATAGGAAAGCATCTAGACACTATGCTATCCTGGTTCTCATAGGAAAGCATCTAGACACTATGCTACCCTGGTTCTCATAGGAAAGCATCTAGACACTATGCTATCCTGGTTCTCATAGGAAAGCATCTAGACACTATGCTTTCCTGGTTCTCATAGAAAAGCATTTAGACACTATGCTTTCCTGGTTCTCATAGGAAAGCATCTAGACACTATGCTATCCTGGTTCTCACCTGGAATCATCCTGGGAAGTGAAAGTTAATGGTGTATGATTCTAACAGCATCATTCACTGAGTAACAGATGCTATACGGCTAACATTAGATGCCCTATGCACCTTAAGAAATAGAAGAATTATCCTTGACTATGGTGGGGGGAGGGGGGGTAGATGTTTTATCTTTGAATCTTTCACTACCATTTAGCACAGTGATTTTTCATCTAGGAAGCCCGGGAAGCAGGTGTAAAAAAATATTTAGTTGGGTTTATAATAATCATTTATACTAATATTTTTGTTCAGTTTAATAAAACATTTAACAACATTTTTTAAATGAACTATTTGTAAAACAAAAAGCCAAAGACGTTATGTTATTAGACACTTTGATAAATGTGGATTTTTTTATCCAAGTTCTTGTTAATAGTGCTTGAGATTTTATTTTGATCCTGCTTTTTAATCAGGTGAAGATGTGAGTGTATGTATAAATGTGTGTATGTATGCATGTATGTGTATGCATGTATGTGGGTGTATGTATTCATGTGAGTGTAAATGTGTGGTTGTGGGCATATGTTGGTGTCTGTACATGTGATTGTATATGTGTGTATGTATGGATGCATGTATAGGTGTGTATGTATGGAATGTGTGTGTGCATGTATATCCATAAATGTATGTGTGTGTGTTTTCTGTTTGTGCATTTATGTCTATGTATGTGTATGTGTTTTATGTTTTTGTATGTATGTAGATGCGTGTGTGTATGTATTGCGTATGTCTGTAAATGAGTGTGCATTATGAGAACGTAGGAGTATGTATACATGTTTGTGAGTGTGTACGATTGTGTACACATGATGTGTGTATGCATTATTCTATAATTTATATTTCTTTATTATATCCATAGCATGCATTATTGATAACAGGCATTGGTACTCTGAAAAATGAGTGCTTAGAAGGGCCGAATGTCAAACGGGCCTGCTTGCCCAATTTGTAACCCTTTGAAAATAAAGTTTATTCGTTCGAAAATAAAGTTTGTTTGTTTGTTCGTTCGTTCATTCAGTTTTTTTTTATTTAAGTTGGTGGGAGAGGGGCAAGGGGCTTTCGTTTCATATTGTCAAAGGGGAAGCCACCTGAAAAAGGTTAAAATCCACTGATTTAATAGACATACAACTAGGGTAGAATTTTCATGCCGAATCGTTCATTCCAGCACCTGCAAGAATTGCCAGTTTCTCTGACATCCTGACAGTGTCCTGGCATGAGGATGTATCACTGCCCTGTGTTAGTGTTGGCAACCCCAAGCCAACCATACAGTGGAGAGTGAGGTATGGCACTGTAACCCTTGTGTCATTTTTAACTGACTTCTTTCTATTTACCCTCTATGAGTACCAAATGTAATTAACATATAAATGTTTTATATTGTAATCTCAACTACTTTCTGGCACATCTTTCTTTGAACAAAACTTGGTGCCAGATTGCACATTTCAGTATTTAGAAGGAAAAAAAACACATACTGTAATTGAATAAAGCTTTGTATTTTAGATCCCAGATGTGATCGGCTAGTTATCTTTATGTGGGGGACGGGGGAAGGGGGGTGAATGAATGGGCCCACTGACTCCCTAACAAGAATGTCATAGACGGTGACTAACTAGGGGTGTTTCCTCCAAAGTTGGGGTGCGTCTGCCTAAGAGGTGAGAAACAAGCGGTCTGCTTACAATTAAGCCAGATCTGTAAAATAGATGTGCATGCAAAACTCAAACTCCGGAACAAAACTAAAACCCAAAAAGGAACGAATAACCGGAACTTCTTGCTGGAGCTTACAGCTAGTGAGCACTTGAGAAGAAGAAGAAGTTAGTTATGAATCCTCCCATTCACTTAATGTTAACATTTAAATTTGATGCATTAGCACTAGGTTCATCCAGTTCAAACCTCACAAAAGATTTGGTTAGTTTTGGGACTTTTTCCTCAGCCTGACATCAGTCTATAGGAGCTGCTGCAGAGCTATGTTTCCCCTCTCCAAGCTCAGAAACCAACAAGATATATAAGACCAGTACTGAAACCTCCAGTCTGTGGTGAGGCATGGTTAGAAAGTCCAGAAGGAATCTCATTGCTACACAAGAGGTGCCTTGCATGCACAGCCAAAATAATGCACATGGCTTCATTTTGCACCTTTCATGTCTGGATGGCTGACAGTGAGAATGGCGAAAGGAAATCAGTAGAAGGGGAAAAATAACTAGTTCCTGGAACAGAAGCTGAAGCAATCTCTGCTTAACGTTGGCAGTGGCCATAACCCTCATTGCTGACAGACCTTTGTGAGCTTTTCCACTTGGCATATTAATATATAACCAGCTCATGATTTAGCACAGCACAGATGGACTGATCTATAGTAGCATAAGGTTTCAATGCTACCTGCCAACCTAAATGTCTTGACTTTGAATCTGCATTGATTTTCAAAATAGTCCTTGGCTCCCAGGTCGACCAAGTCTTAAATGGCTATCAGGTAATGACCTGGGAAGTAAAAACAGCTGGCATAATGTGGACCACATCACCCACCAATCTGATCTGTAAAACTGTGACTCTAATCATATGCCTGATGCACCATTGTCATAAAAAGTGTCTTTTGGCTTTACATATTTACCGACTGAGATTAAGCTTGCATGCAAAATGTTATTTCTTTTCTACAAGGCATTTTAAACACAATATAATCATCATCATCCACATCATGAATTTCCACTTCTGCCATTAAGCATTGGGAGGAAGAATAGTTTGCAATCCATTGCTTGATGGGCAGATTTCTTGTCGATGTAGAAGCTCTTTAATGTAATCAGTCCATATTCTCCTAGAGCAGCCTCTTGCTTTCATTTCAGATCTTTTCATATGGAGCACCTGCATTGATAGCTGTCTGGCTGTATTCTTACTAGATAACCGATTCATTTGATCTTCTGTTTCTCAGTGAATCTGCTGCGTGGTATTGTTCCTACAGTCTCTCTGATAATATCATTTCTAACTTTTTTTCAGTTAAGTTCGTGGCTTTTCTCTGGCATCTCATTTCACAGGTGTTTAATTTACGTGAGTTAGCCTTTGATAATGTCCAAGTCTGGCACAATGTTAATATAAATAGGATGATCATAATCTGTTTCTTGGCACTCATACTTATGTTTGGATGTCTTAATAACGATGTCAGTTGGTATTTAAATTAACTGGCTAGGTGGCATCTTGTTTTAATTTCCCGGTCTATTCTTCCATCCTCTGAAAATATACTTCTTATATAATAACATCATCATGGAATGTTAACCTTCATCCTGTCCATATTTTCTCTCTAAATCATCAGAAATCAACCAATCAGTAACTCAGAAAGGATGAATGTTTTGGAAGATGGATCTTTGCACATCTCTTCGGTGACGGGACCGGACGCTGCTAACTACACATGCCATGCAGAAAACCCACATGGGACAAGTCAGATAGTTTATACAATCAGAGTTCAAGGTATGCTATAATTCATGTGTTGTGTAAAACAGTATTTGTGCTATCAGGGCATCGTATGTTCTGCAGAATAGTATTCATGCTATAGTATTTTCATTTAGATGTTCTATAGAACAACTTCTGCTATCTTGGCACAGTATGTGTTTAATGTAACAGTAGTCTACCTGAGCATTATTATTTAAATGTTTTGTAGAACAATATTTATACTATCCTAGCACAGTATATGGTCTGTTGAAAAGTATTTATGCTAAAATGTTATCATTTAGATGTTCTGTTGACCAGTATTTGTGCTATTATAGCACATTGTGTTTTTTATAGAACAGTGTGAATGCTGCAATGTTATCTTATAGATGTTCTGTAGAACAGTATTCATTCTAAAGTTTTATTTTTAGATGTTATAGAACAATATTTGTGCTGTCTTGGTACATTATGTTTTTTATAGAACAGACTTCATACTATTGTATTATTTTTTACATATTATGTTTAAAAATATTTGTCCTGTCATGGCACTGTATGTTTGTTCTGTAGAACATGTTACATGCTATAGTGTTATCATTTAGATGTTCTGTAGAACAATATTGCTATTTTTATGCGTGCCTGCACACAAAGACATGCACACATGTACAGATACACATGTGAATATAAGTACAGGTAGGTCAAAAGATGAGCAGTTAAGTGACATGCACATACACACACACACGCACGCGCACACACGCACACACACATATATATATGCAATATTAACATGATGTGTGTCTGTCTTATCAGTTATCCATAAATATAATTATATGCACAGAGAATTCACAGAGTGAATTTTTTTGCATTTAACAATTTACCATTTACTTTCTTCTTTTAGTTGGTGACCCCAAAGGAAGTAAGTACTGAATTCTTTGTTTCTTTTTAATTATTTTTTATTTTATAATCAGTTATAACCAAGGTTTAACTAGATCAGTGCTGTTTTACTTTTATTTTGAAATTATTTTGAAATGAACAAATGAACGATCATACTGGACCAAATGAGGCAAAGATTCACAGATGCATGCTTAAAAGCCAGCTTGGATATTTTATGTTCAGATGTTTCTCAAGATGGTTATTTTAAAAACTGAAATTGGTAAACCCAGCCTAAATTTGGTAATGGAAATGTTATATGGTTTATAAAACAGTTCAACATCATGGCTGGCACAAGGGTAGTAACCCATATGTGCTTCTGTCTACTTCTACCTCAAGCATGAGTCTGAAGAATCTCAGTGTAGTGCACGAACTCTGTAGCACCAGCGAGGATCTTGAAATACTTTGGGTAGTTTTTAAACTCCAAATTTTGCCCAGAAAAAGCACCGTTAGGCTTCTCTTTTTAGTTTCCAGCTGCCAGGGGATTTTTTTACGTGCGCAAGCAACAATACACACGGGTATTCGCTCTTACTTCCCAGAGACCAGAATAAATTATTAGAAGTTCATGTGAAAAAAAATCCCAGCCTGAACCTGGGACCTTCAGCATTCGAAGTGAACACAATGCCTCGAGACCACTTAGACACATCTTACATCTGGCCGTTCCAAACACTCATCTTTGAGATCGCAATTGTATTTTATCAATAAATATCTTATGTTTATATAATAATATACATAACTTTAAATAGCAAGAAAAAAATGTAAAAGGCTGAATACTAAAACAGCCAGATAGATATTTAGGAAGGCAGAAAAAAAAAGAATAAATAAAACATGGTTGTATTTTTAATTTCACTGTAAAGTTCTAAAGAAGAAATGAATAACAACAAAAGAATTAATAATTATCAGCTGTCTTTTAAAAGTTCTGTTTATATTTACATTTTCTGGGTCAGCTGTAAAACATGTATCTTCAACATGCCGGTGTCCAAGGCGGTAAGCCTGCCAATTATCTGGCGGGCAAGGTGGCGTTACTATGCCGGGCTCGGCACTGGATGTGAGTGATGTCATTAATGCCATGCAAGATCTCTATCGCAGAGAAAATCGTCACAGCAACACACAGGGGTGCAGCCTGGAGCAACCAGACTTGAACATTTCTCTAAGGACACAGTATGTCTGATATAATCAGCACAGAGCAGTCGGGATCAGTCATTTTACTCTTGTAGAGCTGTTGAGGGGGAAATGGGAGCATCAGAATCTGTCCAGAATGATGTGATGATAGCTTCAGAAATTTAAAAAAACATGTTAAAGGTAGCCCGAGAGAACTATACGGAATGATGAATCAGTATATTAGAGGTACAAAAATTCCTGTACAAGGGATCAATACTGCAAAGTTTAATACTAATAATTTAAATCATTTATTGAGAAGTTATCAATATGCCCACAGATAGGTAGCATAATTTGAATAAAAGAAGGATCTAATATTCATGATGTAATATAGAATAACCAAAAGAATCAGCTAGAACAATCTGAGATATAAGAAGTGAATATAACAACTTCTCAGTACTGATAGAATAAATATAAATTCAAATACTGATAAATATAAATTCAAATCTTATATTTTCCCCGTGTGGGTCAGAGCCTCAAGGGGAAAGAAAAAAAAATAGGCCCGCTGCCACCCTAATAAGCATGTTGTAAGAAGCGACTAATTTATGGATATTTCCTTCGAAGTCAGAGTGAATCTGCTTGAGAGGCGAGGATCCAGCAGTCTGCGTACAAATAAGCCAGATCTGTAAAACAAATATGCACACAAAACTCAAATTCTAGAATAAGACCAAAGTCCAGAAGTGGATAAACAACCAAAACTTTCTTCCAGAGTTTATAACTGATTACCACTTAAGAAAAAGAAACATTAACAGTTTGACCATTTTGTCCCATAATGACTAAATTGAATTCCTTCATATTGAAGTAGTTATAACTGTTAAGCTCAACTTCTTAGGATATAAGGATTTAATATAACAATTGTTTGGTACTGAAAGAGTTCATAAAAATTCAAATACTGTATTTGTTTCTGTATTCTTGAATCTGCTTGCTCTTATTATGTTTGTCTGATCATCTACAGCACCGCCACACCCTCCTCATCTCTACTTGGTGTTAACTACAACCACCACCATTCAGGTTAACTGGTTGTCTGGTAGCAATGGAGGCAGCACAATTATTGGTTAGTTTACCTGTGTGTTTGTTTGTTTGCTTGCAAAGAGTAACATTGACTGATTAAACTGATTCGGTCCTGGATAGTTTTTAATTCAAGAATGTCTAAGCAACATTTGTGTACTTTGAGGCAGCATGTTTTTTTTTTAGACACATGACCCTGAAAATGTATAACTTTGAGAGATAAGACATTATTGTAACAATTAAAACATAAGGGGCTTTTACCGGAAATGTATAACTTAGAGATTTCAGACATTATTGTAACCATTAAAACATAAGGGGTTCATACTGGAAATGGATGACTTTGAGGAATAAGACATTATTGTAACAATTAAAACATAAAGGGTTTATAGTGGAAATGGATAACTTTGAGAAATAAGATGTCACTGTAACAATTAAAACATAAGAGGTTAGTATAACAGATGAATGTGACAGGAAAAGTCCAAAAATCGCATCATTCTGTGCTGGTTTCTTATTCTCATTTGGCTTCCGGCATAGTGCTCTTTTCTGGCCACACCCTTTTAACATGGTGTTCTTGCAGTCTGGTCATGGTTGCAGATTCACAATCATCACTTGATTCTCATAGAGCATTCATAATATCAGCATGGTCCATGGCTTGTGCCCCCTCCACAGTAGCTTCACCTGCAAGCCAATCAGCTTGCTTATTTCCTTGCACACCTGCATATCCTGGCGCAAATATTAAACTGATATGTGTCAGCTCTGGCCACTTTAAAGACTCCAACCATTTGGTACTGAAATAGTTAAATACACACAAATATCTCTGTGAGGGCATCAGTCTTCCCTCATAGACCACACGAGGAGAGTCTCAGTATAGTGCATGGACCCCATAAAGCTGACAAGCATGACCGTGTGTATACTAGCAGCACACATACCATTAATTGTCTTTTGTGTATGGGGGCTGCAAATTAAAACATTAAAAGTGCGGCAGAGATTAAAATAACTATGCCAATGTCTTGCACCCTGTCAATATTCTTGTTAAGGATGTCAAGAGTGTTGAGCATATGATATCATGGTGCGGGCGAACATGGCGGCATCATAGTGACAGTTTAAAGATGGCTGCCCTACTATTGACATGCACCAAAGAGGAGCGGCTTTTTTTTTTTAAAATCAGTTTTTTCCCATTTTTTTATTAGTAAGGGGATGAAACCTGCGAATGAAAGATGAAACCTGTGAATGAAAGTCGAGTATAGTGATGCATGTCTGTTAGTCCACCAAATGTATGAATGAAGTTGGAAGTTTCAGAACGGTGTGACTTCTGTGTGCCTGACTAGGCTGTGAACAGTCTGTCATAAATCTGATCCAGCTGCAAATAGCCTATCATATATCTGACCCATCTTTGATCAGTCTGTCATATATCTGACCCAGCTGTGAACAGTCTGTCATATATCTTACCCAGCTGCGAACAGCCAATCGTATATCTGACCCATCTTTGAACAGTCTGTCATATATCTGACCCATCTGTGAACAGTCTGTCATATATCTGATCCAGCTGCGAACAGCCAATCGTATATCTGACCCATCTTTGAACAGTCTATCATATATCTGACCCGGCTGTGAACAGTCTGTCATATATCTGACCCGGCTGTGAACAGTCTGTCGTATATATGACCCAGCTGTGAACAGTCTGTCATATATCTGACCCAGCTGTGAACAGTCTGTCATATATCTGATCCAGCTGTGAATAGTCTGTCATATATATGACCTAGCTGTGAACAGTCTGTCAAATATCTGACCCAGCTGTGAACAGTCTGTCATATATCTGACCCAGCTGTGAACAGTCTGTTGTGTATCTGACCTGGCTGCCATTTATTTATATATATATATATCAAGGGTGGGGGGAGGGGGTCCAGAATAATATCCCTGATGCAACACTACTGTGAAAATAGTTCTTTACTCTTTAGTGGAGGGAAGGTGTAGAGAGTTGTACTTCTATGGGGATTTTTCATAGTGCTCCTATTCTTGCAACCCCAACAAAAGAACCCCCCAAAAAATAGAATTTGGAATGAGGATTATTTTTGTTATATTTATCATATCTCGTGGTGTAGTCTAGGTTGTTAAAAATTATCCCCAGGTCTCATTGTCATGCTTTTAATAGTTTCCCTTGTTGGGATTAACGTTGATTTTTCTCTGGGGTCTTAGGTTTTGTCCTGAACTACAAGAAAGAACACAATGGCTGGCATTCCTTGACCCTGGGACCTCAGAATCGAACCTTTATTGCCAACAACCTCATGTGTGGGACACAGTACAAGTTTAACATACATGCTTTCAACAAGATTGGACACAGTTTGGAGTCGGAGACAGTCACAGCTCGAACTAATGGCTCTGGTACTTTTCTTCATTTTACAATATTTCTCCTTTATTATTATGATTACTGTATTATTAAGAGCATTAAAACTCTGCGGTTAAGCACTAGCAGGAAGATCAGAGTCAAAATGTTGACGGCATGCATCTTCCCTGTAGCAACATACCAAATTGTATTGTGGATTACCTGGCAGTCATTAAGGAAGAGAAAGTCTTTTCAACTGACATGTTACAGAAAGATTCTCGGAATAACATGGACCAAGAAGACAAGAAATACTGACATCCTAAAAGATCTGAACGTCAAGTAAAATTGGCAAGTAAACAGGATTTTGTCTCAGAAACTAAAATATTTTGACCATATCAAGCACTATGGAAGATTGGAAAGAACAGTCGCAGAAGACATCTTACCAGGCAAGGGTCAGCATGACCAATGTGAAAATTGGCACAGGATTTAAGTTGACACCTTGGGTGTCAAAGTGTATGAGATGGGAGATCTGGTGAAAGACTGGGTTTCTTTTAGGCAGGCTATGTCGCCTCTTTCTGAATCACAGCTCCCACACTACCATTTTATCCTATGTGGTTAATCACAGCAATCATATTTCAGTTTGTTTCTGTTTATTAATCATGTACTGATAAAATTCTGAACACAACTTCTCGCGCACTTTCTTATAGAATAAAATTGTGCTGCCCTTTTATTTGAAATTGTTC
Organism: Candidula unifasciata; assembly: GCA_905116865.2. Classification (NCBI taxonomy): domain Eukaryota; kingdom Metazoa; phylum Mollusca; class Gastropoda; order Stylommatophora; family Geomitridae; genus Candidula; species Candidula unifasciata. The sequence goes on along the minus strand of CAJHNH020001256.1, from coordinate 146,731 downwards.
ATTCCATTCTGTCGTACATCTGTCTCTGAACATTGTTGTCAGCCAACTGTCTCACTGCCCTGTCCAAATATCTGGTCATGTCAAGGCCTCATTGATTCTCTCCTGTCATGATTTGGTCTGCACTACGCCTGAGTCCGGTCTATCATGGTTGACCACCTTTCTGAACTTAGTCGAGTCCAGGTAATGACCACTTATTTTTAACAAACTAACATCCTGACAGAAAGAAGCTTATCCACTTATCTCCATTCACGCATATTTGTTAGTATTTGCCCAAAAGATTGATTTCCTTGCAACATTTGAAGGTGTTGATCCCAAAATATTGATTCGTTAAATAAATATTTTGAATGTACCAATCCCAAAAACCTGATCTCCTTTCCTGACACAATCAGACAGGTATGCATCCTTGAGAACATTAGGCGAGGAGAGGAGTGGGTCAAAGTGCCACCTGAGCAGTCAGATTTGTGTAGAGTCATAATTACGCTGAGCCGGGAATGCAGAGACTGGCCAGCAGGTGCCACAGAGGTGGAAATTCAGCAATTAATTCAAGATAATGCTCGCTCAGAGGATTTGATCATTTACACAGACGGTTCAGTGTCAAGAGGCAAAAGAAGTGCTTGGGGCTTTTTAGCAAAAGTTAATGGTCGACGTTTGGTGCAGCAGAGCCTAGCATATGATACCACAACATCCAGCTTAAGAATGGAGGTGGAGGCGGTCACTGCAGCTTTCCGCTGGCTAGAGAACACGACACAAACACACATTGTAATTGTAACTGATTCAGAAAGCATGCTGAGGAAGATCAGAACAGGTATGCTTCGTGCAGAGTGGCATGCTTCGCTGCGGAGGACACGAGTGAGGAGTATTGTCTGGCTTTTTTCACCGGGTCATGCCAGTGTGTTGGGAAATGAACAGGCGGACAGACTGGCTGGCTCTGCACAACTTGGTGGAATACTGCTACATGATAGGGCAGACGTGGTTAGTGCCTTGTGGGAGAGCATGTACAATGCGGAGGAGCAGATGGATCACCACAGTTTGGTGAGACTGATGCAGTTGGGGGTGACGAGAGGTTCTGGCAGAAGCTCAAGGCTCAGAGGAAAGGCAAGACGGACATTTAATCAGAAAGCTACTGGCACCATTAGTATCGGAACTCTTCGCTGGCTGCTGAAGATGGAGTCGGAGAGCTAATTGGAATGCCCCGGGTGCTGTGATGTCGGTTCTTGAACCAAATCAAATCAAATCCTTTCCTGAAGATTTGAAAATATTGATCCAGAAATATTGGTCAACCTTTTTACTGATATTTATAAGTATTGGTCACAATTATTTATCTTATGTCCTTCATCAGTTTAAATAAAAATCTGATTTTTAAAGATGAAATATCTCTTCATTTTTTGTTTGAAACTTTCAGCTCCAATTGGCCCTCCACAAAGCATGCTACTGGCAGCTGTCAATGCCACATCAGTTACCCTTGACCTGACCTCTTGGCAGACGTCTGGTTGTCCAATCAGTGCCTTTTCTGTGAGATACCATGTGTGGGGTGATGAGACTTGGCAGCTGGTCAACAACAACATCCTGCCAAACACAGTGAGTGATCTCTGTTAAAAGAATGTAATAGTTTTTTTTTTTCAGTAACATTTGGAATAAAATAAGTTAATACACATGTGTATAATAACAAAGTGAGGCAGAGAGAAGGAGTGAAAAAGCATTTCTAGTAAGAAGTTAACAAAGAACTGTGTAATGAGTCATTTTGTACTGAAGGAGTTTACAAACTTCATTTCTGCTTTTTTCCATTTTGAGTGTCACAGTGTGACAATGATTTCATATAGAGACAAAGAATTATTTTATTTTTTTTGGGATTATATCATTAGAATGGCACCTGTAAAATTAAAACTCTAGAAGAGAAGGTTTTTACAAAGCATGAGGAAGACTAAGAAGCAGATGGATCAGCAATGTCAACAACTTCACAGCTAGTGAGCTGCAGATTTCATTTAGAATGCTTTTCGGCTGTGCCCAGCAAGGTTAATGTTGTAGCTGCAATTTAAAAAATGGCAAATGGTCTGTTTGCCACAAACCTAGCATTCCCTCATGCAAATAATTTCATGTGCAACTGCTGATCTGTAGTGATTACTGTTTCCTTTGGCAATGAACTGCAGTTCTGTTGGTGTTTTGTTTGTCTTGGCACTTCTGATTGTAACTGTGAGCATTTAATGTGTGTGTACATTGTTGGCTTTGCTGGTACTGTAATCTGTTAAATTTTTTTTTTTAAACAAGGGATAGCAATTTGCTTTCTTTGTGGGTTTAATTTTATAAGAATGGAATAATTCAGTAGGGTCAGTTCACTATGAAGGTGGAACACTGCTTACCCAATTAACAGGCTAGTATTAGTCAGCACGCGGTGTCCATGGCTTAGGCATTGCGAGTCCGACACGTAATTCCAACGTACTGTGATCGAAACCCGCTGCTGGCTGCGTGGATTTTTATCATGGTATGGGGCGTCGCAGGTCGACCCAGCCTAAAATGGGTAGCAGGATGGCTGCCCTGGGGAAGTAAAGACGGTCAACGTAATGCTGACCACATTACCCACCTAGTGCTGATTGGTCTTGTAAAAATATGGGGTGCTCTTCCCATATGCCCGATGGGCCTAAGGTGTGAAAAGGGATCTTAATTTACTTTACTTTACTATTAGTCAGCACAATGAATGAACTAGTCTTATTTGTTTTATTTTAACAGAGATTTTATTATTATTGTTATTATCATCATTATTATTACTGTTTACACATATGTGTTACTAATATTACAGCTTTTCTTAATGAAAGTGGGTCTTGCTAGTCGCACTTGCAATTGCCATGGGTTGTGAGTTCCATCCTTCATAGCCTAATATAACACTATTACCTGGAAAGACTGAAAGGTGCCAACTAACTAATACTACAAATACTTGTCATTAATGTTTCAGACACTACTGGTAGTGCAGGACTTTTCGCCAGCGACCTGGTATATCATGGATGTGGTAGCCCACAGTGATGCCGGTTCAACCTCAGCTCAGCTGAAGTTTGCTACTCTTACATTTGCTGGAAGTAAGTTTTCCCAGCTTTCTTTTTCCTTGTCATGTTTTAACTAATACACTCACAGACAATCTGGCAAAAGATATCTAACAATTTAAAAAAAAAAAAAAAACAAGCTAGGGAGCTTCAAATGAGAACCTCAAAAATGTGACAGAAATTACAATAACTACGGCATTATCTTGTAACCTGTCAGTATTGTTGCCAAGGATGTCAAGAGTGTTAAACATGTGACATCACTGTGCTGACAAACACAGTGATGTCATAATGACAGTGTAAAGATGGCCACCTCACTTTTGAAGTGCCACAAAGTTACCCATTCTTTTATTAATCAGCAAAGTGATGAGACCTATTGAAATTTATTGGTAAACAAAGGTCAGGTATGATGATACAGGCCTGTCAGTCCAGCAGCTGTTTGAGGGGAACAGGAAGTTTCAAAACAGCTGCATTCGACTCTGAAATCACTACTCAGAGTGCCTGACCTGGTCGTAAACAGTTTGTCACAGAAGAGGTTTGCTGATCATCAGATGTGTTGAGTCAGACAGCGCAGATATTGCAGATATTGCAGCCTTGCTGTAAATCACAATGCAACATGCCAACTGCAATCTTAACGGTGAATGCAGAAGAAGAATTATTTTTTTTAAATGAGATTAACACTATATGCAAAAAAGGCATCAACGTGTGGAAAATGATTTTTAATTTTTGTTTTCATTTGCTGCTGTTGTGAATTATTAGAATGTGTCATATTTCCTGGTAACAAAAACAGTCAAGTGCAGAGGTTATCAAGAGATTATGAATTTTTTTTTAAAAAGTTACTAAAAGAAAGAACTAAAATACAAAAAGAGAGAGACAATTGAAATATTTGGCCACATTAAAAGGCATAACACTCTTTTAAAAACTATGCTGGAGGGAAAGATCTAGGGCAAGAGGTAAAAATGATACAAAAGAGAGGGCAATATCAGGAGATGGTTTAACAGCAGTTCAAGAGAGTGTACAACCAATACAAGAGAGTGGGTGTTTGGAGATCTGTGGCAATCAACCTTCATTGTGGAGATGGCACCTGGTTGATTGATTGTGCCTGTAATTGAATAATTGTGCCTGCAGATACAATTAAGACTCATGGCTGACTTTGTTTGCAGGTACAATCAAGCCTTTAAAGGTGCTTCATCACCAGGAGGTAGAATTCTATGAGAAAGTGTATGTGATGGTGCCAATCTGTGGTGCAGTCGTCTTCCTCTTCTCAGCTCTGATTGCAACATTCTTGTTTTGCCACCGACGCAAGGACAGGCTTCGATATAAAGGTGTGTAATCATAAAATATAACTGGAGAACTTTAGTGTTTTTCTCCCGATTTTTTTTTTTTAAACTCCTCCTCCTTCTTCTTCTTTTTCTTCTTCTTCTTCTTCTTTTTCTTCTTCTTCTTCTTCTTCTTCTTCTTCTTCTTCTTCTTCTTCTTCTTCTTCTTCTTCTTCTTCTTCTTCTTCTTCCTTCTTCCTCTTTCTCCTCCTCATCATTGTTGTAATGTTTAGTTATAACCTGCCCATTACAATAATTTATCATTATTTTATGTTAACTGAAGTTTAAATGTTGCATTAATTGTGTTTTTAAGTTCTGACTCATTTCTACAAATTATAGTCTGATGTTAACTTATCTTGTACTATAAAATATTAAATTAATTTGCATAATTTATATATGAAATAAGTTCATAAGTATTGATTGAAACTTTTAGAAGCAGTGAAAAGAAATAGAAGGGAGGATACACAAGACAAAATAAAAGTAGCAATTTGAATGTCATGTATTTATTTGTTTTATACTGTGGTAACTTAAAACTCAGTTAAAATGTAAAATTAATATTCACTGCAGTGTTAAATTATTTTATATAATGTTATTTTGAATTTATTGTAACTGTAAGTTTACATTACACTGTATTTGATTGTTATTTAATCCATATTGTGACTAATGTGTACTGATATGTTTTGTTAATCTGTTACACTGAATTACAGTGGATTATGATGTTAAATTAATTCCTACTGTTATAAGTTAAACTGCTAAAATGTTGTAATAATGTTTGATGTATAATCCCATTATTAAGTTGACTTTAAAGTTAAGATGATCTCATACAGAACACAGCGCAAACTTGCGAAGAGACATCACTGCCGAGACATCGCTTATGAATGACCTTGACAAACGATTGAACACCGAACTGGACAGCAGCAGCAGCAGCACATTACCGGAGCACATCAGCAAACAGAGGAATGCTCACCTGCTCATCTCCATACAAAGTGACGATAATTTGCCAGGTAACAGCAGCGCCTGGTTGATAGACGGAAGCAATAAAACTACCAGCGACAATGGCAGCTTTGGCCGCTCAGGTAATTTTGCTTCTTTTGTCAGTAAAGTAATTAATATTTCCTCTGTCATCATTTTTTTTTTCACACTGCAAAATTGATCTTTGAGAAGTTTTGAATTATTTTGTTTACTTTGTTAAGTTCTTCTCCAGAAAGATGTGAATCTTTTCTTTTTAATGTTGTTTTCTGTTGAATCAGCTAATTTATAAGTCTGCAGTCAATACTTTTTTGCTTATGTTGGTGAATTTCCTCCGAGTTGCCTTGAATCATTTTGCTACCATTACTAAATTCTTATTTGTAGCTTTAGTCTTTTTTTTGTCTATTGTTGACATGCATGCATATGAGTGTGTGCGTTGATGTGTGCACATGCATGTCGGTGGGTGGGTTCACTTTACTAAACTTCATATGCATGCATGTGTGTGTGTCTAGTTCTCTTTATTAAACTCTTTTGTGATCCATCTTGATCTTTTTGTTCACTTTGCAAAATTCTTATTTAAAGAGTCTTGATTTTTTTTTTTTTATTTTACTAAATTTGGACTGAGAACTCTTCCATCTTTCTGTTGATTTCACTTAATTCTTGAAAAGCAAGTCATCCAACATCACTGAACTTGTGGAGTAACTAATTAATTCTGCTTACATTTTTAACTGTAAATTGGCAATTTTTTTCTTCACTTTTTAGATTTATGCTTGAAAATAGTAACCCGTTTGATGAAGTCTGTTTTCTTGTGTGGGTTCTGGGGCCCCATTTGTAGGTTGAGGAGAGAATAGATCTACTACTCCCCTTACAAGCATGTTCTAATTAGGGGTTTGCTGAAACTGGATGTGTTGAGTGAAAGGCACAGATATAACAGCCTAGATGAAAACTAACACAGCATGCCCTCTACTCCTTTTAAAGTCAAACACAGAGGAAGAGGAGGAAAAGACAAAAGTTTGACTTGAAATTGTTGCCAGTATGATTGATGAGGTAGGGAATTAATCACGGTCATGGTCGTAGTAACATGTAGCTAACCAGCTCACACCAGGAGTGGTCATTACCCACATCTTTCAACCTTTATTGGGAGAGACTAAGTACTTAAGTGCTTGCCCCAAAATGCAGTAGTATCATTTTTGTTGTAAATCATAAACCACTTCATCGGGATTAACTCTTTTGGACCAATGTGTTTCTTCAATCTTCATTTCCAAAGCAGTTTTTACTTAAAGAATAAAGTGTTTGAGTGTAAGGAGGCTCAAGCCAAAGCAAAGTGGGACAAAACAAAAACTGATTGAACAACTGGGTTAAAAACTTGGGCTCAGCTGGTTTTAAAAACTTTATAGTTCACACTAATATGTTGGTCATTTCTTTTGCGGTCTTACAGTACAGTGGACTAAAGCTACAGGTGGATTGTCTACAATGGAGCTAAGAAAAATATAGCATACTCAGAAACTCCAGTGAATGCATCAAGCATTGCTTGGTGCTGAAGAAGTTACCCCCTGCCCCTAAAGTAGAGGATGTTGAGTATTTTATATTGAAATTTAATTTTGATAACAGAGAAACAAAACTTTATAGTTTCTTTTGCAGAAGATGAAGGCAACATTAACCCGTATGCCACATATAATGAAGTCAAGCAAGCCATAGCACCAGAGGTTCGAACCACCATCCCATTAAAAGGTGCAGCTGTACCAAAGTCTTCTTCAGAAGAGGATGATATTGCCATGCAGAAGGTGGCAGCCAGAAGAGAGGTGAACTTTCTATGTTAAAATTGTAGAAAATTAGACATAGTAGTCTTAAATTACAGACCAGAATGGCCATTCATAGTTTTTGCTGGTAACCTATAGGACTGTTTAATAGATGTGTGCAAGTGGGATGTGAATGATACAGGAATTGAGGTGGATTCATGGATACAAAATGCCAGGGACTGGTTTGCCTGAAGGAAGAAAATCAGAAGGAAATGGGAATAAAGGAAAACACTTATTGCAAACCTCTGAGAAGAAGCACATTAAATACATGTGATAGCAATAAAGGTCCTGATTGCTCTGATTGTGGAAGACTTATTTTTTTAGTGAGGGTAGATCTTACTAGTGGCACTCACCATCCCATGGGCTGTGATTTCCGTGACTTCACATAGGACAATATAACTGTATTGTCTAGAAAGACGAAAAGCTGACAGCAACAGTAGGATTGTTTAGTCTTGTGCCTTCTACCCTGGAATGTAGAGATATGTTATATAATTGTAGAATTTTTACTCTGCTACACTAGAATGTAGAAATATATTTTAGAATTGTGGAATCTTTACTGTGCTACCCTGGAATGTAAAGATCTTTTATAGAATTGTGAAATCTCTACTCTGCTACCCTGGAATGTAGGAATATATTATAGAATTGTGGAATCTTTACTGTGTCACTGTGGAATGTAGAGATATTTTATAGAATTGTGCAATCTTTACTGTGCTACCCTGGAATGTAGGAATATATTATAGAAAATTTGAATCTTTACTCTGCTACCCTGGAATGTAGAGATATTTTATAGAATTGTAGAATCTTTGCTCTGCTACCCTGGAATGTAGGAATATATTACGTTTATGTCTTAGACTGCAAGAACATTATATTAAAAAGGGTGTGGCCAGACAAGAGCACTATGCAGGAAGCCACAGAAGAATAAGAAACCAACACAGAACTTGTGTCGCGAGGCCTTACGCTCTGCAAGATTTACTAAGGAGGGGATCCAAACACTTATTGACTGAATGGTTCCATGTGTATTGAGGATAATCTGTTGACTTACTAGCTAACATTTGTGTCTTCCATCAAATTTCAGATGGAAGATTACCAGTCCAAGCAGTCGACACAGTCTACCCCCTCAGAACCTTACGTCCCATTCTTTCATCCAAAACGAGAGAAACAACCAAGATATACAAAAAAACAACCCCCTCCTCCTCTTCCAGCTCCCAGGAGAGCGCAGAAAGACGCTGTTACTAAGGAAGGCTATGATAATCATGGTAAGTTAGAGCACTCACTAATGCAGACTAAACACATTTAGTTAGTGCTATTTTTCCTAGAAGAAAAGGTGTTGGTACCCACCAAAAAATGTCTTTTAAAGAAACAGGGTCACTTTTCACCACAAAGTGTTTGTTACAGTAGTGCTGAAAAATGATGCATAAAAAAGGTGTGCCAAAATAAGAGCCATTTATTTCTTTTATTAACACTGCCTTTTAAAGGAGTGTCTGCTTCTGTGACTTAAGGGTTGCTAACAATTTATTTTTTTTAGTAATTCTATGGTAAGTGGTTCATGGGATTTGGCAGCAACCACTTTCTTTCAAGTGTGGTATTGAGAGCCAATCATTCAGTAAACAGTGGCAAACGCATCATCGTCAATATCATCATGCATCAGGTCCTTTGCAGAACGACACTCTCATCACGGTCTGCCTGAAAGAACGTGGTCTCTCGCCAGCTCTCCCATCTCGTGTACTTAGTGACAAACTACTAGACGTAAAATTACCTAGTGAAATCACAAACAGCTAAAATAAAATGCTGGAGTTGTTTCTACTACTATAAAGAATATGCAACTAACTTTTTTTAAATACTTTTTTTTTAAGCAGTGCTCTTCAACTTGTGATTCATGGACCACACCAGTCTGTGTAAATTTCTAGCTGATTTACCAGAAATGTTTTGACCAGTCATGTAGCAGCTATATCATTCAGTCTTCTTCAGTCTTTGTTGCTGTGCGAATAAGATTCTGCATGCAAAAATGTAACCTTAGAGGTATAGACTGTGTCAGAATAACAGTTAATGCTGCAGCCGTGTAGGTCAGATTTTCTAACTTTTAAACTGCAGGTGTCGCTGCAACTGAAAATTGTACTTTTATTATAGAATTTTTTTTAAATGATGTGCAGGTTTAGTGCAGCTTTATGGTGAGACCATTTCATAATCCAGTCCAAGATTTTTTTTCTGCTGCCCGCTGTTTATGGAAGAGCTTAAAACAGTTATTAATAAACTACAAACATTCATTAACTGGTGTCTATGCGAAATAGAGGGAATTATATTATGTAAGAGAATCAATAATGTTGAGTTTAGATAGAATATTAGTCAAATTTCAGGGAATCAAGATGTGAGGAACGGAAGCTGGTGCTGGATATAAAACACATTGAAAGAACCTGATAACAGCATAACTGGAATCTCCTTTCTCTTGATCACAAATAAATAAAGGAAAACCTACAACAGAAGCGCTTTACAGAGTTTAATAATGTGAGGTGGAGCTAAAGTTTACTGCACTAAAGGGGGAAAAATATCAGAAGAGTAGACTGGCTTGTAAATTTTTGAATGAGTATGCTCCATCATCATCATACTTATCCTGATATGCTGTTATATTTAACATAGGGCTCACAGTCTATTCCTCCATTTTACTGAATCCTGCACGATTCCATTCCTGCAAGTTTCTGTCATAAAAATTGTGTACCTGGTTTGGGAGCTGACCACATACTCAACCCTCCTTTTCTCTCATCTGGACTTGGGACCGGCAGTGGCAGAGATCATATACTTCAATGAGGCAATAAAGTGCAGAAGAGAGGAGCTAGTATTTCAATGAAATATCCTTGGTCGGTTCAGTATAGTTTATCGTTTCACATCATACATGCCAATAGGTGTTCAACCATGTTAAGTATGGAATATGTGTAGTAACTGCTGAATTACCTGTAATATAGGCATCAGTATAGGTGATTTTATTCTTGTCTTTACATCAGTAGAAATGTGTGGATTGTTTATTAACAAGTTGCCAGGAAATCTCAACTATTTATTGCTATTTTAGGTGTGATTCTTAGCCCTCGTAGATATGCCAGTGCGGATCAGATTCATGCCCTGTTCTCACAGCCTTCTCGGCCTCATAGTGGCATGAAATCTGGTTCAGAATCCACTGACAAAGGTGAGTCAACATATTCTTCTTCTTCTATTTCTTATTTTTCTCTTTCTCCCTCTTCTTCCCCCTCTACCTCCTTCACATCTTCCTCCTGTCATTTTTTTTCTTTTTCTTCTTTTTCTTCCTCCTCCTCTTCCTCCTCTTTCTCTTCTTTTTCTATTCCTTTTTTTTTTCTGTTGTCCTAACAAGCATGTTGTAAAAGGCAACTAATTGAAGGTTTTTACCGAGTGAAGTCAGAGTGTATTTGCCTGAGAGGTAAAGACCCAAAAGTGTGCATACCAAAAAAACCAGAATGTAAAACAGATGTGCACAGAAAACTCAAGTACTGAGACAAGATAGGTCCAGAAGCGGACAACTAGAACTTTACACCAGAGTTTACGACTTGTGGACACTAAGAAGACAAAGAAGATGGCTGCATTGGTGTATTTATGGAAGGGTGGCCTCCATGCTGAAGTGGTGGTCAAGTCATTTATCTCATGCTTTGAAAGTCATGGGTTCATTTCCCAGAAGCTTTGCTCAGTTCACAAGTGTCAGTTTTACAGCGATCTCTTGGGATTTTTACCAGAGCTACAGAATTCAGCTTTCTGTGAAGCTTCCAGCTAGTGAATGTAAATACATCATTAAATAGATAGTTACATGTGATGATTGCCTGCATGTATAAATCACTGAATGGGTTGTTAGATGTATAGATGACTATGTGCATATATAAATCACTGAATGAGTTATTAGATGAATACATGACTATGTACATGTGTAAATTACTGAATAGATTCTTAGATGTATAGATGATTGTGTGTATAAATCACTGAATGTGTTTACAAATATATAGATCACTGTGTATATGTATTAATCACTGAATGGATGCCTAGATTAAAGATGATTGTTTGTATATATAAATCTGAATGTGTGTATGAATGTATAAATGATTATATGAATATGTTTATCATGAAATCATGTAAATTCACATAGCCGTATGTTTATTCATATCCAGGGTCCCAGCGACACAGCCTTATATCGAGTGTCACAACGGTGTCCTCTAGTCGAGATGAGCTCCTGGAGGCATTAGAAAATGCCAAAAGAAACCCTCCGCCTCCAGTCCTTTATGAAAGTGAGAACGACCCTCACCAGGACAGAGGGACAGAGGGTGACCTTGACCCAGACTCCAGTTCACAGCCAACAGACAGCTCAGTGAGTTTTTAATTTTAGTTCTTTCTTCCTTGCCAACACACCTTTTGATAAATCTACTCTATTATGGCAGTTCCTAGGAGATGTGGTTTTACTGATTGATTCTTAAAATTTCTTGGACACCTATGAAGAGCATCCTAGATGTTTTGAGAGAGGCGAATGCTCAAAGACAACTTATTATAAATATCATAAAAAAGACAGTCATCATTTTTTGGTTATGGTATGAGAAGAGAGAAAATGTAACATGTTGTGACCACTGGAAGGATCTGTGGAAAGAGAGACAGGGCAAGACAGCATGAGAAGAATCTTGAAACCTATTGTCATGACAAGGAGAGGTGTCAGCACACCACCAACTGATACAGGCAGTTACAGGACATAGGCTTTTAATCAGTTTGCCATCGGCACCATCATCATAGTAACTTTTCATTGGCTACGGACCCTTTGAAGAAATGTCTAGAGTGCAGTTATGTCAGTTTTGTACTTGTTCGTTCATTCATTAATTCATACATAATAAAATTAATTCATTCTTCAAACAAAAAAAACATACTGGAGAAAAAGTCGCAGGCAAGAAACTTAGCGATAGACAATGATACAAGTGGGAGAGCAACATAAGCAGATTGGTAACTTCTTATTAAAGTCAGTGCCTTGTGGCGTTGTAGTCATGTCTAAACACAACCTTCTGTCTTGTGTTCTTTCAGTCAACTCTGATACAGATGATCCTTCATGCCATGATGTCAGACTGTCCAGCATTTTTTTCTCTCGGTCTTTAACTTTACTATTGTCATGATGTATTCCAGTTTTCTCCTTCTCATCACATGACCAAAGAATGTAGGTTGTCTATTTCTGTTGTGGGTAATCAGTTCTCTTTATGAGTTAATTTATTTCAAGACATCTTCATTACTGTAATGGGTAAACAGCAGTCTAAAAAACAAAATGCACTACCGGGAGTGTGTTGCTGATATGTTGCAGCCAATCTTCACTGTGAAGACACCATATGAAATTCGGTTTTTACTTCTGCATTTCAGGTGACGACTGAGCCAGGAATCCGAATGTTCACACAATCTCCACCAAAACCAAATGAGCAGAGGCAGGCCTCCTGTGAGGTGCCACCCTATGAGCAACAGCGTAAGTTAAAAAAAATCATCATTGTCACGAAGTGCCTTGCTTCCTTGGATGGGCGATCATGCCTCTCCCTAACCTGTCATTTCCAAGAGCATATATTAGTTTCTTTGCTGGCATCCCTCCATGCCATGGAAAAAGGCTGTCAAGAATCTTCCCAGTCTGTCTACAATCTCACTCTTTGTCTTGAATGGACATATATGCATTATTTTTGAACTATTGTCTGGTAAGTGAAAAAGGTGAAAGTTGGTTGGTTGATTTATTTGAATCATTGATTGATTGTTAATGTCTATAAAAGAATGCATACATACTGTAAAAATTCTTGTCTGGGTTGGCTTTCTAATTTTAACTTCTTGGCTGGACAGTGATCACTCTTTATGATTTCCAAGATTTGAGAATTATTTTTCAAATATAAGGGAGAAATTAGAAGAAGACTAGGACTGAAATCAATCATACAGTTAATTAAAGAGCAACAGATGCAATGGTTTGGTCATCTGATGAGAAGTCCATGGTACCAGCAGCCACAGAGAGCCAGCTTGAAGAAATATAACTTTCAGTACCACACAATTCACCATGATGTGTATATCTGCACCTCTTCTCTCCCATTATTCCATTATATTAATCTTGTTATCCCATTTATTAGTGCAGCTCTTTCCATCCCATAGCTGTGTTTTCAATCCCCTCAGTTAAATATTGTTACCATAAAATGATGTAACTTCGCATTGAAGAGAAATTATTACAAATTATCTGCGATTGAAAGAGATAATGAACACAGAGCAATGGGAAGACCATGCAATAACATCACGAAAGGCTTTTTAAAAAGGAAGCTCACTTTATACAATGCATCGGAAAGAGCAAACAGAGAATCCTTACATCTACCTACTGCACTTTGATGAGGTCACTGGATGAAGAGAAGAAGAATGAAGCTGCACAAGTGCCCCAGCTAGCTTCCCTACCTGCCGGTCTGGCTTTCACGGGTTTCAGCCTCTGTCGACCATGGAGCAAACCACTGCTTCCAAAGCACTAGCATGAGTTGCAGAACAAGTAGCCACAGAGGCAGTAATTGTATCAGACGTGAACATGCTACAGAAAAATCACAACAGGTAGTATTTGTTCTAAATGGGTAGAAAGCATTCAAAAATTGCACTTAACCTCCCTCAACTGGATCTAAACACCTGGTCCTGTCGGTGTGAAAGGTATTTAGTGAGCGAACTAGCTGGCAAGCAGTGCACCAATTCATGCCCGAAGAAGCATGGACAAAGCAGATAGCATCACTGCTGTACAGACGGGGCTAGTGGATAATGACAAATATGTGACACTATTATGATTGCATGACCTGGGAGTGAAGTGCGGTGCTGCACGTTTATGCCGCCTTCAGGGCTAAAATAGGAGATTATACCCGACTCCTCGTGAGAACAATCAGTAGAAGCACCTTGAAGTCGCAGACTGAGCACACATGGGAATGCCAAATGTGTATTGATGTTGTAATAACATAATATTACCTCCATTGAGGCGGTTTCTTGTTATTGAGCAGGGCTCCCATACAAGACAGGCTAGATAGGCCCACCACCTGACAGTTGCTAGAAGATAAAGAAATAGGACAATTTGTGAAAGTTTGGGCTACTTCTGATGATCAGCAGCCTTCTTTTGTGCTCGATTCACATTGAAAGCTGGTATTAAACTGGAGATAATGGATTTCATCCTGGCAACAAAACTGTGACGGTGACAGGACTTGAATGTATAGAAGTCCCAGTGTGAGTTCAGGAGCTCTTTTTGAGGTGTGCGAGGGGGGGGGGGGGTGTTGTAAAGATCAACTGGCTTTTAACAAGCATGTTGTAAAAGGCAACTAATAAAGGGTTTGCTGAAATATTAGGCTGAAAGGCAGAGATATCACAGTCTAGCTGTAAACTACAGCCGAACATGCCAACTGCCCTTTTAAAGGCCAACAAAAACCAGAATAAGAAGAAAATATATGAATGCTTCTTCTTCTTCTTTTTCGTTCACCGGTTGTGAATTCGGGCGGAAGGTCCCGGTTAATCGTCCGCTTGGACTTTTGGCTTTTACCTGGACCTGAGTTTTGTGTGTACAACCGTTTTGCTGTTCCCTGCCTCGCGGGCAGATGTACTCCAACTTCGAGGGAAGACATCAGGCCTATTTCTAGGATGACTGTAGCCATTGTTTTGTGTGGGTCGAGATGTTGCCTGATTTGTGTGGTGTCCTCTTTGTCGCCTTCTCCGGAGTACCTCTTTGGGGCAGCCCCTTGTGGAACGGTTATCCCTCAAGGGAAGGCAGAGGCAAATCATGGGCATTCCCCGCCATCCAAGGAGGCTTCCATGTATGCAGAGCTGGCACATGGCGCTCTAGTTCTGGGCTCACCCAAGGAATTGTCACGTCCTGCACATGCCTGCTTAACCTCACAACCGTATTAGGCCTCCCGCTCGACAAGGGCTGTGCCCTCCGTAAATCAGCGGGAAGCAGCCTGCGGGTTCTGGACTTTTGTGACCACACGAATATGTACAGTCTTTTTCTTCGCACGTTAGATATCTTTGACGAGCCGTTAGCACGACAGAATTTAACATCCTGCGTCAGGCATATCGTTATCTGTTTGGTCCCAACACTCAGGCGAGTGGGGTCTTTGGGTGTGGACATTTGGACTTTTTCCCATTCAATACGATTTGTGATGGTCAGATTTTGAGCTTACTCGTGTGCTGTAGGATTTAGTTTTGTCGGACATTTAGGCTTAGCCAGCCAATGGGCTGTTGCTATTGTGGTGTACCTCAGAGCGGTGACGACGACACTGAGGGTTAACAGAGGATGTACATGGGTAGAATCTTGCTGCAAGACGCCACCCACAGGAGATGTTACTCGTCTGTGCTGCGGGTAAATCTCTAGAGGTTTGATAACCTTTTTCACCTATGCGTTTGGGGCGGGCTGATGAGAACCACAAGGACACATCACCTCTGGGGGCCGCCAAACTCCAAGATCCCCTGACAGCTCTGTTAATGCTCATTTGAGACATTATCCGTGGCGTTCGACGAGGACGTGCTGCAGGGGTCTTGCGTGAGGTTCCGTAAAACCAGAACAGTGAAGAACTGGCACCCGAGTGACGTACGGAGTATCTCCTTATACACATCATGTTGGACTTGACTTTCCCTCATGCCTGTGACATAAATCACTGCGCCACAATGAATGCTTAAAAGAATATTTAGCCTTACTGAAGAGAAATCAGTCTTACTTTCATGAACCCCATAGAGATATTTTTCCTGAAGAAACAGTATTTTAATTTGTCTCCGTGTTTGTTGTTCTTTCCACTGTAGAAAAACGCCGCCGTCCACAAAGAATGGAGGTTGAAAGTGACACAAAAGAAGTCCGACCTGCTGCTGTGCGTCGACCTTTACCCCCACGTAAAGTACGACCTCGGCACAGGGGTAAACAGAGAGGTCAGGTCACGGGAAAAAGAACTTTAGGAACATACATGCCCAGGTCAGTTTGAATTTTACAAAGTTATTTTTGTGCTAATTTTAATACAATTTCTTTAAAAAGAAACTTTCATCTAAGGCATTAAATATACAGGCTGAGTTCAAGAATATGGCTGCATGTTTAATTCATATCAGGCTTTCTCAAAGCCTGCCAGGAAGACTCAAGGTGCCACTTATATTATGTGCCCTTCTTTGTGCTGGTCATGCTTCACCTCTTTCCTTGTACCGTGTCTTCTGCTACTGTTCTTTCCAATCTGTCATGGCACTTGATGCAGGCAAAATATTTCACTTTCTGAGACAAGATTATATTTACTAGCCAATCTTTCTTGATGTTCAGATGTTCTAGGATGTTAGTATTTCTTTCTACATGTTTAATTGCACATTTAATCACATGACAGTATTATTTTTACAGAAATGAGACCACTTTCCATGAGGAAGTCAGTTCTTCATACTAACAGTAGCCTGGATAGGTTCTGGAGACCTATCTGCTTGTGGGGAGGGGGTGGGGGGGGGGGGGTTAAACCCACTGCTTCTTGGGCTTGGGCTTCTTGTTGGGCAGAAAGGTGCTTATATCTTATATCACAGGCTATCTGTAAAACCACAACACAATGTACCAATCACTCTTGTAAAGGCAAATGCAGACAGAAGAAACAAAACAAGAAGAAAGAAACCAACAGTACACAAATAACTGTGTCGGTTAGTGTCTTCAGCTGATCACTGTTAACATAAATAAAAGGTAAAATCCATAAGATGATGCAAAGAATATTATTTATACATTATATTTAGATATTTGATGATGATGTACAGAAATTAATATTGGTTTCGACGGTTTAAAAATAAACAAAAATCTTTTAACGTTAAGGTATTTTAGTCTTCCATTCAAGATTTGTACAGACAAATGTTAGTCTTCTCTTCAGGATCTGCTGTACAGATAGAAATGTTAGTCTTCTCTTCAGGATCTGCTGTACAGATAGAAATGTTAGTCTTCTCTTCAGGATCTGCTGTACAGACAGAAATGTTAGTCTTCTCTTCAGGATCTGCTGTACAGACAGAAATGTTAGTCTTCTCTTCAGGATCTGCTGTACAGATAGAAATGTTAATCTTCTCTTCAGGATCTGCTGTACAGACAGAAATGTTAGTCTTCTCTTCAGGATCTGCTGTACAGATAGAAATGTTAGTCTTCCATTCAGGAACTATACAGAACTAAATATGTATCTTTCTTCCAGGACACAGAGTGGTACAAGCACAACAAGTACCAACAGTGAGGAAGTCACTTACACCTTTGGAGAGCGTGCTCAAACACCCCGCTCAAACAGTCCAGTTGAGAGTTACCCCCCTTACTCAACCACAGCTACTGCTGGTAAAGGCTTTGTAGATTTCCACAGTTCAGAGGCTGGCAGATCTCGAAGAGGTAAAGTCTAGCAATGACTCTGTTACCAGGTTTGGTTTAAAGAGTGTTCTTGAGTTTTTATTTATAGTCTGTTTAAATCAGTATTCTTCTACCAGTTGGATGCGACCCACCAGTGGGCCATGGAAAAGCCTGCCTAATCATGTAACAGGCTTAGGCATGTAGTTTTTCTCTTCCATGATTAAAGCCTTTAAGATTAACACATCAAGGATGAGAGAAAAAAACAGAAATCCGGATGTCAGAGACCTTATGTTTGCCGTACTGGCACAAGTTGTAGGCCCATGACAAATAAACTGTCTTAAACACACTACACCTAAACACCTA
Organism: Candidula unifasciata; assembly: GCA_905116865.2. NCBI lineage: Eukaryota > Metazoa > Mollusca > Gastropoda > Stylommatophora > Geomitridae > Candidula > Candidula unifasciata. The sequence continues at coordinate 128,931 of CAJHNH020001256.1, read as the reverse complement.
CAGAGCACATGACAATCTTCAATGTAAAGAACAATACAACAAATAGCAGTTCGCCTCAGAAGTCATGGGTAAACCTATCCGAAACAAAGGCTGTGAGGGCTTTATGAATTACCTCTCACCCCTATCAGGTTCCCATGGATAGTAACCAGGTCCAAACCCACACCACTTCCATACAGCTCTTTCTTCTGTTATTGAACTCCATACCAGGATCATGGAGCATTTGCTGAGTGTGGAAAAAGTGAGTGAGGACAGGTCAGATCACAACAACCAATACAAACCATTCCTAACTACAAGACTGACTGTAATACCTAACCAGCTACCCGCATAATAAGCATATAACAAACATATAAACCATAAAATTATTTTCATTGCTACTTCATAACTTCAGTTAATATATGTTTTCCAATAGTCTTACTCGACCCCTCTGAAAGGGTCGTTTGACAATCAAAGGGGTTGCGACCCACAGGTTGAGAACCGCTGCTTTAGGGGAACAATGACTGACTAGCTAGACCTACAAAATCTTGGAGTCACCAATCTGGAAAGAGAAGACCAATCACAGAGATGAATGGGGGTGGCTGATATCTGTAGTGGTGAACCTCTGGGACTCAGAATGCTGAAGAATCAGAAGAAAAATAAATGAGGGAGTTTATCTGTATGATTGCCTGAAGAAAAAAAAACCTGCAATCTACTAAGAAAAATCTTGACTGTGGTAAAAACAGGGCTAGATAAAGGGAAACAAAGAGGCATGTTAAGACCATTGTGGTAAAATAACACATGTACATACTTTACATGGATTTTAAGCCTGGTGAACAGAAACCACAGACTATATAACTACTTACTTTAAGAAGCGTGTAGTATACACATCACTTATGAAGAAGTGGAAGACAAGGGGATGTCACCACATTTATTCATAAGATTCTGTTTATAGGCACTAAATTAAGGTAGTTTTATTGTTGGGTGACAGTCAGGAAACTTCTTGTCCATCTGATATGACTTGGCAACATCTGACAGGTTCCCATTCCCACATATTGATTTCTCACAAGTTGACTTTTCCCTTGTTTACTTCTCACATGTTGACTTCTCACTGTTCAGCTGCTTCCCTTGTGTTCTAAAGGTTACAGATTCTTTTCAAAGATGCATTGTTCAATTCATAAATGCAGTTTTTATGGAGATCCCTGCCGAAAATCTCTAGAACTACCGAGTTTGTGCTATGTGTAAGGTTTGCTGTCAGATGGCTAGCCATTCTGCAGAGAGAGAGAGAAAGACTGAGCAGTATGAGATAAAACTTGAGTGCAGTAAAGTCGATCCCTTTGACTTTGACCTTCATTTATGCTGAAACATTGACTTCAACAGGAGGCCGGCGAACACCACATGCCAGAGTTCGGTACGATACCAGCATTCAAACACCTGGCACTGATGACCACCGTCCACTAGTGACATCGCTGGCTCATCCAGCCCTGGCCACCTCACCTGAAGAAGAGGAGTCCATTAGTTTGTTAGACAGGTGAGAGTTCACATTTAATGTCTGATATCTTTATGCCAGGTTGTTACCGTTCTTCAGGAATAACCAGCTTCTGTTAGAGCAGTCATATGGTTATTTACTGAATATATATATATTCAGTAAACAACCTAATGACCATATATACTTAAAGTTATTTGTGTATCCTTTACTGGACGTTGCAGAACCAACCTTAGCATTTTTTTGCTATTGTGGGTTTTTTCTAGACAAATTTTACGTTCAGTAGTTTGTCATTGCTTTTTGAATAGTCAGCTCTCGGTACCACTGTTGAAACCAAGACAAGACAAGACAGTCTGCAGCTGGAATCGAATCCAGCACCCCGGCATTATGAAGCCCATTTGCAATGCCTAAGAACACAGAGACAATGCATTGAAAGTCTATGGCTAAGCACCAGCAAGTAAATTAAATTCAAGATTTTAAGAGCATGCATTTTTCCTCTAAAAGTAAACAGATTGAGTTATGAACAATCTTGCAATAGTTAAGGAGATTGAGTTATGAACAATCTTGCAATAGTTAAGGAGATTGAGTTATGAACAATCTTGCAATAGTTAAGGAGATTGAGTTATGAACAATCTTGCAATAGTTAAGGAGATTGAGTTATGAACAATCTTGCAATAGTTAAGGAGATTGAGTTATGAACAATCTTGCAATAGTTAAGGAGATTGAGTTATGAACAATCTTGCAATAGTTAAGGAGATTGAGTTATGAACAATCTTGCAATAGTTAAGGACAAAAAGATTTAAAGTGATTTCCCATTGAGATCTATGATTTGAAAGTAGTACATCACTGAAATAAAAGTAATTTTGGTGATATCTCACTGAGATAGAACATGATGTGACATTTTGCTGGGAGTAAAGGAGTTAAAGTGATAACATGATGGCATACAGGGAGTTAAATTGATATCTTGATTGAACAGAAGGTAAAATTAAGTTGATGGTTATGTCAGAGAGAGAAAGAGAGGAGAGAAAGAGAGATTTATGAAGTAAAAAAAGGAGAGAGAATGATGGAGAGGAGAGAGAATTAAATGAAAGAGGTACTTATTAGGAAGATAGAGAAAATGGTAAATTTGAGAGAGGAGAAATAGACAATGGAAAGAGTGTGTGAGAGGAGAAGACAAACATAATTAGGAGGGAGAAAAGAAGAGACATTGTCAAGTAAATAAAGGACCCCTTTTATGACAGTGTATCTGTTATGTGATGCTAGTAAAGAGAGAAAAAAAAAGTAAAGATCCCTTTTCCCACCTTTGGGCATATGGGAAGAGCACCCCATATTTTTACAGACCAATCGGCACTGGGTGGGTAATGTGGTCAGTCAGCATTACGCCGGCCATCTTTACTTCCCTAGGACATCCATCCTGGTACCCATTGCTATGTGGTGCTAGACTTATATTTTATAGACCAATTGGCAGTCAGTGGGTTAATGTGGTTCAAATCCCACTTGCCACCTTTACATCTCATGACATTACATGCTACCCATTTTAGGCTGGGTTGACCTGAGAGCCAGTTTCAGTTTTGGAGACAAAAGCCAGTTGGTGTGGATTCAAACCTAAGATGTTCAAATTAGTTGGCAGGCGAGCATCTAGGCATTACACTACTGTGGCTCTATAAAAGTTACATATGTCACTGTAAAAATGTAAAGCTTTTGTCAGTGGCCAGTCTTCATCATATATAGGTTTTGCAACCCCATTGTGGGAGGAAAAAAGAATAGACCCACTGTCCCCTAATAAGCATGTCATAAAATTCGACTAATTAAAGGTGTTTCCTCTGAAGTGCATCTGCCTGAGCGGCAAGAACCAACAGTCTGCATATAAATATGCCAGATATGTAAACTTGATGTGCAGGGCAAAGTCAAGTTGTGCAACAAGACTAAAGTCACAAAGTGGACAAACAACCAGAACTTTCCTCTGGATTTTACAGCCATTGAACACTAAGAAGAAGTCAATGGCAGCTCTACATCTGCTTATGTTAGAAACATTGGTCAAACTGTAATTATCTGCAATCACTCAACAGACACTACCGTCCTGTGCCTGAGGAGGAAGCTGAGATGGAAGCTCGCAACACCAAGGACGGAAGGAAGGACAAAGGCTACACAGAAGACTACACTATAGTGTAGTTGTGTGCAACTTTGCTTCCAGTTGTATGGCAGGCATGTTTTGTGTGTTGTATGTGTTTTGGCGCAGCTGCAGTTCTTTTGTTTTATGGCTTTGTGTGGTTTTATCTTTTGTATGAGATGTTCAGATGGCAGTAGATCAGAAAGAGATAAAGTTGTGACAGTGAATGAACAGAAAGAAGAAATTTTAACTTCTTTAAAAATAACTTGGACATTGTGGGTTTTAATTTTGCATCTGCTACTACATTACTGCTTTTATTTACAAATATGGGGGGGGGGGGGGTTGAGTCTGAGAATTTAAGGCCACATGGATAGTGCTGTTGCCACAGTCCCCTTCCACAGAAAAAAAATCCCTTACCTAATGTCTTTTGATTCTTGAGACCCCAGCATTCTTATTATTCGGCCAGTCGCTCATCAAATCATTTATCAAAAGAAAAAATGTCAAACAAAAGAAGAAAATAAAATTACTTTTGGTTATGACAGTGTCTGAAACCGAGAACTATAATGGACTTACTGATTGATGGTTTTTTTAGTCCAGATAGAAAGCTTGTATGTTCTTTTTACTGTTGTCCTTCTGTATTCGTTATCAGTTTGAATGTACAGAAATGTGGGGGATACCATAAACTGCCAAAGAAATTAATTCATTCAGAAATAAGCACCATCTGATTGCCACACTGTAGAAAATGTTGATATTACATGATTTATAAACTTTATGTTTATTCAAGTGCATCTCAAATATTCCATTCTGTGTGTATGTGAAATATGACAGGTTGTTATGTATTGTTGTATGTATGTCAAAAATGGGATGGATTGTTTGGTACCATACAGTATGTGACTCTTTCTGAAACAACATATAACAGCCAGTGACTCACTTTTGTGAATCTTCTTAAAGAAGACAGAAGGTGCTGCTTTGTTCTTTGATTATTTGAAATTATGGAGATTTATTTTGTGTTTGTGTGTAGGCAGACCCATAATATAACATTTTCTTGTGTGTCACTAAAGTAAAAAAAATGGAGATCAGTTTCCAAAAAAGACTTTAGAAATTATCAGACAGAGTTTGCAATTCTGTTCTGTTCCAACATTTAACAAAATAACTGTAGCATGCAGTCTTACAGATGAGATCACACTTTTCCTTTCCGGCATGTGAAATTTGTATTCACGTCATTCTTTGATTATTCATGATGTTTACTTGTTTTTGTTTTAACAATTTATTTTTTTTATGTGCAATGAAACTGCTAGTTTTGTTCTTTTTTTTTTTTTTTCTGAATGATTTATGAAACCCTATGATGCACTACTGAGCTCAAGCAGTATTGTGAAGTTTGTTTTGTATTTAGCTCAAATTTATTATAATTTTTAAACATCTCCAAGATGGAGAATGCTGTCTGTAATTTTGGCTGTTAACTGATGTCTTACCTTGTCAATAATTTTGTGTGTGTCTAAACTTTTTTTTTAAGCAATTGTTTCATAATAATTTACCTTACATGGTTTAGCCCCATTAATCATGTCTCCGTGAAAAGCTGATTTATTTTTTAGCATTTACCATTTCTTCATGACTTGGTGTCTTTGAGCAGTGGCCATCACCCCTAATATAACAGCTTCCATAAGGGTTGCAGCTGCATAGTGTGTAGTCATGGTGGCTTTGGCTATATTTTCAACAACAAGTTTTGAGATATTTGGGTTTTTAAAAAAATTGATGTTTTGAAATTGTGATGTGATCATAACGTCATCAGTTGTTTTGAATGGCTCTGAAATGTGGAGCATAACTAAAAGAGATGAAGTCTTATCACAAAATTTTTTAAACAGATGCTTATTGTAAATCTTTGGACCCCTCAAAGATGCAAACAGAGAGAAATGGAGAGTGAGATTTATCATCAGTTTAAATTACCATTGATCACTGGCATCATGTCAGCCAGAAGGTCTAGGCTTGAAACCTGCATATATGAGGTTTTGTGGGTTTTCAAAATTGACCTTGACTCCAAGGTCTAGGCTTGAAACCTGCATAGATGAGGTTTTGTGGGTTTTCAAAATTGACCTTGACTCCAAGGTCTGGGCTTGAAACCTGCGTAGATGAGGTTTTGTGGGTTTTCAAAATTGACCTTGACTCCAAGGTCTAGGCTTGAAACCTGCATAGATGAGGTTTTGTGGGTTTTCAAAATTGACCTTGACTCCAAGGTCTGGGCTTGAAACCTGCATAGATGAGGTTTTGTGGGTTTTCAAAATTGACCTTGACTCCAAGGTCTAGGCTTGAAACCTGCATAGATGAGGTTTTGTGGGTTTTCAAAATTGACCTTGACTCCAAGATCGACCAAGCTTAAAATGAGTTCCAGATAATGTCCTGGAAAGTAAGAGCAGCTGGTACGATGTTGACCACATCACCAATTGTAAAAGCAGCTGGTATGATGTTGACCACATCACCAATCGTAAAAGCAGCTGGTATGATGTTGACCACATCACCAATCGTAAAAGTAGCTGGTATGATGTTGACTACATCACCAATCTAGTACAGGCTGGTCAGTTCAAGTACGAGTCTAGCATCACATCACTGATGCACCAATGAAGGAACAGAGACAGTAAACTATGTGTTGGAAATGGGTATTGAATGAGGACAACCATGTAGAAACAGGTTGCGGAGCAAAGAAAGAAGATCAACACTTCTGGGTACGTTGAGCATGAAGATAGTGAGATGGCTGCTGCCTTGGAGGACTGCAAGCGATTAGGTCAGACTAATATGCCAGAATGTCGATACAGACAACAAGTAAAAAGGGCCTTTACATATCATGTTTACGCATTATATGCCGCAGCATTTTAACAAGAAATCGTTTGTGAAAAATAGGGCATGGCTTGTATTCGAGATATTAGGCCCCCGTGTCACTTGTACAAAACTACACCATTTTGAAATATACCTTATGAAAACAATACCGGCAGTTGTCACCATTGTTGTCCGCCGCTGAATCACAAAGTCATTTCTTGCCATAAGGCACCTTGCCTGCCCAGCCGTAACTGATTTCTTCTCGTGTGTATTGTTGAGCACGTCAAGAATACCTTGTTAGTTGGAAATTAAAAAGAGTAGCCTAACTGCGCTGCCCGGGCAAAATATTTCGAGTTAAAAAATCTACCCAAAAAGTATTTCAGGATTCTTTCCAGTGCAACAAAGTTCATGCACTGCACTGGGATTCTTCAGACTCAGGCTTGAGTTAGAAGTAGAATGGAGCACTATTGTGTTTACACTCGTATGCCATGATGTTGATCTGTCAAATAAACATAAACTAACTCAGACAAACAGCAAGAAAGACACACAAAAACACGGCTACTGGTACCATCAGAATGGGAACTCTGCTCTTCTTCTTCTTCTCTTCCACCTTGTACTCAGTGAAGTGTTGGGGGAAGATGTAACATTTGATGATGAACTCTGTCAAAAGCACTATTAAGATTGATGTTCATTTCTGTAAGGCTGTTCTTAATGCCATCACTCCATATTTTCCGAGCTCTTCCGCTCACTCTATACCCGTTGTAACGTTTCAGTGTGGTTCGCTGTGGTAGATAGTACCTGAGCATTCTTGTTAGGTGTCAAAACCACTTTATTTGTTGTTCTTTGGTGACCCGTAAAACTGGCTTTATTCCTAGCATTTGCATGATTTCGTATTCTGTCTTTCCTTAAAACTCCTGCAGCTCTTCTAAGGCATTTCATCTCTGTTGTCACAATGTTTATAAGAGGACGTAAGTGTCCACATTGTGCACTGACAGCATTGTGTTGACCAAAAAAATAGTTCCGAAAAGATTCACTTTAGTACTCCGGAGCATCTGCTTATGTGTCAACATGCTATTGAAAATAGGGTGTTTTGGGAATGTCTCAAGATTAAATTGCCGGGGTAGTTTCTCAGTTTTATTTATTATATATATTCCTTTTAAATAAAAAAAAAACTAGTTTATTTGATATATTTTTTTCTTTCAAACGTACTTTGTTCTGCTATCATATCCTGCCATGATTTTTTAACTGCACAGCTCAGCTGCTTAAATGTTTTTGTGAATTCATAATAATGATAAAATTGTGTACTGACATAACATTTTATCGTTACTCATTATCATGATGTCCTTATGTTGTTTTTAACCATACTAACATTTTGTCGTTACTGTCTTTTTGAAATTATATTAATATGTTGTCGATAATTTTTAAGTTAATTGTTTTCTATTATAAAAATATTTTTTGTTTACATTTATAAAACTCATTTTGTTAAATTTTGTCAGACAGAATGGTATCTTTCATTCATTTAATTGTTAATACTTCTGTTTGTTTTAATAATGCTGTCATCAGCATTTGTTTTCAACTTTGATATCGCAATTTTCTTAACCCTGAGAATGTTCTTGTCAGTACTTTGCAATTAATCAAATCATCTTATGCTTTATTAGTTTTCCCAGGGGTAAAATTATCAGCTTTTCCTATAAGGTATATGGTGTAGAAAGCTGTTATCATCTGCCTATGCAGGGCTGATAAGAGTAGGTAGTCATGATTGGCTATCTCACAAAATTGCAGATTAGGTTTGTGCTCTTATACAGTCTCCTTTATGTGGCCAAGCTATCAGGGTAGGTTTCTCTTTGCCTTCTCTTTACTTCTTCTTCCCTTTACTTTTTCTTCATCATCTAGCCAGATGTCATCAAGTTCTCGAGTCCTGTCCTTCCTGTAACTTGTCCAGAAAGTTTTGACAGTCTACGCTGCCCAGTTTCTCAGACAAGTTTACAGCTGAAATATGTCTGAAGAACAGATAAAATGGAGAATAATCAAAGAAAAGATAGTTTTCTGTCAATCAAAGAAAATTCTATGCAGTTTATCCCTGTTTATAAAGGTTGTAACAAGAGCATTTGCATAGCTTTTTACTCAAAAGTTCACACACGTATGCATTCTTAGTGACTTGATGAATATGCTTACAAAAATCTAAGCTGGATTTATCTGGCAAGAATGGACTGCAACACTAAGCACTTCACGAACAGCTGCCCTAACATTTATCTTTGTGCCAGGTCATGCAGGTGCTCAAGGAAACGAGCGTGCAGACTATTTTGCCTACACTGCGGTTGTTATGGCTGGTCCAGTACTGGACAGAAGTGATGTTATCAATGCCATGCGCTGCACTTACCGTACCGAAGAGCACGCCTGACATGAATCTGTATCCCTGTCTAGACTGATGGACATGGGGGTGCAGCCTGGAGCTGCAAGAAATGAACATTTCACTAAGGGGACAAGACGTTTCATTAACCAAAACCAACACAGAACAGGCGTCATCAGTCGTTTTACACGTGTGGAGCTTTTGAGGAGGAGATCTGAACACCTATGGATCTGTCCGAAGTGCTGTGATGTTAATCTTTTATAATCTCTAGAGGCTGTAACTCTTTCCTTGATTCATATTCTTTACTTTTCTGTGTTTTCCGTTTAAAGAGTTATTGGCATGTTGTTTTGTGGCTTACAGCTAGGCTACAATATCTGTTCCTTTCAGTCCAATACATCCGATTTCAGCACACCCCTAATAAGTATTCTTTGATGATATGCTTGTGAGGCCCCTCCCCCAACCACCAGCAAAAAATGGGGCCTCAGAACTGACACTGGGAACTTTGTGTCAAACTAATGTTTGTTTACATGATGCCCAGGAGGGTTATGCAAGCTGTGGGTATTGGCTAGTCTCATCTCATCTCATCTTGATCCTCTGGTGATGAAGTATAAAAAAAAATTTCGGTAAAGTTCCCATTTCTGCGCTTCGTAAATGTAGATTCCTAGGGACTCTCTTATTCCATCTGTCCATATTTTGCAAGGTCAGCCTCTTCTTTGCTTCCCTCCTGGTTTTTGAACTCAGGACTTTTGAGCCAGCAAGCAAACATTTAGCCTCCTCAGAATGCAAAATAAAACGACATAAATAGGCCCTAATATCTATCAGCCAGGCTAGAGTCCCATTTGGAGGCCATAGTAAGCTTGATCATAGTGTTACCTGGCAAGTGAAGGTTCCTGCATTCAAACTGTTTAATCCACAATGAGTCGATGTAAAAGAAATCAATTTTTTTCTGTTCTTAAACTGTCATTATGTTACACATTTGTTTCTAATCATAACATTTTGTAATTACATTCACAATGCTGTCTGCTTGAAGCTCTGCCAACTTGGCAAAGATATCTGTAAATATGAACTATTGTTATTTACTTAGCATATGCCATTGCTTTCTGTTTGTGTTGTTGTCAAGGAGAATATTTGAATATTCCTATTTATATATATATATTAATTTTGCTATTTGTATTGCCTATTCTGCTTGTTGATTCTTGTTTCTTATTCCAATATATTTGTATTTTTTCACTATTTTATCTGTAAATTGAGTTATTGTTTTTATGTTTATCAAGTTTCCGTCATTACAAAATTTACAAAAACAGTAACCTTGGGAACTTTTACTGTGAAATAGTGGTGGTTCATGTATAGGCCCTTTGGGACTGCATCATCCTTGTTTTCATTCAATATTATCAATAGCATTCAAAAGAATGTCTTTTTTTGTTGTTTTTATTTATATTTGTGTACTAAGCTTAATGTCAGTAGGCATCCCCTTGTACGTTGAAGAAATTATAAGAATCTTTGTATGGAACTGTATGTTTTACATTTCCTGTGACACCGTGTTTGGCTGTTGTGGACATGCCCACATACACAAGATACAAATTAGCACAAAAGGTAGTAGAGCACTGTGGCAAACACAGTGCCAGTCAACCCTATTTTATAAATCTTTTCAGGCAAAGTGAAACAAGACAAATGGATTTTCTTTTTAAACGAGTGCATAAAGCTTGAACTAACAGCATAGGCTAATAGTAATTATAAAGATATTTTATCTTGTTTAGGATTTTATTAAGTTTATTTATATATTTTCCTTTTATGTTTGTTTCGTTTTACACAATATTAAAATAGTGATTAAATATTTTCTGAAACAGCACCTGACACTGACTTTAGCTACTAGCCACCACTGATATAAAACTGCAGGCTGAAAAACCAAACTTCTTATCTTCAAACTGATCATATTGTTTTCTTTTGTGACACACAAAAACATAAATGAATGAAATATTTTTTATTGGCTTGTCCCTCTCGCACTCTACAGAAAAAGAGATCTTGTCGAACTTGGTTGTGAAAGTAGTTAATAAGTAAAGAACCCTCTTTTACACTAGTGACGTATCGGGGCATATGATGCTAGACTGATAATTCTATCAAGCATTTAGGACTCAGTGAGGATATAGTCAACATTACACCAGCTGACTTTGAGGTTGTTTATAGTTGTGTGAAATTATTTAATCGGTGGGCTCTCACTGAGCTGGTTTGGTACAAACATCGAAGTAGTGGGTCTGTGGTAATTCAATAAGGCTGTAAAAATAACCCAGGGTAGAAGAGGAAAAACCAGTCAAGACTGTAGGGTATCAGGACATCCTAAGGTAGAAAAGGAAAGACTAAATAAGACTGTAAGATACTTCTACATCCCAGGGTAGAATAGAAAAGACTAAACAACAGTGTATATACATCCCCATCCCAGGGTGAAAGAGGAAAGACTAAACAAGATTGTCAAGTAACTCAACATCCCAGGGTAGAATGGGAAAGACTAAACAAGACTGTAAGGTACCTCTACATCCCAGGGTAGAATAAAAAGGACTATTAACACATATTTAAATATTAAGAATTAATATAGATCACATACTTTAACTAACCCATAGCATTTTTGTTTCTGTAGTAAATTTCTTTCTTGTACATAACACCGACTTTCCTGGCCATACTGCTAACATTATGAATGGGGACTGAAAAAACTGAGTGACATTAGTAGCTGGGTCCGCTGCAAGATATCTGAGTGACTTCTGAATAGTTGTGTGAGGTTTACTCCAAATATGAAATGATTGGCTTATATGTAATGACATGCTATTTCTGTATGTGTGTGCAATAATATGATGACATAACAAATCTATATATATTCATGTTATATATTTATATACCATTTTCCATGCCCTATGGTCATGATATTGTATACTTGAGTCATCTGCATTTGTAAGACTTTTTGTGTTTAACTGCAAAAGAGTTAAATATGTATACATAAACATGTCATGTTCTGTGACATTGTATAAACATGGTGATGTTTGTATGTGTGTGGTAAAATGGACAGAATAAGGGCAGTAAAACATGTGATACGTGCATCTTTCTCCCATTCCCATCATCATATGTCACCCCACCATCCTACACCCTTCTTGTCCCAATAACTACCAATGTTTCAGTGTTCTGTGAATAGATCATCCTTCACCAGGAAGTTCAACATACATTTTTCTACAATCAGACATTGGTAAATAATATTCCAGGCACTGCATCATACACTTGAGTTACTTTCTACCATTAGATGGCTGAGGTTATGGTAACAACACAGTGGGAACTAATGGTAATGGTTGGAACACAGTGAGACCTAATGGTAATGGTAGGAACACGGTGAGAACTAATGGTTATGATAGGAACACAGTGGGAACTAATGGTAATTTTTGGAATACATGGCAAATTAAACATGACAGCAGGAAGGTGGGGAACAAAAGGTAATAGTAAGAGCACATAGGGAATTGAAGGCAGTGGTTTGAAAACATGAGAAACTAAAGGTGGTAGAAAGAACACGTGGGAAACTGAAGATGACAGCAGGAACATGTAAGGAACTAAAGGTAATGGTAGGAACACAAGGGAATCTAAAGGCAGTGGTGGGAACACATAGGAATCTAAAGGTAGTGATAAGATTATATAGCAAAGAAAAGATGACAGCAGGAATGTTGGGAACTAAAGGTAATGGAAGGAATACACTAAAAATTAAAGGTAATGGTAGAAATGTGTGGCAAATTAAAGATGACCACCGGAATGTGAGGTACTAATGGTAATGGTAGGAACTAATGGAAGTAGTATGAATATGTAGGCAGTTGAAGGTGGTAGTAGAAATGCATGGGAAATTGAAGATGGCAACAGGAACATGTCAGGAACTAAAGGTGATAGTAGGATACATAGCAAATTAAAAATGACAGCAGGAATATGGGGAACTAAATACTGGTAGAAACACACAGGGAACTAAAGAAAAGATAACAGCGGGAATGTTGGGAACTAAATGTAATTGGAGGAATGCACTAAAAACTCAAGTTAATAGTAGAAACATGTGGCAAATTAAAGATGACCGCAGAAACATGGGGAAATAAATACTGGTAGAAACACACAAGGAACTAAAGGTAGCGGTACAAATACTTGGGGAACTAAAGTAATGGTAGTGATACATTGAGAATTAAACATAATGGTAGAAATACATGGCACATTAAAGATGGCAGCAGGAACATGAGGAACTAAAGGTAATTGTAGGAATACATGGCACAATAAAGATGGCAACAGGAACTAAAGGTAATGGTAGGACTACATGGCACAATCAAGATGGCAACAGGAACTAAAGGTAATGGTAGGAATACATGGCACAATAAAGATGGCAACAGGAACTAAAGGTAATGGTAGGAATACATGGCACAATAAAGATGGCAACAGGAACTAAAGGTAATGGTAGGACTACATATAAGGGTGATTATTCGAATAAATCGGATCATAAATCAAAGATTATTGAGAAAAATGAAAACAGGAATTTGATCAACACGGCGTTTTAAAATATATATATACATATATATATAATGTCGATAATATGGCCACAGTCTACAGAAGAAATGCAACACCTGTATTTATTTTTGGGTTAATGAATCATTTGTATATCTTGACTTTCTGATTCATAATTGTGTATTTTGATTTTCTTATGTCATAATGTTTGTTTGTTTTGTCTTTACCTGGTTCATCATTGTGTTCCAGGGCCGTTAGCATTCCGCATGAGCAACTTCCATATATTTGTTTGGAAATGTTATTTTTGAACAAAGAAGACACAAACAATAGATTGCACAATTTATTGCCTAAAATATTTCGCTGTATCTCGTCAGGTGCATACTACAGTAACAATTACATAAATGAAGCAAAGAAGTGAATCCTTTATAACTGAAGTAAAATTTCAACAACGATCAAACATGACTGCCTGTTTTCACCAGGGCAGCAGTAAAGACTGAACCATCTCTTTTTGAATACAGAATTCCGGGCGCAGGTGACAAATCATGGAAGCTTCGAGAAATCTTAGTGTTCTGCCTTTGGTTGACGTATGAAGGATTTGAAATGCATTGCATTTAGTCACCACGTGTCCAGATTTTAGAAGATGCATGCTATCTTATTTTAAATATAATTTTGCTTGGCTCTTTCCACCCATACTGGAATGTATGGGCGTCGATCAGTTCTGCCTGCATAAGCAGCTTCCCAGCTACATTTAAATTGGTAGATACAATTTGATTTGGCGTACGTCGACACTTGTTGTTTCACAGAGGGCGTACTGGTTCATTCAATCTATCTCAGAAGCCCCTTCTCCGCAGTCTTCACATTCTTCTCAGTTTGTTCATTCGCATTCCAAGAATCACAGCCATATAGCAACTTCAGTATGAGGTCAGTTTGTTCTGGTTTGCTCAGAATGTTGACAACTTTACAACTCTGTGTTTCTACATAAAGTGATATTTTGTCAGAATCTGTATTTTGTTTTAGCACAGCAACACTGCTGAGAACCTGTTATTAAGGAGAAAAACAATACAGTAACTTTAAGTATGAATGCAGTCGTTGAAAGACACTTGTGCTTGAGGTCTCCATGTCCCCATTTAGATCAGGAGCTTAAAACACAGTGAAATGTTTTCACAATTTTCTGTATATTTCATTGTTTCAACAACAAAAACACATCTACATACTGAGAAGAAGGTATAATTACAATGCAGCATCACACAAATTTTTAGTCATTTTTATATGAGATCCACTTGTTTAGTTTGAGTCAGGAGTTTATGGACTAAATTTTTATACAGAGTGATATTTTATCAAATTTTTATGTATATTTCATTGTTTTCACAAGAATAACACAATATAGGACTTGTTGGGAGTGGCCGTGGCCAAGCGGTTAAACGCTCGCTACGGAATGGAAGGTCGTGGGTTTGCTCCCTGGCGGAACCGGACCTTTTTTTCCTCACAAAAATGACTCTGGCTCCCAGGTCAACCCAGCCTTGAGTGGGTACCGGGTGCAGTCCCGGGAAGTAAAGGCGGCCGGCGTGATGCTGACCACATCACCCATCTTGTGCCGATTGGTCTATAAAAATATAGGTCTAGCCCTATATGCCTTATACGCCTAAAAGCTTTGAAAAGGGTCCTTTACTACTTTTTTTTACTTTTAACTAGAACTTGTTGCTGAGAAGATCAAATAACAATGCAGTGTCACAGCAATATACATATGTCAGTATATATGGTCCATTTTTAAGTCAGGAGTTTTAAAACTACAACTTTACATGTTTATACACAGTGATTTTTATCACATTTTAATGTATATTTCATTGTTTTAACAAGCAAAACACAAAAGATAACTTCTTAATGAGGAGATGTTGACAGCTGTAGAAAGACATCGGTACATGAGGTCCACTTCTCCGGTTTAAATCAGGAGTTTTTAAAAAATATGACAGTTCTACACAAAGTGATGTTTGATCAATATTTTTATGAATATTTCATTGTTTCAACAAGAATAACACAACGGAGAACTTGTTTTCAAGAAGTTAAAATAAGAACAATTTGGCAGCAAAAGAAAGACATTTGTACATGAGGTCCACTTCTCCGATTTAACTCTGGAGTTGAAAAATGTATGACAACAGTTCTACACAAAGTGATGTTTGATCACATTTTATGTATATTTCATTGTTTCAATACGAACAACACAGCTGAGAAGTTGTTATCAAGGAGAAGATAAAATAACAGCACATTATGGCAGCAAAAGAAAGACATGGTACATGAGGTCCGTATGTTACCATTTAAATCACTGATTGTAAAAAATTATGACATTTTTTTTTAACACAAAGTGATATTTCTTCTTTTATGTATATTTCATTGCTGCGACGAAAGCAAAACAATAGAGAACTTGTTTTTGAGTAAAAGATGACAACAATGGAAAGACATTGGTGCATGAAGTCTACTTGTTCTAGTTTGAATCAGAAGAACAGTACACTAGTAGTGTGCACTTCCACATAACAACTGTTACTGGTATTCCGTACCTGTATATCTAGTAGTTTTCCTGTGGGTATAAAATATGTTTACCCAAATTTTTAAAGTTAGAAATTAGGGGGTCATTTTATACACGGATTGTGTTTAAAATATTTATTTCTTAATTTTGGGCTAAAAAATAGGGGTAGTCTTATACATGTGGGCATGTTATACATGGGGGGAGGGAGGGATCCGGTATATAAAAGTAAAAAAGGCAAGAATCCTTTTCACGCCAGCGACACATCACACATATAATACTAGAGCTATATTTATTTAGACCAATCGCCATTCAATGGATGATGTGATCAACCTCACACTAGCCGCATTTACATCCCAGGACTTTGCCTAGTTTCCATTTTAGATTGAGTCAGCCTGGGAACCAGGGTTATTTTTTTTTTTTTTTTTTTTGCCATCTGACTCGTTGCAGATTTGAACTCAAGATCTTTGGGCTGGCAGGCAAGTGTTTAGCTACTAAGCTGTTACCACTCCCTGATTCATATGACAGCTAAAGAAAGAAAATTGTATATGAGGCCCTTATTTGGTCCAGGATAGGAGTCTGTCAGACTAAAACTCGGGCTATCCTCCAAATAACAGCCACATATTATGGCGGCCACAAAAACACCCTAACAGGGCCTCAGTCACATGTAATAATTACAGAATACAATGCAAAGAGATAAAATTGTTAAGCAAAAACGTTGTCAGTAACAGCTTCACTCTAAAAATTTGATAGACTGTAACATCTTCACTCTGAAAGTATGATAGACTGTAACAGCTTCACTCTAAAAGTATGATAGACTGTAACATCTTCACTCTTAAAGTATGATAGACTGTAACAGCTTCACTCTGAAAGTATGATAGACTTTCTAATTTTTAGCTCTGGGTTTGTTTCCAGTTCAGTTTGCATAGCTGCAGCTGAAGCAGACATATAATTATTTTCATTTTTTTTGTGTCATAACTATGGGATGTAATTATAATGACCCTCTCCCTCCACACCAAAAAACTGTAACCCAAAATAATTAATTGTCCGTCTCAAAATAAACAAGAATATGTGTGAACCTAAAGGTGAATATTTTAAAAATTAGAAAGAAAATAATTAAAAGGGGATCCCAGAAGAAACTGGGAATGAAAATTAAAAGAACAAAAGTGAGGTAAACAGCAGTACCAGTGGGAGGACAACATTGAGAGATGGATGAAGAACAGTCTGAGAATGTCTGCAACCAAGACAACAGACAGAGAATGTTGGAGACCCATTGCAGCCATTGAAGATTGATTAACTGATTTTAAAAAGTAAACCAGAAGAATTAAGTATGCACCAAATTAAGATGGCCGTGTTAAACAAGTGTTGACACAAAAATAATATACAGCGTAAATCACTGCCCATTTTGAGACAGATTGTGGAGGAAATATTGTAATCAGCTTTCTGTAATTACATATCAAAATGTATTTTTGTTTCAGAGTTTCAATGACTGCGCAAAACCACAGTAGATGGTAGAATTGCCTCATACAGTTATACTTAAATAGGCAGCGGAATAATTCATAAATGCATACCCTCAGCTTTCCTAAAAGAAACTAACGGCAGATTTGGCGTTTTCTAACTTGTACATATTGTAAATATTATACTGTTTAAACATTGACAAACTGCTACTTTATACAGAAAAAACAATAATGATTTCCCAAAAACACATGTCTACAGTAATGCATTCTTTTAATTTCAACTTTACTGCTTTGTATGAATTTTTACTGTAATGTTATGCCAGTGCGCTCTGTGTTTTTAATTTGTCTGCAGCTGTATGTTTGTATGTGTGTGCTTTTTTTTTTATATATACGTTTCATTTATATTAATTTTTATTGCATTTTTCATATGAAGTGTTTTCAGTATGAATATTATTAACATGACTTTTCCCATAAACTTTTTTAAAACAAATGTTGCAGTTGAAAATTATGTGCAAAACTAAGAGTTTAACGTATGATGTTTTTACACATAAGCTGTGTTGTATACTGTAAGAATATTCATCATAATTCAGTTTTGATTAGTGCTGTTGTGTGAGGGGGGTAAGGGATTGTGAATGGAAATTATATTTAGTTGTTTTTAGTGCTATTGTATAAACGAGGAATTAAATTTTGCTTCACTTGGTTGGACTCTCCAGTATTGTTTGTGCATTGTAACAGTAAAGTAATAGAAGGATACATATCATGCCCTAAAGTATAATAGTAAAGAAGGGAAAGAAGCTGTGTGTAGGAGATTCATTCATCTTAAAATGTTTCATTATTGGGTTCTACTCACAATTTCGGGCCCTGGCCCCATCCATAGACAAACTATTGAATGACGGAGGCGGAACAGTACTCTGTGTTTGAACGGGCAGTCTACACCTTAAGCTGTCAAATAGTGAACTGTAAGAGGCAGCGGTGTCCATTGTCTCTCTTGTGTATATGTTGCAGTGCGGACAGGTGCACAGTGCCTTTTCTGAGCCATTTAGTATACAATTTTAGTGTCTGTTGGTGGGTAGATGGGAGTTGTCTAGGATTGTCTAGAAAATGAATTTATTGCCACAGCTAAATGTCAAGTGTGACACCACAGAATGTAGAATGCACTGTGTCATCCAGCCAGGTTTAGATTCTCACGACTAGGGTTTGGGTTAGGCCTAGTTTGCAGATTTGTACGGTCATTAAAATCGCTAACTTGCTGTAGTGTAGAGGTCTCATCACGGGAGAATGAGTTATCGATGTCCTGAAATCGTAAGTCTGTGTCATAAAATGATGCCGATGCTTACAGCCACGGCAACACCCCTGTGAACTTAAGAGTGTAAATAGGCGGGGCAGGGCCCGAAATTGTGATAAGGACCCATTATTGATTGGTTGAAGTACAAAATCAGTGTACGAGATTTAGCCATTTTAAAGTGTTTCAATAATGATTAGTTATTGTGAATACCAAAGTAAAAGATTTATCAAAATGAGAATGAGTTTTGTCCATTCTAAATTGTTTCATAAATGTTTAGCTTTTTTTTTTTTCATTTTAAAAATATTTAGTTGTTGACTAAATTAACCATTAGCGTAAGAATTAAATATTTTTTTTACAATGGTTCATTATGTGTTGGCTAAAGTGAAGCATGAAAATATCAAAGCAAGAATGAGATTTCTCCACTGTAGGTATTTCATAAATTGTTTACTAAAGTGAACTGTGAAGATAATGTTAGATAGATTTCAACTGAAAATGATGTCAAAATATCCCTACTGCTGTTTATAAAGTGAGAACGAAATGATAAAGAATAGAAAGGAATTGTGAAATATTTGAATATTGGTCTGTTTGTTTGCTTGGCAAGCTTTTTGTAGACCTTTCTACTTGTGACATTTATTTACATAAAGAGCCATGTCCTAGCATTTCAATACTCCCTTATTTATTTGCATGACGAGCTGTGCGGTAACATTTATATATTAATTTATTTATGTGACGAGCTGTGTCCTAAGATTTGTATTTATTATATTTATTTGTGTTGACAGGCTGTGTCCTAACATTTATATTTACATATTTATTTGTGACAAGCTGTGTCCAAACGTTTTTTGCTGCTCATGAGAATGAACCTTCAAGACATTTCTGTCTGCCACAAGTTCGGTACAGAGCTGGTCATGGACAAAATTCACAAAATGATAAATGAATTCATGGTTATTGTTGTCCTGTTTTTTTTTTTCTTCTTGTCAATAACTACATCCATCCATTCATCAATTTTTCTAGATCACTGTTGGCAACCTGACAGAGAATCACAGTTTTTGTTATTGTTATTCACACTTTAACATCATTCCAACAATCACCACTTTAGATTTGTTTTCAAATTAAATTCCAACCGAGCAGTTTCCCACTTAAAACAGGTTTAAAAATAGTTACTGGATATGTTTAACATATTTGTTTTTGTTCTATCATAGATACATTTTTATTGCATATATTCAGTGGTCATGCAAATGGGTTACCTCATAATTGCTAAATTAATGTACCAATGAAAATCACACAAAATTCCCTACTGTCCTAATTAAAAACTAATGAACAAAACAAATTAGTCCTAGCAAAAGCTAGGTGCAGTAACTACAGAAGTCAGAGGTGCCAACACTACCAGTCCACTACTAGAATTGTAACCTGCCAGTCCACATGTAAACCGACCACCCACCCAATGAAATTGAGAAGCATACCATCCTTGTTCCTATTTTGTAAAAATGCACAGTTCATAATGTGGCTTTCTTATGTTTAAAGGTGGTCAGTATGGAGGTGGATGCCAAGGCCACAGGCAAAATGCTAGCCCCTGTGCCAGCATAGGTCTGTGCTCTGTGGAGCTAGTTTTTAAGGCAGTGTAGATGAGGGCCATGTAGCTAGCGCTGTTGCCACGAACTGTGCAGGTTAAGATGTTAATTTTTGCCCTGACAGAAAAAGATCCATTACTTTATCAGGGGTTGAACTTAGATCTTTCCCCCATGAGAGCCTGAGTTGTAACCGCTCAGTCAGCTGTTCCTCTGAACAAGAAATAAAAGGCGACTAATTAGAGGTTTTTCTTATAAAGTCATCATGCATTTGCTGAGGATTCAATATTCTGCATACAAATAAGCAAAATGTGTGAAAGATGTGCTCGCAAAACTCTCTGGAACAAGTCCAAAGTCCAGACGTGAATGAACAACTATTACTTTTACACCAGAGTTTACAGCAAGTGATGCTAAAAAGAATAATCAGCAGTGAATCATGACATGTGCCAGAGTAAAAGACAGACCAGCTTTTGTGCCATTGACACTTCAGGCTTTTGATGCTAGACCCATAATAAACCAGTCACATAGACCAGGTGCCTATTTTTAAGAATGGGCCAACCCGGATGCTATAGTGTGAATCCGAATATTAACTTTACAAATTGTGGTGTTTATCATAGCAAATATGCAAGACAGTTTGATCGACATCATTGCCAGCAAAATAATACCATGTTTTTACTTTTACTGTCAAGAACAATTTCAGGTTTATGATTTAAGCAAGTTGTAGCCCTAGCTCAACAATAAGATAACAGAAAAGTTTATAAATTTTATATTTTGTTCATTAGTTTCCCAATCATACAGCCATTAAAACCTTTATCTAATATTTTTATTCATGTAATAATATGTACATTCATAAAACCCAGATATACCATTTCATAAACTGCATAATGACTATTTATATGAATAATTTCCAACCCATACTAGTAAATTTATATTTTCCAATACATTATGCCACATAATTGTTCTGTTTATAAAATCTGAATGTAATTTTTTTTTGTGGATTATAAAATGAAAAACACACTACCATTCCTATATATAACATCAAATCATTCGCTTCACCATCTCACCACATCTCTAATCATCCATTTATTTTTTATTTTATACTGTGAATTTGAAATGTTTTCTTTTCTACAACTAGAAACACAGATGATGAAACATTATCTCTTGACAATATGGCAGCGAAACCAAGAATCCATGCATTCCTCTCATTGTTTGTAAATGATAACATTGTCACTGCTCTGGCAAATATTCACCAATGGACACCACATTATGTATACTACAACCCACTTAGTGCAATATTTATTTCTTTGTCCGAAAGTCTGTCCTCAGACAAATAAACATTTATAATTAAAAGCTGGGGTGTTATCTTTTCTTTGTTGGTTTTTGTCACAGTAAGTATTTTTATTTTAGAGGTTTATGCTGGTTTCAGTACTTTTTTGTTACATGTTTATGTTAGCCCTGTATTGGAAGCTGAAATATTTTGGTCAGATCAAGCGCCACACAGATTTAAAATATAATAGCAGAAGGCATGGTAACAGGAAGGAGAGGCAGAGGCCGACCAATACGAAGATGGGCACAGGATATAAGTGACTCATTGAGTATGAAAGTACATCAGGCGGGAGAGCTGACGAGAGCCTGAGTTTCTTTCAGGCAGACCATGATGAGAGCAACATTCTGCAAAGGACCTGCTACATGATGATGATGATGTTTATGTTGGTGTTATGCCAAGCCACCTTATCCTTTGCTATTGCAAGCAGCTCACCCCATGACTTTTTTAGTTCCCTTCTCTGTGTGTTTTGTCTACTTTTATTTCTGTACCTGTGTGGGTTCTGGTTTAAAGCCCTTCTGGTTATATTGTTCTCAGGTATTCTCAGTATGTGTCATATCCGGTGTCAGCATCATACCCAGTGTTGCCACTTTTCTTTGACAAAAAATATCCAAAACGGTGTCAAAAAATACCTAAAAAGATCTAAATCTGCGTGGAAAAGATCTAGAAAAATATCCAAATTGAAAAAGTCAAAAATTACATAGCTTTTGTTATGACTTACCCTACATAATCATGTCCTCACCTTCACTGATGTCTGCCTCACAAGATCCACAGGATAAACTTAGCTTGGATAATGAAGTTGAAGCTTCAGATCCAAAATGACCCTGGTATGCTTTAGCTATTCAAATTTCTTTATACGTGAAACAGTGGGCTTATTTCTCTAGTCTCATCAGGCCGAATTTTAATGGCACGATAGCCTTTAAGAGGTCAAATTTCATTCTGTTTTTTGGGTTAGATTTGATATAATTCCTAGCACTGAAAACTCATTCTACGTCAGCATTTGAGTGGGGTAATACCATGGCAGACATGGCACTTTCAAGAGCTTACAGAATGGACTGTTTGATGAGGCATCTTTAAATTGTCTCACTTCACTCTAAAACGCTTTAGTTTCTGTTTTGTTTGACCATTCAGCTAACTTTATTTTGGTTAACTGATATTCTGCTTCCGCGATACTATTATCAGCAGCCCCTAAAAATTTCATAACTTTTCAATATTTAGGTATGTCCTTTATTGGCTGAAGTATGTTGCTCACAGAAAAAAAGTGAAATTTTTTTCAATACATCTAGATTTTCAGGAAGTCTCTGCATCGATTGCTTCAATAATGAGATAAGGAAATCTTGACAGCGTTTTCTTAGGTTTTTCTCTTCATTCTCTGTTAACAGTCCTATTGTTTTTAAATCATCAATTTTTGATTCGATTTAATATCCAAGGTGTGGCTAAGGAGCCAAATAGCTCTCTATAGTGCAAGTGAGCAAATCAGCTTTAGAAGTTGGCAACACCAGTCTTTTACCGAGTGAAATAGTAAGGTGAGATCATCATGTAATTTAATTTTATCAACAAGTTTAGATTCGAACAGTTTATTAACTTTTTGCACTTCCATTAGAATAGGTTATAAAAAGAGAATGAATGACACATTTTTTTTCATCACTGTACATTCTATATAGTATTTCAGCTGTGTAGCACTTTTCACTTTGTCTTGTTATTTCAAAGTGTGTCTTTAACTTCAGCCATTGCTTCATAATTCTTTCAACAGCTGGTTAAATTGATAACCATCTAGTTTTGCAATCTAACAGAATTTTCGGTGGTGTGGAACCATAATTCAAGGCTGTACATAATGTATTGTATTGCTGTTGTCTGACAAATGATTAGGAAAACCAGTAAAGTGTTTCAGCAATAAGGTATTCCAAATTCCTTGGTAAATATTTAGATGAAGCATGTGATAATGCTAGTAGCAATGAACGACGCATACATTTTATAAGTATTAACGATGGGTTAGCTTCCTTCAACTTGGCATAAACGCCATTGTTTATACCAACCATCACTGAGGCATTATCAGTACCAATTACAGCCACATTTTTCAAGCCTAACTGTTTGCTGATTAAAAGGTCCTTCAGTTCCTAAACTATACTTTCTACACCACACTTTTAAAATTGAACTAGTGCAAGATTTTTTACAAATCTATCAAATGGTCACAGTTTGAAATTGCGCACTGACAAATTAAAAACATTGCGACTGATACTTCAACTTTTGAGGATTCATTTATCAGTATAGTTCTGAAAACAGATGTCAGCGGTGTAATATCTTTAAATGAAACTGCAGTTTTATGCTTTTTTAGTCTCTGCATGACTCTTTGAGTTTTGTATTTTCGCTTTAATTTCACAATTGTAGTACTTACAACAAGCTTTGGTCATATCCCCAGTTTTTAATTTTGTCATCATGCAACCACTCTTTCTAAATTTTTTGCTCATACTTTACTTGTTGAAATGTTTTTTTCAAAGTGAAAGCCACATAAGAAGGTGAGCAATTATTTTTTTAAATCACATGAAAAAGAAACGCAAAGTCAACACAGTGAGGATACGGCTGAAACAAAGTTTGTATGATTTACGCGCGTTTTTATTAATCAGTACCGGGGCTGCCAGATATTTGTGCGTTGACCCCAGTGGGAGTTCAAAGTTCAAGTAATGACAGTGGTCACAATGTACGTGCCAGACCAAAACAAAAATATTGTAGTAAATATTTTACACAGTAATTATTAAACTGACAATGAAAGAAAAAAAAATCTATAAAATATCTAACTCCATATGAAAAGTTCTAGAAAAATATTTATGATCTAAACGTCAAAAACAGTATCTAAATGCAATGAAAAAGATCTAAATTTGGATATAAAAGATCCAAAGTGGCAACACTGATCATACCTTGCCAGTCAAATATAATATTAATAGGTGCGCACCGGACCGCACCAAGATGGTGACGTTTTTTTCCCTCCTTTTTTACGACCATAATATATCATTAACACCAAGATCATGTCTTTCGATATCGGTGTAAGTACTTATTTTGATGTACTATTATCGCATGTGATGTCGAAGGCAAGTGTACGCAGAGGTCAGAGTAGATATTCTGGTCCCACCAGCTAGTTCGGCTGTTCACAGTTAGCGGTGTAGCTGTTGGGATAGATGGTAATGGTAAGAAAGACTAGCACATATCTGGCTGACACCAAAACAAGACAAGAGATTTACCGTAGCCTGTATCAATGAGCGAAAGCAGTTGGTATACAGCATAACTCTAGCCATACACTGTGACGTATCGGGCCTTACTGACTTGGTGACCTTGCAATTTATATGGTTACTTCGGGACAGTCTACGTCAGCGGAGGTCGAAATGTCGCTCTGAATGATAATGCAACACAGGGTACTATATACTGTGAAGTGATCAGAGCTGTCACTATCGGATTCATGACAGCAGAGATCAAGAGTTTCTCAGCGGTCTGAATTGCACCAAACAAGTAACACACGGTGAACGTGCTAAGAGGTATTGACTTTTGGAATTCAAACTGAGTTTTCATGAGCCCAACACGGTTCTTGAATGCGTTAGGTGACATCAGTACACAAACTGTGGAAAATTTCACAATTTTCAGAAGATAGCCTCTTCGACCAACTCCTCCGTACACGTTGACACAGTTAATTGTTCTGGGTGTCATGCAGCACAAGGGGTCTGGAGCCTTTTGGTGTCCGGTTCAGTCAGTCCGATTCAATTGCGGAAGTTCTGGTGGACAAATCTCCTTTATGTCATTAGTTTCGTACGTGCTGAGAAAATGTGTATAGGTCATACCTGATGTCTGGCCAGTAATATGCAGTTCTTCCTTGTGTGCCCTTTGATATTCATCCCATTCTGCTTTAATGGTATTATCGGTGTGGCTGCCTGTGTGTGTTTCCTGCTTACCAGCTGGATCACGATTGGTGTTCTTTCGACCCAGAATCAGTGGCAAGCCACCTTAGTCAGCGAAAATACTGCAAACGATAACTTGAACATATTCCTCTGGCTTCAAGACTATTACATCAAGCCGTGGGGCCGCATCGGAACTTACAC
The DNA here is from genome assembly GCA_905116865.2 of Candidula unifasciata. Lineage (NCBI taxonomy): Eukaryota > Metazoa > Mollusca > Gastropoda > Stylommatophora > Geomitridae > Candidula > Candidula unifasciata. The sequence continues at coordinate 103,464 of CAJHNH020001256.1, read as the reverse complement.
TGTGGGCGTCTCGGCTGGCTACTGTCACACAGTCACTGGCGGCAGGGTCAGAATTAGATGGGATGTAGCTGTGTCTCGGTTTGATGGTCACAACGGTCATCGCTCTGGCAGCTGTTTACGGCCTCTGTGTTGACATCAGTGGGGAATATGTCAACGGTGTTGGGACGCCTACATTTGACAACGCTGTGGAATCTGTGGAACATGGGTCGTCGTTGCCTGTGTCTCGGGTAGCGGAGACTTCATCAACAGCATCTTGTCCTGGTCGTCGTTTGTTGTACCTTCTGTACATACACTACGAGATCGGAGGTGGCTCTACTACATCAAGGATGCCAGCATTGTTGTCCCATTCTGTGAAATCATAGTCCTAACTAACATGACTGCCTTCATCCTGATGCTGGCTTTTGAATATCCCTGGATCGGCCTGGAGAAGATCTTCCTGAATAAGAAACTGAAGACACAGTTCAGTTAGATAGGAAAATGCAATATTGCTTTTAACTCCTTGTGCCTTCTGCTGTCCTTTGTCCATGTTAGAACATACACCCTCAGTCTACTCATGCGGGGTTGTTCAGTTAACTGTCGTCACCTGCAGATCCGTCCACTCTGCCCCAATATTATTATTAATCTCTTTAATTATTTCCTTCTTGTATTTTCAGTTTTCCTTTTTAAGTTTTATCCCTTCAGATTTGCATTCTGCAGGAGTAACAGTGGTGTGGGCCAAGGTACAAATCCCGGAAACACAGTTCAGCCATATAGCACAGTTATATCTGGCCACCACAAAAGGGTTATAATGTAACATGTAGTCCAGTGTGGGTGGATTTTTGTGACATGGATTTTTAGATCGTTTCGTGTCTTTTTTATACTGTAGATTTTTTTCTCCCCCTCCCTTTCTTCTCTGTCTCTCCTCCTCATCAACCCCCCCCCCCCTCTCTCTCTCTCTCTGTTTGTCCTTTCCAGCATCAGATGTTCCTTACCTCATGTTATTTAGAATTTGCTAGTTCTCTCAAGATACGCGTTAGGGATTCTGTCCTACTATTGTCATTTTTTTTTTAGTTCTGCTTAGGTACCACTTAATGAACATTTGCAGTAGATTTTGATCAGTAATTTTTCTGCCACACGACAATGTTTATGCGTTTTATTCAGTATCAGAATGATTTCCATAATGTTAGTTAGCAACTCAGCTTAACTTTTACCTCCACAAAATTGCATCATTATTTGTGTGCACTAAAATACACAAGGATCAGTGATCCAGGGATGTAGATGTAGATGTCCGAGATCTCTCTCGCAGTGGAGCACACCAGTTGTTCTGTCTCGAGAGCTAGACCTACCCCTTCTACAGTCAAGACCGTTGTGCGTGAATGAAGAGGCACAAACCATAACAGATCTAGACGAGACATACTCGATAAAAAAAAAAACCTAAGCCTACGGTAAACCTACGGGCCAAATGACTGTGGGTTATACAGTCGTGAACATGGAACGTCTGGTTAGCGGGTGGGGCGGCGCCAGGCGTATGGACTCCGTCAGGACATTCCCTGCCTTTTCCCTAGCAAGCAGGCAATACTAGGGTGACCGTTTACTTCCTGCATTGAAAGTTTATTTTCTATGGATTTTATATTAGATAATACAAAGAATCATCGCCGGAGCTACGGAGTGCGTGCACTGTGCTTGATACCATCTTCAGATGGCAACGGAAACAGTGGGAGGAGGAGAAGACAAGGAAATGGAGAGGAGAGGAGGAATAGAAATAGGAGAGTCGAAGCCCTGATAGTCAGACAAAAAACGGAGCGTCTTGGATTAAAGCATATTAGAGTGGGTTACTGGGACTGTCGTAGTGCAAAGCAGAGCGGACCTGTACTGGAGAGGCTGATTTATGACTTCGATATCATCATGCTGCGGGAATTAAACATAGGTAGATATGAGTGTCCTGGATACATTAGTTACATAATGCCTTCTGGACAGGGAAGACATGGACAGTGTCTGCTGGTGAAGAATGGGTTGAAGCATGGGGTTCTTGACCTGGACCGGCGGAATCGTAGTACACTAGAAGTTCAGGGTATTCAGATATATAACGGGGTAACAACCTGGAATTTAGTAAATGTTTACCCCAAAAAAATTGACACAAAATGGAGTGTCCTGGGCGATCAAGGGAGTGATCATATGCCATGCTCAGTCTTGATTTCTAAAGCTAGCAAATTTACAGCTGTGAGAACGCACAAGACTTTAAAGTATGAGAGAGACAGTACCCTTCTTGGACACCTTCGATAGAAGGTATAGAGCAGAACCACCATCTCTGCTTTTGTGCAGCCTCCATGGTGGACCCAAGAAGTAGAACAGGCATGGAGAGCAAAGCGAGCAGCAGTTAAGAATTTACAGAAAGTGCGAAAGGCACTAACAGGTTAAAAGAGGATGTATAAAAGAGTTACAAAAGAAAAGGTAGAAGATTTCAAGCGCTGTGCAGCAGATGCAAAGAAGGCTAAATGGGAACATTTTATGAGCGAAATTGGAAGGGATAGATCACTGGGTAGGTTTTGGAGACTTCACAGACAGATGCAAAGGAAGGATCAGCCTATTACAACAGGCATTATGTACACTGATAATGATATACCAATGACAACAGACAAAGAGAAAGGGGAAGATTTTTTTAAAGAGATTTATAGCCCAAACTAATCATAATGACAGGGAGCTTAGAAATTTAGTTAGAAAAGCTCTATTTAATACAATAAATGATAAGAAATTGGAAGATATTATTAGGGTGGAGGATATAAAACATGTATGTAAAAAGCAAAGGACACTGCGCCTGGGCCAGACGGAGTCAGGTATGCCCACTTGAAGAGCATGAGTGATGAAGACTTGAGGGAGATGGCTTTTTACATCAACCAGAGCATCAGAACAGCTTCAGTACCACAGGAATTGGTACACAGTTTCCTAATTACACTTCCAAAACCAGGCAAAGATCATTCCAAACTAAGCGGTTTCAGAATTATCACCCTACAAAATACTCTTTTTTTTTGGCAAGGTGCTAGAGAAGATTATTGCTGTTAAACTACCAAAGTTTTTGGTAAGGGAAGAGCTCATGCCAAAAGGTTTGGGTAGTTACCGGCCTCAGAAAGATACCTGGTCCACTGCAGCTACTTTTGCTTTTGATGTTTTTAAGGGGTTCCAGAATAGACAGGAGACAGTTGTGGCAGCACTTGATCTTAAAGATGCCTACAATAGAGTCAAATATGATATTTTGATTTCTGCACTCATGGAGAAGGGGGTTTGTCCATGGTTTGTGAACTGGTTAGCAGCTGTCCTGCATTCACATATAGTAGCCCTTCGCCTGGGTACATGGACCTCAGAACAATGTAATATCGCCCTAGGACTACCCTAGGGCTCTGCAATTTCACCAGTGCTCAAGATTGTAGAACTTGAATCACCAGGTGTTAGAAGAATATTGACATTTGCCGATGATGTTCTTGCATATAGGCAGGGGAGAGAGAGGCGACGGATAGCTCAGGAGCTACAAGCAACTGTGGACAAAATGACTGACTGGTGTGCCGAAAATGGTGCTGTCATCAACTCAGAAAAGGCAGCTGTTTTGTGGTGTTCTCTGGACAATAGAATTGTAAAAGCTGGTGTTCCAAACCTCATAACAGTAACATCTAACGAGAAAGCAAACTGAGATACCTGGGTATAATTTTTGATTGAAGCCTGTCCTTCAGGGATCATGTGGATGCAGTTGCAGTGAAATGCCAAAAAGGACTCAATGCTCTCAAGATTATGGCAGCAATGGACATGGAACAAAGAATGTTGTTCACAATGTTCCAGCAAATGATCCTGTCGGTGTTAGATTATCGACTTGGCATGCTTACCATATCAAAGAGTCAGCTGATGAAACTTGAACGCATACAGAATGAAGCCATGCGGGTGATTCTGGAATGTACAAGAGATACCCCGGTAGTATGTATGCGATATATACTTGCACTGCCTACTATTGCAGATGGGCTCAAAGTTCTGCAAGCAAAGTCATATCCCAGAGTAGCTGCGGACAAGAGGCACCTTCTGCGTGAAGCCCTGGATTGAGCTGAGATAAGGGTCACAGACTGAAAAGAGGAAAGTTTCGGATGGCGCAAGCTCAAGACACAATTCGACATATGTGCAGGCTTGATAAATTTAGGCGAGGAGAGGAATGGGTCAAAGTGTCCAATCATGTTTCAGACTTGTTTAGGGTTCAAATCACTTTAGGACGTGAGTGCAGGGACTGGCCAGATGGTGCTGCAGAATCAGAAGTTCTACAAATGATTCATGACAATTCCCGCCCAAGTGATGTGATTGTATATACAGATGGCTCTGTGGTGAGGGGCAGACGAAGTGCATGGGGGGGGGGGCTCATAGCGAAGGTGAATGGACGTCGCTCGGTGCAACAGAGCCTGGCATATATCACAAAGTCTAGTTTGAGAATGGAGGTGGAGGCAGTCGCTGCTGCCTTCCGTTGGCTTGAGAATCAGCTGTACACACATGTTGTCATTGTAACTGACTTATAAGAATATTATCGGATGCTCATTTTATAAGGCTGGGGTCCATTGGTCGACTTTGTGGCTAAGTCGGTGCAAACGCTTCGCTTTGTAATGCCGGGTTTGATCCCAGCTGTTGGTTTCGACAGTGGTATCAAGAAAGCCAACCGTCCAGAAAGCAATGGCAAACTACTGGACGTAAATTTGCCTCGAAAAACCACACAACAGCCAGGGACTGTTGGGGTTGGTTCTGCAACGTCCTGTATGGTATACGCAACTAACCAGGGGTCCATTGAATCGTACTGGTCAGAACAAATCATCTACCACTCCTGGGTACTGAACCCCAGACCACCATCTTCACAGCTAAGCTCACAAACAGCAACAAAAGACAAGTGGTAAAAAACAAATGCTAAATTCAAACATTTTATTCATCAACATGGTATTTCACACAACAACAAAACTGTCTAAGTCAAGAGGATCGACTTTAGTGCACCGGATTTTATTCAGTTTGGCCTGAATGATCAGCTGCCTCCAGAGTCTCGGATAAAGCAACAATCCTTAGAGATCTTGTTTAAAAAGAACAAACCTGCAGTCATGAACCCAATAATGCAGCTCATGTAACAAACTCCCATTGGCCAGAGAACAAGGCAGATAACTCAGCCACTTAGCCATATAGACCCCTATTAATAACTAGCTGACTGATCATCATTCACAGAAGTTAAGGAAAGAATGATCAATTTTATTCAGTATAATGTAACAGAACATGTACAGCACCACATAGTATTCTCTCTGAGCAGGACAAATGATGTTCACATTCCTGGGTACTGTGCCTCCTCCCCCCCCCCCCCCCCCCCCCCCCCCCCCCCCCCCCCCCCCCCCCCCCCCCCCCCCCCCCCCCCCCCCCCCCCCCCCCCCCCCCCCCACGATTTATCAGGACGCTTTATTAAGCACTAGGTAAGGTCACCATCTAGAATGAGAGACCTGTTGGTGAATCGCCAATCAGAGTCATCATCATCATCAGGTGCCTTGCCGACTGGCGTGGGCGATCATGCCTCTCCATAATCTGCGATCTCCTGCAGCATGTATCAGTTCGCAGAGTACAGACAACATTAATGCACATTTGATAATGGACGGACATGGTTCAAAATTTAAGGTATGTCACTTGTGTGTAATAAAGAGGAATTTTGGTGCCAGCAATTTCTTGTCACTTTGGTGTGTGCCATGGTTCTTGTCTCATAATTTGTGTTGCCACACCTGTCTCATAAGTCTTCAATTAACAAATGAAATACTAGTAGACTTGAGGGAAGACAGTATTTTGACACCCATACAATACAAGTGCAACAAGAAAGAGCTGTTCCATTGATTACAAGGAAAGGAATCTAAAAGACTCCCGGGACATGAACAAGAAAGGCTTATTTAAGGGAATTCTTATTGCTAGACATGAGAGACCTGATGATCGTTCTACAAGAAAAGAAGTCGCCAGAAATTCAGGATCTGAAATTATGACGATATCCCAGAAGAAGATCAGGGCTGTATTTGAATAAGTCTACAATTTGTACAGGAATAAATCTACATTTTCAGTATATATATAAATATATATACACACATATATAAACAAAAAATAGACATCCCCTGAAAATAAGCCCTAGTGCATTTTTTAAAGCAAACAGTAATATAAGACCCAGTATTATTTTCGGGGGAAGACGGCAGTCCCTAATGATTTCATGTTTTTTTTTTTTTTTTGTCTAGTGAGTCCTCCATTCCTGCCCTCAGTGGGTGTTAGTCAATACAAAGAAAAGTACAGCCACACAGGACAATATAAGTATTGGAATCTGATTTTTAATTTCTTCCAAAGCAACCAATATTGTCTCTACTACACCTGTATTTACAACTTTTTTGTTTTGGTGGGGTGGTGTGGACAGGAGGAGGGGGGGGGGGGTGTCTTTAGTTTGAAGATTTAGGGTTACATGGCAAACTGCGGGTTTAAATTTGTATTTATGTTTCCTGAGCACGCACACGCACAAAATGTTCCCATTTTACTGAGGATTCTCAAATAAGAACTTAGTATCTAACCACTCGGCCAACAGCTCAGGTGCTGATCAATAAATTTACATATTACAAATACGATTCAAAGTCACCAACAAATGAAAATATGTAAGATGTAATAATTTAAATATAGCTGCATATCTTGTCCGTCCCCGTGCCGATACCAAGGCCTTCCAGACATTTCACTTTTTTCTTCACCTTTCTTGAATCGATCCAGCATTAACTGTCTCTTTTTGCATGAAATATTACTAAACAAATTTTTGTTTAGAAATTTGCCATCGCTTTCTGAATGCTACAACAATGCTCATACCAATGCCCAATCAAGCTGGTTTCAAACCTTAGTGTAACAAGACTGTGAAACTTCACAACTCTCAAGCCAGAGATGCCAACAACAATATAAAACCAGTATTCAAGAATGCATATATATGGTTAGGCATATTTGCACACAGAGTCAACACTACATAGAGAATCAACAAAAGTAAGATACTTATGCGTGTAACCACAGAAAAAAAAAATTATTTTACAGGCATCCCTTGCATCTTTAGTGGTGAAATATTTTCTACCCAACAGCCATGGGAATTCGCTGACGAGAACCAGTCTGTTCTTTCTGTGGCTTCGGCAGTGGACGTCAGAACAGCAGGATATGTGGCTCTGCAAAACAAAAATGTGTTTAAAAAAAAATACACAACAACCACCCCCCCCCCCCCCCCAAGCATGTAGCAAAAATTTATTTTTTATGGGCATTTCGTTTGAAATAGGGGTGCATCTGCCGGAGAGTGAGGAATCAACTGTCTTCATACAAATAAGCATGGTTTGCAAAGAGAGATGCACACAAAACACAAGTTCTGGAACAGGAGTGGATTAACAATGAGAAGTGAACTTTTACAAGAGTGTACCGCTGGTGAACATGAAGATCCAGCCTAATAACAAATATGCATCACCAGTCATTATCTCTGTTAGGATGAATTACTAAAAAGAGAGAGAGAGAGGACAGTCTGATCTACCTGGTGCATGAACCATATAGTGTAGCCATCCTGGCGACTGCTGGACACCAATATTTCTCCACTCAGTCTCTGTCATGAGATGGTTCTTGGGTACCAGTTTTGCAACATCACTGGGCAGAATCACGTGCCTGTTTGGACCATGTTGAAAATAGTTAATATAAAATCAACATGATATACACAGCAACACACTGTTTGTTGTTGGCAACTTTATGCTTTTCAAGATTACTGTATTGTTTTTTTTTCCTTCATGTTTAACGGCTATAAATCCAGAGGAAAGTTCTGGTTGTTCGTCCATCTCTGACATATTGGTTTGCAGATTGTTGGATCCTTGCCTCTCAGGTCTATGCACTCCGACATCGAAAGAAGCCCCCAATTAGCTATCTTACTAGAATGCTTTTGGATAGGCAGTGAGTCTATTCTTGTTTCCCCCCACAATGGGGCCCTGGGGGAGACAGTATTCTGCTATAGGCAGCCATGGAAATCACAAACCATAGCTAAAGTGAGCGTACCTAGCAAGAACTGCTCGCATAAACGCCAAAGATGAAGTTCCTTATCTCCACAGCACAAATCCTGGGTGGTGTTTAAAAGATAATGTGTTGCCCTTGCAGCAAAATCCATCTCTGGCCTGTTAACTTCAAAGGAAAGGTAACACCAATACATTTGGAATAAAGCAATCTGCAGAAGTTGCAGTTGATCAGAAACCACCTGCCAAAACTTTCTTCCTAGATCAGCTGCCAACCAGTGCTGTGCAACACACTTTACAAGACAAACTACACAACATAGTACTTTTCTAGATTCCTGTGTAGGTTCCGGGTCCCCATTGTTAAGGAAAACAAGAATAGCCCTGTTGCCTCCCCAACTAACTTGTCCTAGGAGTCGACTAATTGGGGCTTCATTTGAAGTCGGAGCGCATCTGAGTGACAAGGAACAACCAGCTGCACACAAATAAGCAAGTAAAACAGATGTACATGCAAAACTCAGGTTCCGGCACAAAGACCAGATGGATGAAAAACAAGGACTTTCTGCCGTAGCTCACAATCACTGAACAAAGAACAAGAAACAGAAGTAGTTTCTAAAATGAGAATAGTGCTTAGCTGGCCCTTCTTAGGCATTCAGTGAACCCAGTACAGACTTATCATTGCTATGTGGGCTATCTGGTTAACCCCCAATGATTTTCTTTTGTCCAATTGTTATTCTGGAGACAATCGTGCTATACCTGTTTACAGCACAGCTGCAATTTGTGTGCCTTCGGCTAACACAGCTGCCTTTTATATATTCCTTAATGTGTCTGTTCATGCTGGTTATTTCCGCTAACAATGCGGAACAAATATTGGGGGAACTTGATGGGAACACCCAGCCTATATAATAATTTGACACCAGCCTTGCGGGGCAGTAAAAAATGTATCAGGCTATGGTTGCCCACCCTTAATTGTAACCCTCTCTGTGGCAGGATGTGTTTACGACCCCTTGGCTTCTGATACAACCAATCGCTCTCAAACTGGCACCAAAAAGCAGTCTGAGACATAAGACTGGTTGGCATGTGTGTTGACAAATCAGATGTATGATGGCAATGCCAAGAAACCTTGTCTTTACAGAAAGTAACCACTAGAAACTAGATTTAATTTCCCAGCTTTGCTAGGGATAGTGAAAGAAAATGTATTCTTTTCATCATTGTCTCCACCGCTGCCGCATATGCAGTAGAAACTATACAAACTTTCACCCCACAAACTCGACCGACATAGCTACCGCTTAAATGGGAAGAACTGTTCCCAGTCCCTACCCCAAAAATGTGATTGTTGATTCTACCACGGCTCCCACTTTAATTATAATTAACTGAAGTCACCATATTATTTTTTTATTTTTTAAATAGTAATAATACTTGAGTCATTCGTTGCCAAAAGGCGGCAAGAACTGAAAGCGAAAATTACAATTACGAAAGAGAAAAAAAAGTCCAGAGGAGGAGTTGAACACAAGGCCTTCTTATTGTAAGTTACCAACTAAATTAGACTATCATATGATAACTATAAAAAAAAAGAAAAAAAGAAAGAGAGACAAAAAACTAGTATTGTACTATGTGTTTGTTAGGTGCATCGTCTGTTGTATAGTATAGAAGGTAATTCCATCAGGAAAGACGAGAGCTTATAGTGGCTGGTGCCTTCTCAACTTTAACAAGTTTTCTTGCTATTTTGTATTATCAAAATGCAGAATAATCCAAAACCACAAATAAATATCAGGGCACAAAATTAACAGATCAATGCCCACCCTGCCAAGGTAAACAAAGCAACAGTATAACGCAGAATGCAGTAAAAACACACTTAAATGCACATGACAGTGTTTTTAATCGTATGTAAATAGGCCAATTAGATCTAGATAAGCTAATGCATATTGCCCTTTGACTCCCGAGAAAGCAGTCCATAAAAATCTGTAAGGAAAATCAAAAAGTGTGTTTCTACATCCATAGTACTGGAAGCCTAAAAAAAAAAATTCAAAAGATGTGCGTAGCAGCTTTACGGAAAATGGCAAAATATGTCCATAGCAACAAAAGGTTTAAGGCATTAAACACTTTTTAATGAAATGTAATAATTACCTATACTCATACTGCTCATCATAATACTTGTCAGAATATGAAATTTGATCACGGGGCATTGTCTGCAAGAGAAATGTTCAGCTCAAAACCCCTTTGGCCAAATTATTTCAGGTTGGTGACCTGGAGCTCCCTGCAATTTAAAAAAATATCAAACTTAAAAGTAACAGCATGTAACCACTAGGTTTTTACATAAACTTCATTCTCTTGTCAATAGCTGCTTTGTGCAGTTAGTTAAACAGTTAAAGATCGCCAAGACAGGTTGCTCTTTACTGCTTGGTATGCTGTGATGTCTTAGGCTGCCGGTGACTCCTTCAGTCCAGTTCTTCCAGGTCACCCTCTACATCTTCATGTTTCCATTTTCATCCTGTATGTGCATGTTGCTGGCAGTGTTATTCTTCTTCTTTGTTCACTGGCTGTAAGCTTCAGCAGAAAGCCCTGGTTTTTTCATCCACTTCAATTTTTGGCTTTGTGCCTGAGTTTTGCATGCACATCCATTTTACTGGCTTATTTGTGTGCAGCTGTTTGTTCCTTGCCACTCGGGCAGATGCACTCCAACTTCGAAGGAAGCTTCCCAATTAATCGACTCCTATGAAATGCTTGTTGGGGAGGCATTAGGGTCTATTCCTGTTTTCCCCACAATGGGGCCCCAGAAATGACACAGGGAACTGGCACTGTTGACATAATATTTGTGAACATGCTACTCTTTTAAGTAACATGTGACAGGTTCTTTCTGAGCGTCCGTCTTAAGCGAGTTCATGTTAATGAGGTGATACTGCATAAGCTGTAAAAACCTTCAACAATGAAAGAGATTATCTGTGTAATAGAATGTAATTGCATGGAGCATACTGCTACAGTGATGTGGAGTCAGAGGACTTCACATATATCTACTTATGTGGTATTAGTTCTTACATATTCTGTTTCATGTATTGTCAGTCTTTTATGTCATACAGACATATGTCCTCTCTTTTTTTTTAGTGTTGACTGGCTATAAATTCCAGTGGAAAGCTCTGGTTGTTCATCAACTTCTTGATGGTGGTCTTGCTCCAGAATGTGACTTTTGCATGTACATCATTTTTACACATCTGGCTTTTTTGTATGCAGACTGCTGGTTCTTCATCCGCCCGGCAAATGCACTCCTACTTCAAAATAAACATCCCTAAATAGTTGCCTCTAAATCATGTTAGTTAGGGGGAAGTGGGTCTGGTTTTTTCTTCCAAAATGAAACCCACATGTGGATCTCTTGGTCTTCTTGTGCTTCTCTTCATTTGGAAATGTCTTGTGCCAACATATTTCAGCTTTCCCACTGTTATATGTCAAAATACATGTGGGCTTACTTGTTCTAGTGCAGATAACAAGTTTATGTGTTTATTTCTTTCAAATATCTGTCTCCTAATCTTACTACGTCTCTAAATTTCTTCCCCACATTTTATTTATTTAGCCATGTGGGTTCCAGGGCAAGGACATTTTTTTTTTTTAGCTATCTCTCAGGTTGGTGGCTTGAAGAAAGAAACAAACATTTCAGTTGTGTTTAACCACTGGAAAACAGGTGGCTCTTGGATGGCACAGACAGCATTAACAATCAGACTTTTTGAAAAGATAATGCATGATGAAGAATGTGCCATCCAGTAAAACAGACCTCACCGAGTGTGCAGGGACTGGATAGGTGGTGAAACAGTGTCAGCGGTGCAAGAGCTGATCAATGAAACTTCGCCCACAGGAGACATCATAATATATGCAGATGGGCCTGTAGTTAGAGGTCAGAAGAGTGGGTGGGGTTTTAATGCAAAGGTAAAAAGCCACTGCTTGAAAACAGTGAACCTCGTGTACGTCACTACATCCAGTATGAGAATGCAGGTTGTGGTAACAACATTAGCTTTTTGATAGCTTGAGAGCAGCACAGCCCGACTGGTAACTGTAAGGGGCTCACAGAGCATGCATCGGAAAATATAAAATGGCGTCCTAAGCATGTTGTTAGGGGTTCACAGTGGCCTGCATAACTGGGTGTGCCGGCTAATGAGCAGACTGATTGGCTGCTGCGGCTCCTCTGGGTAGTGGGCTACTTTATGACAAAGCGGATGTGGTAAAGGTTCTCTAGGATCAAGTGGACAGTGCACAGAAGAAAGCATCCATACATTGATAAAATAATTCAGCGGGGATTAAGCATCTGGAAGGATCTGAAAGATATTCAAAACTGAAGGGTAAACCTATGAACTTTTAATCAGGTTGCAACTGATATAGTTAGTATATTGACTCTTCATTAGCTACCAAAGAAGGAGAAAGGGATGCTAATTTGTGATTCATTCATTCACACAGACTGACCTTTTGTAATTGTAACAGACTCACAGAGTATGCTTCAGAAAAGTGAAACGGTATCCTGCACACAGAGTGGTTTGCATCACTTGATAAGACCCAGATCAAGCACATGTGGATTTTCTGTTCAGGAGATTCAGGTGTGCAAGGTAACAGGTGATAGAATACCTCTGTCACTCCTCTGGTTGGTGAGCTACTATATGATAAAGCAGATGCGGTGAAGGCTTTATGGGATAAAATGGATTGTGACACTGAACAGATAGGCAATTCATACAGCAGGGATAAGCAGAGATTTTGGAAGATATTCAACATTTAAGGGGAAACAGGTGGACTTAAGTTGTACTATAAGCATGTCATCTCTTTGCTGGCTTGTGAAGAAGGGGATGGAGGACACACAGGAATATCCATAGTGCAGTGATATTAATTCCTGATTTGAACAAAGAAAACACAAACAATAGATTGCACAATTTATTGCCTGCATATTTTGATACTACATTAACAATTACATAAATGAAGCAGATAAGTGAATCCTTTATAAGGAGATTTCTTGAAGCTTCCGCGATTCGTCACCTGCACTACTTCAGTTATACAACGGGGGAACACTGCTTTAAAATTCGTCACCTGCGCTACTTCAGTTATACAACGGGGAAACACTGCTTTAAAATTCTTGATTAATTCATTCAGTTTTATAGTGCAGTGCATGATTGATAAATGCACGTGCCTGTCACTATACGGATATTTTTTTTCTATCTAGATAACATTATTATTAACAGGATCTGGGGGATCCTCAGGAGGCACTGGATGTTGATAATTCTAGTAAATAAAGTCCTGAATCGATTAGTCAATCAGACACATTGTTACTTTATCAATAAATGTTTTAAATAAATGTTGACAAAATAATGTACATGTTAATACAATATCTAGAATTACAAGTATATTCCTAGGACTATGAACATTATGCCTTGGTGATATTGTGAGGATAAAGCTGATCTGATACTGTGATTGGGTGAAAGTGAAATAACTTAAGGGCTATCCTCCGAATAATGGGCACTAAAGATGGTGGCCGCAAAATATTCTGAGCCTCAGTCACATGTCAAATGCGCACTTGCGGTCAAGGGCACATCGCGGGAAAAACTAGGATTAGCTTCTGTTGTCAAATTCGAGAAACGGAACAAACCGCAGAGTTAAACTCGCCGCTGAGTCTCCCCCGCGCCGCTATGCGCGGGGGGGATGGGGCTAAACTAGATGGCTGGGACCTATGAGCAGCAGCTACCGCAAAAAGTCACACACAAACCATTGAAGGTTTGTGGATGCTACTAAAAAGAAAGCTGCATTACCAATCCGGTACGATCCGCGCCTTGTTCCGATCATACTTAGCCGAGTTTCAATGGCGTAACAGCCACAAACAGCAGATATTATGGCGGCCATAAAATATCCTTACGGGGCTCAGGCATATGTAAAATGCGGACTTTCTGCCATGAACAAATCGTGGCAAAACTAGGATTACTTAATTTCAAGAGACGCAACATTGCAGACGATAATAGCAACCATTGACAATTTCGAGCGTTTCTGCAGACGATAGTAGCAGACTATAAAAGCATGCGCAAAACGAGATTAAAACTCACCGCCAAGCGTATCCCGAAAGACGCTCGGGTGGGGGGATAAACTAAGCGCCTGGAACTCACGAAAAAAATTATTATAGGAAGTTACAGAAGATGCGGCAACTGCTGATTGTGAGTCCCAGCCATCTAGTTTAGCCCCCATCTGTGCTGCGCGTAGCGCCGCGGGGGATACGGTTGGCGGTGAGGCATAGTCACAGAAACAGGTCCCAAGTAACATATCGCTGAGACCCTGAGACCTTGTTAGAGCATCTGTTTTGTTATACGGAGCTGGCATATTTTTAATAGAACTGAGCCCGTAAGTTAAAGGTATAAAATTATCGGTAAGTAGTCGATTTGATATAACATTTTTTTTGTTCCTTACTAGTTTTGACTTCAATTTTTGAATGTTTACAACACATGACACGTGACTGAGGCTCGTCAGGATATTTTGCGGCCGCCATCTTTAGTGCCCCTTATTCGGAGGATAGCCAACTCTTAAGTATCGACTACGGTGTTCGGCAATTTGCGGTCTTTTGGCAATTTCCGTTACCCTGGAAACCGTTCGAAACTTGCTTCGCAAATGTCGGCTGGGGTTTCGGGATGGGTCCTAATCTCTCATGAAATTTTGCGATTGGTGTGATTTTCACCCACTATAAATAGTTGAAAACGGCGGGAAGGAACCCGATTAACAGCGCATGTCTACGACAGCCGGACGTCCTCTGTTTTTCTGTTACATCAGTTATGATTGAAAATAGCGATAAGTATTCAGGGCTGGCTTTAGGCTTTAACTGTTACTGGCCCTGGTAATGTTATTTATAATTGAATTCTCCATCCAATTTTACATTTGTATATAAAATTTCTTTCTTGTCAGTGGCTATTTAGATGTACAGTGACATTTTTCAGGCAATCGCTGGCTCAGCCAGTGGCTGTGTCTCATTGCCTGCCATCTTGTTCAATGACAGTCCAATGTAAACAAAGCCAAAACGATAAGTGCGCAGTTTGGTGCGCAGAGAAAACCTTGTTTCTGGGTCACAAGTTTTAGCAGCTGCTTTCTACATCTTATCTCCACAAAAACCTACATATCTCAGCTCAGAAATGACACACAAGCCTAAATGAGGTACCGTTGGGAAGAGATTGTTTACAGCTATCTAACTGTGCTGGTTTTATTGGTGTAGAGAGCATTTTAAAAATTTGACAAAAGTAGTAAGTACCTATCTTAAGGATTATTTTAATTATAAGTGCATTCATTATGATAATGTCGGCGTTTATATTTCAATATTTACAATATTTTTAACGCGTGCTCGTGCTGATCAGCACAGATTGTTTTATTACCATCTTTAGACATTGCTTCACATTTGTTGACATCTAAATTTAATTCAGTTTGCATTCAATTATCTGTGTGTTTTTGTCTCTCGGACAGTCAGATCAGCATCGATTGTTGGCTCTCCTTATTTATTATAAATATGTTATTTTCAAGAATCGAAGGCTGTAACCGCCGGCTGCAAGAAACTGTCAGATAGTTTAAATACCATAATAAATTTATTTTGATAAAATATAATGTCTGACAGGAAAAAACTCACCAGTACTCACCGCAGAGAAGAGAAACCTTGGGTCGATTCGTCGACTTGAAAATGGCGCCTACAGAAACGATTGCTCCAGACGACAGGACTGGTTAGCCAGGTTTCTTAGAACAGTCAAGCCGGGGAAGAATCATTTGTTGGGTCACTTTTTTTTCTCTCGCCCTTTAAAAAGACGGTAGGCACGCTTTGTTGTGGTTTACAGAAGGGCTAGAAAATATACGCCTTCGGTCCAATGCATTCGATTTCAGCAACCATTATAAGAAGAGCGTCTTCTACTTACTATATGCGCCCGGCTCTCTAGCGGAATTGGCTAAACCGGATTTCGCGGAGACCGGGTGACGTACTCCTTGTGGTCCGGGTTCAATCCCGGGGGTAGGCAGGAATCCACATTTTCTCCCAGATTTACGGTATTTACAATGGAATCAAGGCCGAAAGGTTGCGATATCCATAATACCGAGCCTAAGGGTTAACAACTCAAGGCTTCTGGATACTAAAACAAACAAACAAACTTACTATATGCTTGTTAAGGGGGTTATTTTTTTCGCTCCTAATATTGGGCCCAGGAGCCTACACGGGGAGGAATTTGAAAAATATGAAAATAGTTGCAGTGTGAATTGTAAAACCAGGGGGACGTTCAAATTAGTATACGACCTTTTTGAATAGAACTTGTATGAGACGAAATTAACCTTGCGGTCGTACCTTTTTTGTCGGTCGTCAGCGCTGACAACTGAAATAAATTCATGCCGTACTTGAATTCTGAGAAGGCCACTCAGAACAACAAGTAAACCACACCGTGTACCTGGCTGCTCACAGGACGCCTAATGTATATTTTACATAACACAACGGGACACCCCTTTACTTAGACTAGCGCGTTTGAAAGGTTAGCACACGTCAATGAAAGCCCAGTTCCGATCTATTTGGGCCCGGTATCGTGACTTAAAACCGCGAGCTGACCAACGCCTTCTCCAGATAAACTTAAGTAGGTCATGGTTAGACTCTCGCCTGCCAGCTCGAAGTTCAGAGGCTCAATTCCACGTCGACTCTGATTTTTTTCTTTAAAATTGTCTTTGTCTCCAAGGTTGACCCAACCTAAAAATAGTATCAGGTCCTGTGGACAGACAGCAGCCAGCGAGATGAGATGTTGATCATGTCACCAATCGAATGCTGGTTAGTCTCGGCAAATATAAATTTATCACTGGGCTATCCTCCGAATAACGGTCCCAAATTATCAAGGTCGAAAATATACCCTAACAGGGCCTTAGTCACATGTCAACTGCAAATTTTAAGGGACTATACCGCCACCGCCGAGGGTATCTCTCACGCCGCTACGCGTGGCGGGGATTGGGGCTAAATTAGATGGCTGGGACTCACGAGCAAATAAAATGAAGGAAGCTGCAGGAGATGTGGTTACTGCTGCTCGTGAGTCCCAGCTATTTAGTTTAGCCATAATTCACGCGGCGTGGTAGATACTCTCGGTGGTGGCGGAAGTGCGCAATTTAACTCTTTGAGTCCCAAGGAACGCATCATACGTTCATGGCTTCCTAACTAAAAGCCCAATGAACGCATGATGCGCCGATTTAATGACTTTATTTACTACCCCTGGGCCTGTGATGGTAAACCCCCTGGGACTCAAAGAGTTAAGTCGCCAGAAGTTCGCAGTTGACATGTGACTGAGGACCTGCTAGGGTATATTTTCGGCCTCGATAATTTGGGACCGTTATTCGGAGAATAACCTATCCCTGAATGTCCAGGACGCCAACATGCTGTTACTATTACTGCTAATGTAGTAGTGATAATAGTCAGGGCTAAATTTAAAATTATGACGCCCTTGTGACGTAATTTATTTTACGTACCTTCTTCCTTCATCTAAACTTCAGGAACACTATTCATTCACGAACTGAAAACAATAAGTTTGTGAAATGTTGCCTAAATACAGCCCTGGCTAAACTACTGGACGTAAATTTGCCTAGAAGCAACCACACAATAGCCAGGCGCTGTTGGGGTTGGTTCTGCAACGTCCAGTACATGATACGCAACTAACCTAATAACAGCCCTGGCAATAGAAACAGCAGTAATAATAGTAGCAGCAGCAGCAGACACACACTTCGAATTTTACTGGAATTAATTAGTTCTCTTCCAAAACTTGACTGTTTGAGCATGTCACTGGCCATGAACTCTCTCGTAGACAATCCTCAGGAAACAGTTGAAGATACACTGAGATTAAAGGAAAGAGAAAGTTCTCTGATAATAATAAAGCCTAAATAATAAACAATATGTTCACGCCTGTGCTCGTTGCTACCACGTATGTAGGGGTCATTTAGTGGTAAATTGATGCACGGCAAGCTAGAGGTTATCAAAGCCGTCTGGGTTCGAGTAAACAGTGTCAAGTCACAAGATCACCACAGTCAAAAGCGAATGGTGCAATAGGAAGTGACAATAGGACCTTGCCGACATTCAACACTTTCAGGGCAAAGACAAGACGGACACACAATCAGACTGCTACTGGCCCCAGTCGGAACTGGAACTCTGCGCTGGCTGCAAGAGATAAGAACGGGTCGCTTGTGCGGACATCCACAGTGCTATGGTGTCGGGGTTTTAGCTCAACTCAGTATGTGCTCGGTGCTGAGGGAAGGGAACAGTAGAGGAACGATTACCAATGGTTACATCATGTATGCCCCTGTAACTTAGATGCAGAGTTACGAGATGAGATGAGAGTGACCACTAATTTGTACTGCTTTCAATTTCTTCATCAGCTGAGACTACTGAGTATTGACCGTCAAGTGATGATCCTTTTTCCCCCTGAACAGATATACTAGGGTAGAGCCTCTTCTTTTCAAACATGGAGGGGACTTTGTGACAGGCCGTCCGTAAAGCGAAATGATTTCATATATCCGTGTTTGTAACTGTATCATTGTCCCTTTGTGTCGTATGCTGATGCAGGCGTGCAAGCCGCAAGGTTAATTTTGCCGTTCGCGACTGTGGGATTGTGAAGCCAACTAATTTTGCTGCTCGCTCGGAGAGGCATTTTAGGAAATGCTACAAATTTACAGAAATACCCAGGATTTGACATGCTTTCTCTGCCAGGCATGTCGCAAGAGGCGACCAAGGGTAGGGTTATGCTTGGGTGTGGCTACCACATCTCATAAAACTAGCCACAAATACTGGTTAACCGGTGGGGGGGGGGGGGGAGGAGGATGTATGCAGTAACAAATAATATCCAGCCAACTATTGACGCGGTGCGAAATGGGATGATCTGCGTGTGATAGTCAAGGATAAGACGACTCAACATGGGCTGGTTAAGGACCTATGCTGCGTTGAGGGATAGAGAACAGAAGAAATAGAAGACTGAAAAGTGTGTAAATGTGTTTTCAAGTAATTCATCTAGAGATTCCCTGCTTCTCCTTAGCGCTCATCTGCTGGCTCTAAACTCCGGTGGACAGTTTTTTGTTCAGCCATCTTTGGTTTTGTTCCAGGACTTGAGATTTGTACGCGCATCTGTTTTACAGATCGAGCCTATTTATATGCAGACTGTTGGTTCCTCGCCTCTCATGCAGCTGCAGAGACACTCTGACTTCCAAATAAACATCCCCAATTAGTAGTGTTTTACGCCATGCTTTTTATGAGTTAGTGGATCTATTTTACCCTCCCCCACATGGGGGACTGGATTAAAAACAGATTAAAAACTATGAAAATTCTTTGTCGCAACTTCAGTAAGCAGCTTGAAGTGAAAATCATTAGAACATATGTCTTATAAAACGAACTGTGTCAAGGACTATTTCACAATCTTGAGGCAAGGGGTGAGAGATCGAGGCTTGTAAACTTAAACGTCATAGGAAGATTCTTTGAGTATCGTGGATCAAGAGGAAGACAATTACAGACATTCGTCACGATCTGAATATCGAGGGTGCTCGCCCGTAGATAGTATCGTTTCTCGCAAACTGAAATACTTCGGCCATGTTAAATGCTTCAGCGGCTTGGAGAGAACGGTACTGAGGGATATGGTTCCTGCAAGAAGAGACAGAAGCCAAACAGCAAACAGTGGTCGCGGGATATGAAAGACACTCTGGTCGTGAAAGCTCACAAGGTATCGTTTCTCGTAAACTGAAATACTTCAGCCATGTCAAATACCCCAGTGGCTTGAAGACAACAGTACTGGGTGATATGGTTTCCTAAGAAGCAGAGGCCGACTAGCACAGGAGTGGACGCGGGATATCAAAGACACTCTGGTCATGAAACTATATGAGGTGGGAATGTTGACAAGGGAGTGAGTGGCTTTCCGGCGTAACCTGATAAGAGCGACATTTTGCAAAGGGCCTGCTATATGATTATTATAAATAATTTCTTTTAAAAAAAAGTATAAGAACGATCAAGTGCCATGGCAAAAGTAATTTTAATTCAGTAAGTAACAAATATATAAATGAATTATATTCGAAAACATAAGTATAATAAAAGATCAGTTCTCACGCTCAGCGATATATTTGAGCTAAGGGGTGAGGCCCATATTTAACTAACTAACGGGGATGTCCGTGGTGAAGTCGTCTGAAGATGTGTTTTTACCAATATCCATATGGATCGTGTCTGGAATTAAGCCACGTTCTAGTCAGGAGGCTAGCCCGTCCGTGGAGAGAGACCGAGCCAGATTAGATAAAACCCAGTGCAATAAAACTGATTCTTTCATTTTTTAACTTGTATTTTATTTATATCTGACCTTCTTCTTCTTCTTCTTCTTCTTCTTCTTCTTCTTCTTCTTCTTCTTCTTCTTCTTCTTCTTCTTCTTCTTCTTCTTCTTCTTCTTCTTCTTCTTCGTCATCATCTTTTTCTTCTTCTTCTTGTTCTTCTTCTCCTCCTTCTTCTTCTTCTCTTCTTTCTTCTACTCCTTGCATGCCTCGCGGCGTCAGGGCAAGACCAATGGCAGTGTTGTTAAATGAGCTACTATTTGACCAAACAGCACTAAATATGTAATACGATGTAAGTCAGTCAGACCAGTGGCATATATTTCCTAGGAAATTGTTTGGTACCAATTTGAGGATCATTCAACATGTGACTGGGCCATTTAAAGAAAGAAAAGACGACCTCGAAGTTTGAACACATGACCTTTAGGACGGCAGGCAAGTGTACGAGCCACGGCACTACAGCCGTTGTCAGATAAATAAGGATTAGCAAGCCTAATTCATCCTTTTGCAAACTAATTTCATCCCTTAGCCTTCATCCTGTTGTCAATCATCGAAATCTTTTCGCTGATTGAACTTTTCTACGAAATATTGTTTTGATCTGCTGTTAATAAAAATGACCCCCGTGTGGGTCCCGGGGTCCCATTGTGGGGAAAACAAGAATAGACTAGCTGCCTCCCCAAAAGCATGTTGTAAGAGTCGACTAACTAGGGAGCTTCCTTTGAAGTCGGAGTGCATCTGCCTGAGAGGCAAGGAACCAGCAGTCTACATTCAATTGAATCAGATCTGTAAAACTGATGCACACGCAACACTCAGGTTCTGGAGCAGGACTGCAGTCCAGAAGTGGACGAACAACCAGAACTTTACGCCAGAGCGTACAGCTGGTGAACGTGAAGAAGAAGAAGAATAAAAATGAAATCTGATTAATGACGTTGTTGGAACTGAACATTTTATTGCAAACATGTAATAAGAAACATGACATACACATGTAACAAAATTTCTTGGGTTCAAATCTACACTAGGCGATTTAGGAGGGAAGCCATGCCAGTTGTTCACATGTTCTATTATAATGCGGAAGCACAAATAGATTACCACGGTCTAAAAAAAATAGTTGTGCAACGGAAGATGATCGGAGGATCTGACCAACACACATATAAGCAGACTGCTACTGGAATTATAACAACTGGAGCACTGTGATGGCTGATGAAGACTGGGATGAAGCTTATGTGGGAATGTTCCGAGTACAATGATGTCAGTTCTGAAATAAATTCATCTTAACCCAGCCAAACTGGTACCAGAAATATACTAGAGGTTAAAGGTGGTCTGTGTGATGAGAATCGCATTTGTGCCCATTGGTCTATGAAAACAAAAGTCTAGCCATTGCCAGTCCAAAGCCGGGATGAGAAAGGAGGAGGAGGTTCGGGCACAGGGCCGTCAATCCCACCTTGTGAAAACAGTTCTACTGTAGAAACTGATAAATGGAGGATTCTCAAAGGACACGGATGAATATTATTCAGAGGCACAGGAAGTGAGTCTACAATAAGTTCAACCGGATTTCAATTTTTGTACGACTAATCAAGGAAATGTTCTTGAAGAAAAAAGTTATCTGGGGAAAAGTGAATTTCGTTTGCAAAAGGATTCATTTGATTGGCAAAAGAGTGAACTTATTTGCAGCAGAGCAAATTTTATTTGTCAATATTATATGTAACATAGTCGTTTGGCAAAAATCTTTAAAAATATCTTAAATCTTATTTTCTTATTTAAAAAAAAAAAAACATTACTAAATTTACTGCATGTAGGACAGAGAGATCTTGAGCCTGAATATTTAGGGCTGCGTGGCTCTCCACCCCCGAATAAAGCCACCACTTTACCAAAGATTCGAACCTGGGTCTTTTAGCGTTCTTAGCCGCTCGGCGTGATGCTTCTCCATTTTTTAAAATAAAAACTATAAATATATACATAGGTATAAACAAATTCACATATTTTTTCGTTGTGTTAATTTGTATATTATTTTGATCGATACTGATAATACTGTATGTTTTTTTAAATTATTGATTTTTCTTTTTACAGACAGCTAAAACAGCTCTAATAAAATATAAATATCAACACTATTTGAAGTGTAATAAACCCTCGAAATTACTGACCTCCATAAAAATGGATTTCATTTTAAAGAACCTGAAACAAAGTATTACCAGTAAAAGTCCTCATGTTTCGTTCTTTTGTTAATATCTGCATTCAATAACATTGCTTCTCACTTTAACAACTGACAGATAGCTGAGTCAGAGCAAGCTCGGCTGCTTGTTTTGCTGTCCTGTTGTGAAACCTAAGACGGCCGGTGACTTCCTTGATATATATATATATATATATATATATATATATATATATATATATATATATATATATATATATATATATATATATATATATATATATATATTCTATGGTGCTAAGGAGGTGGAAGTCCAACGGTCGATTCACGACAATTCACGCGCAGGTGATATAATTATCTATACATATGGTTCGGTGGTGAGAGGGAAGAGAAGTGCCTGGGAGTTCGTAACGAAAGCCAATTGAAAATCTTTAATGCAAGACAGCCTAGCATACGACGTCACAACATCTAGCATGAGAATGAAGGTGTAGGCGGTAACTGCAGCTCTCACGTGGCTACAGAACAAGATGCATACACATATCGTAATTGTAACAGACTTTGAAAGCATGCTGAGAAAGGTGAAGACATGGATGCTTTGAGCAGAGTGGCAAGCTTCAATGGCAAGGTCACGAGTAGTGAGCATACTTTGGATCTTTTCTCCAGGCTATGCCAGCGTAGTGGGTAATGAACAGTCAGACAGATTGGCTGGATCGGCACCACTGGGTGGTGAACTGATACATGACAAGGCAGATGTGGTCAAGGCCCTTTGGGAACAAGCAACGGAATTAGTAGAGAAACAAGAATATTATGACCTGGAGAGAATGAAGCACCTGGGTGTAATCAGAGGGTCTGGTCAGCTCACTACACTCACAGGAAAGGCAAGACGGACATACAACCAGATTATGACCGGTAACATCAGTATTGGAACTCTGCGCTGGCTGCCGAAGATGGGCACGGAGGATGCATGGAAATGCCCCGAGTGCTGTGATGTCAACTCTTGACTCAACTCAACTCAACTCACAAT
>CAJHNH020001256.1:57500-75000 GCA_905116865.2 Candidula unifasciata | reverse complement strand
AAAAAAGTTCTCTTTTTATGTTAGTGTATTTGAAGCATATTATATATTTACTGTTCATAACATTATTACTATCATCATCATCACCACCATCAGCATCGTCATCTTCATTAGGCACTTAAGCCAACTTTAGACCACATAAGAGCACCGCTTCGCTTTTTTAAAGACAATTCAGAAGGGATCATAGAACCCAGACTCCCACTCACTATTTCCAAGTGTTTCCTTTACGTCCGCACCCTCGATGTACACAATTGTTGTGAATTATGGAACGTAAGAGACGTTTGCCCCACACAATATAATACAAGTTTCATATTTTCTGTCATAATAATTTTCAGGGCACTCCAGCATTAACACAAATGTATACACGAAACGACGACGACGAAGAAGAAGAAGAAGAAGAAGAAGAAGAAGAAGAAGAAGAAGAAGAAGAAGAAGAAGAAGAAGAAGAAGAAGAAGAAGAAGAAGAAGAAGAAGAAGAAGAAGAGAAGAAGAAGAAGAAGAAGAAGAAGAAGAAGAAGAAGAAGAAGAAGAAGAAGAAGAAGAAGAAGAAGAAGAGGAGGAGGCGGAGAAGAAGAAGATGAAGAAGAAGAAGAAGAAGAAGAAGAAGAAGAAGAAGAAGAAGAAGAAGAAGAAGAAGAAGAAGAAGAAGAAGAAGAAGAAGAAGAAGAAGAAGAAGAAGAAGAAGAAGAAGAAGAAGAAGAAGAAGAAGAAGAAGAAGAAGAAGAAGAAGCAGAAGAAGAAGAAGAAGAAGAAAAGTATGATCAGGAGGAGGTAGACGGTGCGACAGTAGTAGTAGTAGTAGTAGTAGTAGTAGTAGTAGTAGTAGTAGTAGTAGTAGTAGTAGCAGCAGCAGCAGTAGTATTAATCATGGTGGTGATAATGGTAAAAGTCATAGTAGCAGAAGTAGTGGAGGTAGCATAGTAGTAGTAGTAGTAGTAGTAGTAGTAGTAGTAGTAGTAGTAGTAGTAGTAGTAGTAGTAGTAGTAGTAGTAGTAGTAGTAGTAGTAGTAGTAGTAGTAGTAGCAGCAGCAGTAGTATTAATCATGGTGGTGATAATGGTTAAAGTCATAGTATCAGAAGTAGTGGAGGTAGCATAGTAGTAGTAGTAGAAGTAGCAGCAGCAGCAGCAGCAGCAGTAGTTGTTGCAGTAGGTGGTGATTGTGGTGCTGGCGGAAGCAATAGTGGTGGTGAGGATGGCGATGTACAAAACCACTTACTGTTGTCGCTGTGAGTAGCAGCCATCCGATCCATTATCTCTTGCAGTGATCTAGCCATGGTAGCTTTCTTGCCTGTTTGTCTTGCGGTTGTTGACTGCTCAAGAGAGAAAAAAAAACAAGGTTAATTAGTAAAAACTGTAAAGGAGAAATTGTAAAGAAGACAGCGTAAATAAACGATAGATAGGAGAGGTGATGAAGAGAGTTAGCAGAAAAAGTCAGAGAGAGGCAGGGGGAACGAGCAAACCTTCTTTTCAAAGGTCACAAACTGGGCACGCAGGCCTGTCTTACATTCGACCCTTCCAAACATCATCTTTCAAACAGCAGTTGTTTGTGTATTATCAATAAAGGATGTAGTGCTCATATAACAGTATGCATATTATGAATATCAAGCAAATACACAAAAGTATTGGTGGTAAAATGCATACACACACTCGCGTGCGCGTACACACACACACACACACCCATATACAAGTGTAAACTCACTCACACACACACACACACACACATATATATATATATATATATATATATATATATATATATATATATATATATATACCCACATACACATATATATATATACATACACATCAATATATATATACATAATAAAATCATACATACATTATTACACACGCGCGCGCACACACGCGCGCATACACACACTGAGAGCAAACGATACCATAGTGATCCTTGTTTATAAGCACAACTTTTTTTTTAGTATCCAGAAACCATGAAGCAAACCATGGCTCGGTACTATGGATATCGCAACCCTTCGGCTCTGATTCCATTATAGAAACTGTAAATCTGGGAGAAATGTGGCTTTTCTGCTTACCCCCGGGCGTGTATCCGGACCACAAAGGAGTTCGTCACTTTGTCGCCGCGCAGTCAGGTTTAGCCAACTGCGCTAGCGAGTCGAGATCACAACTTATTAGAATTTGTGGTAAAGTGGATGTCAGGTTGCACAGGATGCCTGCTATGATAATTATTTAGCGTAACCAGGTTGGTTTCCAGCTTCCCAGAATGGCATTTAATATATAGTTCTAAAATCTGCTTTAATTATCATTATCAAGTGCCTTGCCGACTGGCGTGGGCGATCATTCCTCCCCTCAACCGGCGATCTTCATTCGCTGTATCAGTTAGTATGCTGACACCTCTCTGTGCCATGATAAAAGGCTGAAAAAATCTCCTGGCGTTGTCTTCTTCTGTCTCTTTTTTCCACAGATCTGTCAAGTAGCCACATGTTCCAATTTCATTCATCTCATAACATGAGCAAAAACTTATATCTGTCTCTTTCTGATATTTGTGATATGTTGTCCTCGAGCTCTCTCCTGTTTCCAAACATCTGGGTTGTTCTTTTTGGCTTCCAGTGATTTCTAAGAATTCTTCTGTAAAACCACATCTCTGATGCCTCAAGAAACTGTTTGGCTTTGTTTATTATTTGTAAACATTTTTGAGTGTTGCGTGTACATAATGATATGTTATCCCAATCGACGTCACTGCACATTGGGCATTCCCATGTGTGCTCAGTCCTCCGACGAAGCAGCCACTATAAAGTACTTCTACTAATTGTTTCCATTAGAAGCGGGTTATATTGTCTCCTATCTTGACTTCGAAAACGGCATAGACGTGCTTCACAATGCTTTACTCCCATGTCACGCAATCGTGTTAGTGTCAGGGATTCCTCATTATCCACATGTGTGCACATAAGTGTTACTAATCGGGCTTATTTATACTCAGACTGCTGGTTTTTCGCCTTTGATGCAGAGGCACTCTGACTTTGAAGAAAAGGAAAAATACCACTAATTAGTTGCCTTTTGGGGCATGCTTGTTAAGTAGGAGGCAGGAGGTATAGCTCCCCCCCCCCCCCCATATATGTGTAATATACTTACATTAATTTTAACTTGCAAGATCTTGCAGTTGTCTGTTTGACTGCTCTCTGGCACAATGGCTGCTACACAAACGCTCGAACATTTTAAAGACACAACCCTGAAACTGAATCTCCCGTAGGTGTTAGTCAGTCATTCGGTATCTTTGTTAGGACAAACTAGAAAACACTTAGACCTGCGCAATATTGGCCCTGCATTTTCCAGTTTCTCTTATCTCCTAGCTTTTCCCCACCCTCGCTTTAAGCTCGTTGAATAATCGTTCCTTGGTTTACACAAATTGTAATGCTCATGTGACGACCAGGGGCGTTATTAAGTTCCTTACGTGGATCTATTTCTGTCTGCGGTTACGAGTGACCTGATTCAGCCACGGCCCGGCAGCGGATAATGTTTGACGCTGCACTATGTTGAAATTTGCAATGGGAAATCCCCTGTAATAATTAACTTATGTGCGTGTCGCACCTTAAGGTGATCAAATACTGTGTGTTTGTGTGTGTGTGTGTATGTGTGTGTGTGCGTGTTTTTATCTTTTTTTAAATTCTCTTTGTGTGTGTGTGTGTGTGTGTGTGTGTAAGTGTGTGTGTGTGCTTGGAAGTTTTTTTGTGTGTTTTTTTTTAAATTTGTGTGTGTTTAGAGTAGTGTTTGCATGTATTGCTTTCTAGGTATTTTTGTATGTGTCTTACAAATGCTGCTGTTTGTTAGTGTTGGTGTCTGTTTGCGAATACACATACAATTCAAATGAAACCAAATCATTCTTAACTTGTAGTCACTTAAAAACTATAGATTGTTATATGAACTTCAGTATATTGTACCGTGTTAGGTACTTAGAACAAAGGACGTACATTTGTGTCATAGTGTCAGAGTCACAAAGGTTTTTCTCTTTTTTCTCTCTATTTCTCTCTCTCTTCCTCTCTCTCTCTCTTTCTCTCTCTCCCTCTCTCTCTCTCTCTCTCTCTCTCTCTCTCTCTCTCTCTCTCTCTCTCTGTGTGTGTGTTGTTCAGTGTCGTGGTTGCCTGTGATGCCTTGTGAGTATTTGTGTGTGTGTGTGTGTGTGTGTGTGTGTGTGTGTCTGTGTGTGTGTGTGTGTGTTGTTCAGTGTCGTGGTTGCCTGTGATGCCTTGTGAGTATTTGTGTGTGTGTGTGTCTGTGTGTGTGTGTGTGTGTCTGTGTGTGTGTGTGTGTGTTGTTCAGTGTCGTGGTTGCCTGTGATGCCTTGTGAGTATTTGTGTGTGTGTATTTTGTACAAATATCGGTCGGTTGGTTTAAAGAAAACAAAAATGTCAAGCTTAGTCCTTTTTTAGCTGCCTGAAGGCCTGCTTTTTCAAGGACGGTTTCTTTTGCTGTCTGAGTTGTTTGTTTCTTTGTGGTGATGATTCTCGCCTGTTTTGATTTATTTGCATCATCATGTTAGCGGCATAGGCTTGGCCTGGGGCGGCCTGGTACGGAAAGGGTGGGGTTTTTCTGTGGGTCTGGCTTCTGCTGTCAGGTCTGGCGGTGTCCGTGCATCCTCCGTTTTAGCGGACTAGCTTTTCCTGAAAGATGGCGGCTCGAGTTTTGGGCTTCTGCTACGTTAGTAGCGTCGTCGTCCTCCTCGGTTGTTTCTCTTGGCGGGAGTGGGTTGTTGTGGTGTGTTCCACCGTTCGTACTCCTATTATTCGTAGTGGGCATTTGGTCGGCTAGAAATTGCTCTTTGTCAAAATAGTATACCTTGGGCGGGTCACTATTGGCAGTCGGATTCTCCTGCTCTACTGGAGTGTCTTCGTCATCGGACGCGATTTCGTCGGCTGACTTTTCTGCGTCTCCGTTGACTGGATTTTGTTCTGAGTTATTGGTTTCTTGGTCGGTTTCATCGTATTCTGGTTTTGGCTGTTCTTCTGCTGCAGTCACAAATTTTTCAATTCTGTCTGCATCAGTTGTCAGTTTCTGCTGGATATTGATGAATTCTTTAATCATGCCCCGAGCCTCGCTCAGATCCTCTTGTACCTTGTCGAGTTTTTCAGTTTGGGTCCTTTTCTCCTTATCCACAGCTATACCGTTTTGTAGTTCTAGGACAGCAGTGAGAGTGTCGGCTTTCTGTTGTTTCAGTTTGGTGACTTCGCGGTAGACATCCTCACGGGCTTGCTTCTGTTCTGCCATCTTATTCTTCGCTCCTCCATTTATTCTTGTCGGCGCCTTTCTTCTGCTACCTGGGACGCCTCAAACCTTGCGATTAGAGAGCTGACGCTTGCTTTTGTACTGGCGGCTTCTTTCATGTTTTCGGTATGTTGTGCTGCACAGGCTTTTCTGTCCTCTTTCAGTGCTTTAATCTCCCCTAGCATCATGGAGATTAGCTCGTGTGTCTCTGCTCTTTCAGCGGCGGCGGCAGTTTTTTCTTCCTGAAGTTCGGCTTTCAATTCAGAGATCACACGAACAAGTTCAGGGTCTCTGGTGACTGCGTTCTTCTTCTCAGGTGCACTGGTGGTTTTTGATTGCCTGGTGGGCTGGCTTCTCGGCTGGTTAATGCTAGTCGGGCTGGTTGGTCTATCTTAACAGTTTAGTTAAACGTGTAAGAACAGACACATTTGGAATTACAAAAACTGATGCAGGATAAGACCATATATTTGATTTATTAACCTAGCAATCAGAGTATGACATTAGTCATCATTATTGTTATAATAGATAGTGATGGTAAGGTGATAATGAGAGGCTTCAGCTTGATAACTGAGCACCTAAGATTAGAGTGAATGGATAATGGTGGTGATAGGTTTACATCCATAAAACTTGAGACGTAACTTTATTATCATAGAACCTCTGACAGCCGTGGGTACTGTCAAGTTCTTCCACCTTTTCCTCCCAGTTCTCCTGGTCCTCCACCTCGGTCCCTGCTCGTCCCCACCTCGTTCTCCACCTCGTTCATAGCTGGCCGAGTCTAACACAATGTATTCTCCTTCATGGACTGATCGTCACATGGGCGCTGTAATCATGGAAACAAACACATACGTGTAGTATCCTGACTTACACTAAGAATACATGTATCAATTAATATAACACAAAATAACAAAATATATCTCATCACTCCTCCTCATATTCCACATTCTCTCCAGTCTAGTCTGAAGGTCTTTTGTCTTACATGGACGTCACATATCCTGCCTTCACTCTAATGCTATGTCATGATAGTTGACTTTCTAAGTCTGTTGTCCGTCATCACTCAGACTTCGAATTGGCTGACATTGATTTGACATAAACATGTGGCGCAGGTTATGTGCTGAACACGCAAACAATTTATATGTGCACGCTGTCCTGAATATTATCTTTCAGTGACCGTGAATTCTATACACTCATCACTCTTCCCCTGGGGTTATAAATCCCCTGTTTAGGTGAACACATTAAGTGAGCACATGGTGGGCACGCAAAACGTAGCAGCATCCCTGCACATATTTGGGCATCATTTCCCACAGTCCAAACTCTTATTTTGGTTGATGGTGGGAACAATATAATTACATTTCATTTTAGCAAATGTCATTGTTCACATCTTATTTTATACACATGAAAACGTACATTGAAAAACACGTGACACAAACATACAAGAAATAGGAATAGTTTAGCAGTTCCCTAACTGAGATACTGAATACTCACAAAGAACTATTTCAAGCAGAATGTGCAGACAAATTAGGAAAAGGTAGTATAGACTAAGCTTAACTCCCTAACCTATGTATACAAGATTAAAATTAATTTTACCTGGGAACTTTCCATCAATCGCCAAACCAGAATCCGACCGTAAAATGTACCTTTAGGTCGACCTGTGTTTGTTGCTTGCTAGCTGCGATGTGACGGGAATTCCAAAGGCTCGAAGTATACAATCTAACTGTCTCAAAGGTTAAACTCCTCCCTTTACTCGGTTCTACCCAACCCTCAAGACGATGACTTAAGCCACGCCTCTAAAGTACCTATCAGATCAAATTAGCTAACAAGTGGCCTGTCAGTCAATTCTGGACTGACATCCTTAGAGCAAATATTCTTAAGTGACCCAATCTAGTTTACAACGAATCTAACTGGCAGATGTTAAAAGACGGTCAGCGAAGCCATTGTGTTTCCTACTTGACCAAGATCAAACATTCCTAATTGGCAAACACCTGTTCTCCGGAGAATTACACTGACGTGCGAACTCCAGCCTCTGGTCGCCACAACGTCTACCGGTCCACATAATTCCCCTGATCTAGTCTGTGTTAGGTAACCTTTACGACCTACGGTCCAGCTCAGGGAAGCTAATCTCAGGTGTGATACTAAGTTCCCCGTTCGCTGGCCTCCACAGTCTGTGGTCAGGCGATAACATTCTGACACTGGCATGAGAATTAAACCTAACATCCCTAGTCTGAACCAGCGGGCTGTATTACGTAGTGTTATGTAATTTTAAACAAAGCGCAATGGCTTTGTCTCGGAGAAGGACTGGAAACATTTAAATCAATTTGGTTTAAAGTAATATTAGGGTAAAGGGCAGAGTAAATATAATCCTCTCTCTTAGAACCAGAAGAACTTATTACGAGTACTAACTTCTGGAACCACTGAGATCGTTTCGTGACAAACGTACTGGGGAGCGGTGGATGGAAGGGGGGAGGGGGGGGGGGCAAGGGAAAGACGAAGAGATTAAATTCATGGATAGACCGGCGTCTCTGGCTTAGACATTACGAACGCGCTCGTTCGGCCAGAGGGTCCAGGCAATAGGTGGCCACACAGCGGGAAGTCAACTGTCTATTGTATTACCTGTACTTGCAATAAAGATTATCGTGTGTGCTCTGTGTGCGTTCGGATTCAGTGTGTGTCAAAGGTTAGTTTGTATGTCATAGGCCCAGTTTCGAGCCACGGACCAGCAAGGTCACCCAGAGGTCTGTGACACTGACTCAGCCGAATATCAAGCGAATCGGTGTCAAGTATCTAGTTATCGAGAATCGGACCACGAATAAGGAGTTAGCGGTCGAGCGGAAAACGAGAGGTGCTGACGAACGGGCTGTCTGCGCTCGAATGTGTGAGCTTTACAAATGTTGCCGTGTGTTAGTATATATGCTGGCTGTGTCAAACAACATGTGTTTTTAAGAAGAACATTACATTTTTGTAGTACCAACATAAAACTGTCTAATCTGGACACTGCATGTAATCAACAATACAATCATAACTGAAGGATATATCGGTGATTAAATATTTGAACTAGCTAAAGTTAAAGGGAAGGGAAATGGAAGCATACAGTTTTTTATACAGAAAAGAGATATAAAGAGGAGGGAGTAATTTGGCCGTTCATTTATGCGTGTTAACCTTTGAGATCCGCTAGTTTTAGCTAAAGGGGTGTCATATTGTATTGTATTGCGCCACGTTAGAGCAGTCAATATGAGACGCGCTTTCAAATCCAGCTGCGACTCGCTGCAGCCCACGGCTGGTGTTCGAAACCGGGCGGTTCCCGGGGTTCACCCAGCCTCTAGGAAACGGGTACCAGAGTAACCACTCTGAGGTAAATGGAGGAACGTCGCTGTAGCTACTGAGTTACGTGCTAACGGAAACACAGGCGGACAATTTCTTACCAGCTGTCCGTACTGATGGCAGAGCACTTATGGTTTATAACCGTGTGCAATGAGGCTGGTTCACATCTCCCGACTTTAGATTTTATCACGTGTGCTCTATATTACAGGATGTGACCCCAGAAGATCCAGAACTGGCCCTAATCCCACCCCACCCCCACAGCTCAGCCTACGTCCCACGAGAGACTGCAGCCTACACCCATGCTTTTAGAACTGTTAACATTTTGCGGTCTGCCCTCTTTGTTCGTCGTCAACGCTCACAACTGAAATAAATTTATATCATACTATACGTCCGAGAAGGTTAGAATAGAATATACGCAGTGTCACCGGCCGCTCAAAACAACGAGTAAAACACTTCGTGTACCTGGCCACTTCCATGACGCCCAATATATACATCACAGAACACAACGAGACACCTCTCTAACTTAGACTAGAGCACATGAAATGTTAGCAAGCATTAGTGAAAGCCAAGTTACGCTCTTTTTGGGCCCGAAATAATTACTTGAACCTGCTGCCTTTGCAATGGCCATCCTTGCTCGTATCTCTGCAGTGCATCTTGCCCGGGGATGTTATTATCATATTCACAGATTGTAGTTCTTCTTTCAGCATTTTGAGCAGTTGCAGTTTTCAGCCAAGTGCTCATATGTTTCCGTTTGTTTGATTTTTATTTTATTTTCGATTTGCATGTTGCCGGAGTTTATATTCTTTCCCTGTTGTGTTATTATCATGTATTCTGTCTTATCTTAATTGATAACTAATTTCATTTTTTTTAGCTGCTTCCTTTAAGAGAGTCAGTTTTTACCATCTTTACTTCGTTTTCTCCAGCGAAATAGGGAACCATCCCTGTGATAGCGTAGCTACCAACAGAGCCTTCCAGACCACAAAGGTCAAAGTGTAGATAACAGACAAAGAGAGACACCTTGGTCCTCCATGTTTGGGTGAGGGGGGGGGGGGGAGGGCGGCGAGAGGGGTTAAAATGTGTGTTGGAAAACCCCACTTTCCTAAAACTTCATTTCGTCATAAAACAAATGTTTACGGCTGTTCCCCATTAATTCTGCCGATTCATTCGTTTAATGATTACTAGTAACGAACTCGGGCCCAGCTACACACTAGCTGACCTGTCAATGACGCTTGCTCAGGGTGGTCTAGGTTTTTTTTTTTTTGGTGACACCGGATTTAACAAATAAACAGGGTACACGTAACGTTAATCTTTCCACGCCCCTCTTATATACGCACTAGCTCACTTCTGATTGGTAGTTCCTGAACCTGTCACCTTGGCACAAGGTTACAGGGGTGTTTCGCTTTGCCGTTGATATAGCATGTTGTATATTTTAGCAGGCGAGCGCTCTTAACACTCCTAAAACAAGGAGAAACTGGCCCTAACACAATCCCCCTAGAGAGTGCTGCAACCTGTGTCACAGGCATTCTCTTTCTCGGAATAAAAACGAAAATGCAAGACAACAGAGAAAGCAAACAACGAAACAGGACACACCCGTAACCTTCAGAAAAGACTACCAGCTCAGCAAACTTGTGAATGAAAAGTGACCTACTCTATTTGGGAAGATTACCATTACTTTAACTATAAACAGCTATCTCCCCCCCCCCTTTTTTTTTCCTCCTCGACCCCCCCCCCCCCCCCCCCCCCCCCCCCCCCCCCCCCCCCCCCCCCCCCCCCCCCCCCCCCCCCCCCCCCACCCCCCCCCCCCCCCCCCACCCCCCCCCCCCCCCCACCACACCCCACCCCACCCTCCCCCCCCCCCCCCCCCCCGCCCCCCCCCCCCGTTTGGTTTGCTATCAGTCGGATCACGAACCGTGGCACAAATTATCCTGCTTTGGTGGATCGCAAGAGTAAGAAAGATTGAGTTAGGTTGATTCAAGAACTGGCATCAAAGCACTTAAGGCATTCCTATAAACACTCCGCCCCTATCTTCAGCAACCAGCGCAGAGTTTCCATTCCCATGGTGCCAGTAGCATTATAATTACATGTCCGTCTTGCCTTCCCCTGAATGCCCGAAATTTGGCTCCCAAACCTCCCCGCTGCATCACTCTCACCAGACTGTAGTGATCCATTTGCTCTTCCGAGCTGTACATCCTCTCTCTGAAGATCTTTACCACTTCTGCTTAATCATACACCAGTATTCCACCAAGTTGTGCTGAGCCGGAATTATTATAATAATGTGATGTATCACAGATAAATAAAACATATTAAAAAAAAAATTATTAAATGTATAAACAAAAAATTATTCAAAAACACAAAGGTAGAGGAACCATGGTCTCCAATTTTCCAATTTTTTTTTTTTTTTTTTTTTTTTTTTGGTTAATTTTTTTTTAATGAAAAAATTAACCACGCTCATCCTGCTGCTAACTAGCCGAAGCTGCCAACAGTCTCGGTTACATTTGTGGTCTTGTTTATTTGCGCTACTTTCGTGGCTAAAAAGTTCTGGTATTTGCGCAGTTTCTGGACTTAATGCTTCTTTCTTCTATATCAGACCGCTCATTCCCTGTTATGTTGTCAACTGTGTTCTTCTTGCACTTTCATTTTTGATGTTTTCTCCTTGGTTTCAGCCCCTTCTGATTTGGCCAAGCGTATTTCGTAGAAGAGCGAGCGTCTCAGCATAACGACCTTTCGACCACCATTTATAGTTTTACAATTTTGAGTATTCTACCTTGCCGAAAAGTACTAGAAACAGTTTTTGGGTTTGGAAAGACCCGAAAGGTAAAAATAGTTGGCGTGTGACCGTAGTGGTCTTATGGTTGTCTTTCTGCAATAAGAAACGCTGATCTGAAGTGACACAGAATTTATATTGCACGAGCGACAGGCAATCTAACCGCTCTGCTGGCTCTGCGTTTATGCATCTCATAGATGGACTCAAATGATAATAAACGTCGCATCACGCATTGAGTCAAGTCAATAACAGCCTACCATCTATTGATCTTGTCACCCTGAGGTCGCCACCTGGAAATGTATCCTTACAAGATCGGTTTATACAGAGAACATAGGAAAGCAGGGCGCTGACACTACTTAATAGAAGGGGGGGGGGGGAGGGGGTGCTTTGTCAATTTTCTAAAAATGGAAGGAAGCCTGAAGCTGTATGTCTTGTTTAAATGCGCGATGATGATGATTACTATTATTATTAAAATCATTATGTCCTGAATGACAAATAAAAAAATATTTGCAAATTGTTCTTCTTCTTGTTCTTCTTCTTCTTCTTCTTCTTCTTTGTGATCGGTTTCGTATGCTCAGGTGAGACCATCAGGTGGGTTACTTCTATGAACTCGCATGCCAGCTGCAGGTCCTGCATGGTTCCTTGTTTCTTTTCAAAGCTGTAGATAGAGTGGGCAGGTCTGCAGTGTGTACTCAGGTGTTTGTGGTCCTGTCTGAAAGGCACACTATGGGGACTGTACATTCTTTATTTTATGCATGTGGTAGTCAAGCCTACAGTGTTTTGTTTGTACAAGAAAAAATTGTTGTAAGTTGTTTTCTGTCGAGTCTGCTGATGAGGTTTTGTAGATGTTTACTGTGGTTTGTTCTCTCCAAAATTCCTTGCATTTTTCATTGATAAGTGTTCTGATTTATGGTAATGACAATTGTTTGCAAGTTTATCCGCTAACAGTCCGAAAAACTATGAGATGTATAAACCAATTTTTAAAAAAAGGAAACTATATTAGTTGTTTGGGGGTGTGGTAGTGGCTCACTTACCCTCACACTCCTCTTTGTAAACTGTCTAGGAAGAGAAAAAGGTAAGCATAACCCCCCACCCCCTGTTTCCTACTGGGGGTGACGGGGTGCTCATAGTTTCTGAGCTTCCTTGTACCGGCGCTCCTGCGTGGAGGGCAGTCGTAGGCTCGTCAAAATATTAAACATATTGATTGCCATAATTGTCTGGTTGGTTTATGTACTTTTTATGTTTGCTAACCGCAAAGAATGTCAATGTTTCTTAACCTGAATCTACACGGAAATACGCTGTGTTTGCATTGCATTGCCTTAATCAGTAAGATTTCTTTTAACTGATTTGTTTGTGTTTAATTTATTTGTACACTTTTTATTTAAATCCTCATACTTGTGGCAAGGTGAAAACATCATCATCGTGTCCTTGTGCTATACCAGTAAGCTTAGGTGGTCATGTTTCGCCAACCCACACAATGACGGAACAGGTCAGTGCTCTTATCCCGCCGGTCTGAAAGTTAGTTGCGTATCCTTTACAGGACGTTGCAAAACCAACTCCAGCAATTGTTTTTTTTTTTTTTTTGGTGGCTTTTGTGGTTTTTCTAAGCAAGTTTACGCCCAGTAGTTTGTCATTGCTTGCCTGACAGTAGGCTTCACGATACCACTGTCTAAACCAACGCAAGACGCAAGGCCCGCAGTTGCATTCAAACCCGGTATCCCGGCATTACAAAGCGCGTTCGTAATGTCTAAGCCAGAGACGCCGGTCTATCCATGAATTTAATCTTTTTGTCTTTTCCTTGCCCCCCTTCCCCACCCCCCCCCCTTCTTCCACCGCCCCCATTAATCTTGCCAGCTGTCGAATCTATTTTTCATCATATGGTATTCAAAAACCAACAATGATTGTGTACGTCTGATTTCTCTACCTGTTTTGACAAGGATACCTATGTGTATGTGTGTGCGGGTGCGCGTGTGAGCGAGAGCAGCGTTCTCTGTTCATTGGTCAATGTAGAGCGAAAATGAAGACGAAGCTTGCAGGAGAAAGACAACGTTGGATCGGTTGATAACCTCAAGAAATGGAAAGGAAGATACCTGTAGATGTGGAATAAGCTTCTATTTCGTCTTGGCGTTTTCCGGTGAAAGGTTCTGGTTGTTCGTTCATTTCTGACTTAAATTTTGTTACTGAACTTGAGTTTTGATGCACAATCGTTTTTCATTTCTGACTTACTTGTATGCAGTGTCCCTACAATCGGACAGCGGAACCCAGACGGAGATAGACGTGATAACATCAAAAGATGTAGTGGAAGATGACTGTGTGCTTACACTCTGGAGTCACATTTAATTAGCATTTGTAGAAAGAAAATAAGCAGTAGAAAAGATGGAGGAAAAAACTGAGGAATAATAAGAGCCGAAGAATAAGCAGGCGAAGAAGAATTTAAAAAAGAAGAAGAAAAAGAAGAAGAAGAAGAAGAAGAAGAAGAAGAAGAAGAAGAAGAAGAAGAAGAAGAAGAAGAAGAAGACGACGAAGAAAAAGAAGAAGACGAAGAAAAAGAAGAAGCAGCAGAAGAAGAAGAAAAATTGTTGTTGTTGTCAAGCAATAATAAGAAAAAGAAGATGAACATTGTTAGCTTAAATTACGGTTGACCAGCTAAGATAATGTTAATGCCATGTCTGTCTCTTTTATGTCACAGCTGGAGACATTTGACTGGCTTCTCGGATATCTTTTAACAGTGTGAGATGGCAGTAGGTCACATTTCTTTTTTATTAGTTTGAATACTATTATTTGCCTATTGATTAATATATCTTTTAAATGTTTTCCCCTCATCTGTTGTTTTAGTAGTGTGTGTCGTTTAACCACACAAGAACCGTACAACGAGGGACCAACACAAAATGACATAAAGAGCCGCCATTTGGATGTAGATTACCCTGGCACTAGACCCAGAAAACCCGTTAAACCGCTAAGTTATATTAGGGTCCCCGACTTCAGCTGGCGTAGGGCTTTGAAATTACGAAAAATTACATTCCACATTGGGACGGGAATTGTTTTTTTTTTTTTTTTTTTTTGGTCGTCTGTCATGTTTATTTGATTATTTGTAACTTTTTAGGAATGAAGTTGTTTATAAAAATGTGTATTTATTTATTTGTATTTACTTACATTTGTTATTACACCTTTGCTTTTTGTGTAAAGAAACACCATTATGTGAAATGTAAAATACTGTAAACTAAAAAAGGATAACATGTGGCCACTGCTCTCAGAGAGACCTAGCTAGGGGCGAGCGAGGGATGCGGGTCGCACCAGGTCTTATTGTTGGGGGGGGGGGTGACAAAATGGCAACAATTTGTGTTTCTTACATCGAACCATGAGAGAGAGAGAGAGAGAGAGAGAGAGAGAGAGAGAGAGAGAGAGAGAGAGAGAGAGAGAGAGAGAGAGTGTGTGTGTGTGCGTGTGTGTGTGCGTGTGTGGAAGGCGACATAAATTCTCCACACGGGGTACCACCTGATTTTGCAATGCCACTGGGAGTGATAGGAAATTTTCCGCGCCGGTAACCCCTGATCTTGCTACGCCACTGACTGCTCTAGCAAGAGACAATTAATTGTGTATTCCAGCTGTTCTCAACCTGCTTGTCGCGACTCTTTTTTGAGTCTAACGACCCTTTCACAGGGGTCGCCTAAGACCATCAGAAAACATATTTTCATTAAAGTAAAATGGTCGCAGAATTAGAAGGTCGAGAGCCACTGATGTATTCGAAAATGTTGCAGGCGGATATTATCAGCATATGAAAAAAATCCGTACAGCCTGAATTTACAACTTTTAGGGCCGCGTAGGACATAAATGAATGTGCGCGAAAAAAACCGGGGGATATTTAGTTATGTTATCATAGTAGAAGTCCTTGCACATTGGGCATTTCCATGCGTGCTCAGATCTCCGATGCAGCAGCCACTCTAAGGTTGCTCTACTGATTTTTCCCAGGAGAGGTTGGTTATAATGTCTCCTAGTTCGGCCTCAAAGACGGGACATATGTGCTTCACAGTGCTGTACTTACTCCCACGTCACGCTAACGTGTTAGTGTCAGTGAGTCGTCAAGATCCACTAGCCCAGTCCGTACAGCGTTGATAATAACTGTTCTGTCTGCCGATGCTTGACTTCAGCCAGCTATGGCTTATGCTTCTTCCTGCACGCTTAGGTGCATTGCCAGCTATCTGATCCGCTCACTCTTTGACCTTTACACCTGTTTTCTTTTTTTCTTTTTTTTTTTAATGAAAAACGAAAGTAAGCAGGGAAGGCTCCTGAAAATGAGGAATTATGTCAACATGGCTAGTTTCGGCTAGGATTTTAAATCTTGCTACTGATAGAAAGAGAGAAAAATTCTACACCAAGGTTTCGAACCAATGTCACAAAGATGATAGTCCAGCGCTCTGACAGATGAGGTGCACGTGTTATGTCTTTTTGTATATATCTGAATGTATGTTACTTTTGTCGATGATCATATTACTGCTGAGCATTTACATTCTGTTATTAATTGTTGAAGATGGCTGTAGAAGCTTTCCCTGGCGCTTCCCAGCATTGTCGGCGGAACCTGGAGCATCAGGCCGCTGGAACATGACCGAAAAAAATTATGGGGTTGAACCGACACCGTCCTTCCCCGAGATAATTTACAAAGGGGCCCTCTGACCATGTGTAGACGTTTCTTTTTACGCCCCCCCCCCCTTTTTTTTTTTTTAAATATGTTTAATATATTATTTTAAACAGACTCTGTAAAAAGTGACGGTCTCTTTTCCACGCCTTTAGGCGTATTGGGAATATAAGGCTAGATATATATTTTTTCACACTAATCGGCACTTGGTGGGTGATGTGGTCAGCATCACGCCGGCCGCCTTTACTTCGCGGACTGCACCTGGTACCCACTCAAGGCTGGGTCGACCTGGGAGTCAAGGTCATTTTTGACAAATGTCTGGCTCAGTCAGGACGCGAACCCACGACCTTTCAAAATAGACACCGTGTTACCATATGTTTTGCCATACAGTAATAACAGTTATTATTGTTACAACTGTGCTCTTAAACACGACTTAAGCTGATTAAAGGACCCTCCTCCCCCCACTCCC
Source organism: Candidula unifasciata (assembly GCA_905116865.2). Lineage (NCBI taxonomy): Eukaryota > Metazoa > Mollusca > Gastropoda > Stylommatophora > Geomitridae > Candidula > Candidula unifasciata. Next base: position 58,586 of record CAJHNH020001256.1, on the reverse strand, counting down.
ACCCCGTATCTAGAACATTATAAAGGCGTCCCTGCTTCAGATGGTAGAACACTTAAAGGGAATGTGTTCCATGATAATGTAACATGGGAAACATGAGACAGATGTCCAGATGGTTACTCGTGTCATAAATTGAACCATGAAATCTCGCATTTTATCTGTAAGACACATGATAATGATTATGGTAGTGGTGGTGGTAGTAGAGGTGGTGATGATGATGATGAAAAACATCGAATAAATTTTGTTTCCTTGTTTTTCTTTTCCCCCAGCTGATTTTTAACAAAGGCAAGAAGGTAATTATGATATCCTTTCTTTTGTCAGTATATGCTTCGTGCCGCTGGGCTTCGCAGTAGCGGATGATAGGCAGCTGATCCAAGGCGCTTTCGGTTGCTTGGTATGCTGTGAAATTGTAAAGTCTTAAGCTGACAGTGACTCCTTCAGTCCATATTCTTCTGGGTTTACCTCTGCATACTTGTGTTATAATTTTCATGCTGTAGACTCTCGCTGCTGATATTGTTGGGTTTATCCTCACTACTAGATCGCCGTTAACACGATTTCCACAGAAAGAAAAATTTATGGTAACAAGTGTGTACTAACCACCATTGCCAGCCACAAACCCGGATGAGAAAGGAGGAGGTTTGGGCGTGGGTACATGTAATGGCCCAACATGATACTAAATGCAGGAATGATTGGTTGACGCTCTCGCTACAGATATAGCTGGGTTTATCCTCGCTACTGTAACGCCGTTAACATGAATTCCACTGATATAAAAATTAGGAATTCCTATTTAAAAAATTGTATTAATAGCCAATGCCAGCTCCAAACCCAGCTGAAAAAGGAGGAGGGTTGGGCGTGGGTACATAAAATGGAACATCAAATACTGGATGCAGGAATGAATGGATGAAGCTCGCGCTAAAGACATAGTTTGGTTTATCCTCACTACTTGAATGCCTTTAACACGAATTCAATTCTGCGGGAATAGAAATCGAGAGTTCCTGCTTTAAAAAAAATTATGCCCACCAGAGACTAATGTTCTAAAAGCAAAGCCTAAAGGGATGTAGCATTAGAGAAAGAGATGAGATAACTATA
>CAJHNH020001256.1:42500-52500 GCA_905116865.2 Candidula unifasciata | reverse complement strand
TCTGTGTGCAATGAAGAAATACTGAAGGTTGAAGCGCCGAAGGCGCGACGATTTGTGAGTATCGCATCGTTGATGTTTAGTTGAACGTTCATTGACAGTGGCTGTCGTCGGTGGTTAAAGACAAGCAACACCTGACACCTCTACAACATAAAATAGCCCATGGGAACCGCTACGAAATCGCGCAGCCGAACGAGATGGTTTTTACAAACGTGAGTTCTACCGTCGCCAGTATTTCCCAGAAAACTGTTTGTAGGATGACCATAATATCTTGAGCCGAAAACTTGACATCTTACTAATATTTTGAGATGACAATTGGACATCAGGAGCAGGGTTTATTTTTAACTCTTCCCCTTTTTTTCAATGTCGTTGGTGGGGGCGGGGGGAAGGGGGGCGGATTCATAACTTTCCCCACAATTGTTTTAAAACTTCGAACAATTGCCGTTAAGAAATAAACGAAACAACAAGCTCTTTAAGTGCACTGAATTACAAAATAATAAACAGTGAAAATTTACATCAACATATTCCACGCATTAAAATATCTAAAACTACAAAACCTGATAAGGGTTACGCCAGGCTCTCTAGCGTATTTGGCTAAACCGGATTGCGTGGTGACCGGGTGACGAACTCCTTGTGGTCCGGGTTCAGTCCCGGGAGTAGGCAGAAAAGCCACATTTCTCCCAGATTTACGGTATTTACAATGGAATCCAGACCGAAAGGTTGCGATATTTATAATACCGAGCCTAAAGGTTACCAACTCATGGCTTCCGGATACTAAAACAAACAAACAAACGAAAAGGGTTACTGATATAACTATTCTGAGTACCGACGGGACATCCGGAACACACCTAACAAAACAAAAACAAAAAAACAGTACCGTCCCTGTTAAAACAGGACGTATGGTCCTTGTGGTTCCCAGTAGGTTGGCTTGACCTGAGCTCTATTTCCATGGCGTTTTGTACCAGCCTTTTTTCCCTAGAAAAAATGACCTGCCTATCAAGTCACGAAAATCTAAATCAGTGCAAAGCGAACTGCTGCCAGATTGCAGACAGCTAACTTCCACCCAGTCCCAGTGTGACAGAACTATGAAACTGGATGCATAACCAGAACCGTGAAGTGCTGTGATATAGAGAGGCGGCACCGTAACAGGAGGATGGGATACAGTGTGTCGACCTCGTCGAATGAGCGCCAGTTACTTTTCGCGACGCTGAGTATAGACACTAAAGAGGGGCATCTCATAAACCCTCTAGACGATAGTGCAGCCCGTGGAATTAGTCACGAGATCTCACAAGCGAGCGAGATGAGGTAAATTCCGTAATTAGTACCGAAGTGTCTATTCCAACAACTGTCGTCTTCTAACAGATAACCTTTGACATTAACGACGATGGTGTGGTTGTCGTCCTTGACATTGCTAACACCGGTACAGACTCACTCGCCGACTACATGATCAGCAATACCATCCTGGAACCCCCTTGTCAGTGCCAGCATGGACTCACCAAGTGCAAGTGTCTCAACAAGTATGTCGTTATTCCTGTGTATGACAGTGCGTACATACCTGTGTACATGTGTGTGTATTTGTGCGTTTGCGTGGACGTGGGTCGCCCTTTATGAAAATCTGGCAGAATGTTTTCGTAGTTCTTACACTAGTGCATTTTTGGTTTCATTCAAGAACTTGAGTTTTGCTGTTTTATCCATAATAAATAACTGGCTTATTTGTATACTGACGGTTGGTTCATCAAATTTCAGGCCGATGCACTGAGACTTCGAAGGAAATTCTCCTAATTAGTATACTTCTACGTCATTATTATTATTAGGATTAATATTATCATTATTTTAATTATTTTTGTTACTATTGCCTCTTTCCTTCAACAAAGCGGCATCCGTGGCTTATGCGTTGCGAGTCCGACTCGCATTTCAACTTACCGTGATCGAAACCCACTGCTGGTTGCGTGGATTTTTATCATGGTATCGGGCGTCGCAGGTCGACCCAGCCTCAAATGGGTACCAGGATGGCTGTTCTTGGAGATTAAAGACCACATTACCCATCCAGTGCCGATTGGTCTGTAAAAATATGGGACGCTCTTCCCATTTGCCCGATGCGCCTAAGGCGTGAAAAAGGATCTTTACTTATTTCACTTTTTACTTTTACCTTTCCTTTAACAAAATTCGTAAATGCCTGAGGACACCCCCCTTCCCCTCCTCCTCCCCCACCCTCCTTCAAACCACTCCAATGGTTTTTGTGTGTAGCATCCCTGTTGGTCAGTAAAAGCGTTAGAGCTTACGGTATGTCTTAATCACGCCGGGCTCCAGTGGGCCGTGGGCCTGAGACAGACATCAAGAAATACAGAACACAAACTAATTCAGTGGTTCTCAACCAGCCGGTCACGACCCTTTTTTGAGTCAAACGACCCTTTCACAGAGGTCTCTTAGGCCCATCGGAAAAAAACATATTTTTGAAGCTATGAAAGAACAAAATTGTTTGTGGGGACACCACAACATGATTGAACTGTATTTAAAGGTCGTAGCATTAGGAAGGGTGAGAGCCACTGAGCTAATTTAATTAGATAAAGTATGTCTAAATGGTAGGAGTCGCCGTGGTGTAGCGGCTAGACGCTAGCCTGCGGATCAGAGGTAGTGGGTTTGTGTCCTGATGGAACCGGGCTGTTTTAAAAAATGACCTTGGCTCGCAGGTCGACCCAGCCTTAAATGGATACAAGGTGCACTCCTGGGAAGTAAGAGCGGCCGGCGTGATGTTGACCACATCACCGACCAAGTACCGTTGGTCTATAAAATATAGGTCTAGCCCTAAAGGCCCAATGCGTCTGAAGACGTGGAAAAAAGGGTCCTTTACTTTACTTACTTACTGAAATGGTATGGGGGGGGGGGGTGCAACTGAATCACATGTGTGGGTGCACCAACAACTATCTACGCCTTTCCGCGATCATCCTAGAAACAGATTCCCTACTTAGATCCTTCGAAGTCAGGGTGCATCTGGCTGAGATGAACCAACAGACTGCACATAAAAAGGCTAGATCTGTAAAGCGGATGGGAAACCAGGACTTTCCGCCGAAGCCGGTGAACCAAAAAAAAAAAAACTTTTTTGGAGGCTAAACCGAGTGTCTCGAAACCTTTCTTTTGGTATGCCATCCAGATTGAGTTTAAAAAAAAATTAGCTTTGGGTAATAAACTTTCAGACAGATACCCGAAGGGGACATACCGATCGATCGATTAGCTGCATCAAACACTAACCCTGTGGTACCGCTACGGCCCAGGAGGGTAAAAATGCACCAATGATTATCGTGCGAGATTGTGAACTCTGCCATGCCGATAAACATGAACAATTGTGGTTGGCTTTCTGGCGCCATTATCAGTTTGGGTAGTTAGCATCCTTTGGATATTTTCTCTAGGTCATGTCGGTGTATTGGGAAATGAGCAGGTGGATAGACTGGTCGGTTCTGCACCACTTGGTGGTGAACTGATGTATGACAAGCTGGATGTTGTGATGGCCCTTTAGGAGCGAGTGAACAGGGGTAAATGAAAGGCGAGAGGGATATACAATCAGACAGTTACTAGTACCATCAGAATTCGAACTCATCACTTGCTGCTGACGATGGGGACGGGGCGCTTATGGGGGTGCTCCGAGTGCTATGATGTCGATTCTTAATTCAACATTCTACCAGTCTGGGATTTGTGACTTTCCGTTTACTGAAAGATTTAGCTATGACACAATACAGATATTTGTATATTATAATGAATCTACATTTCTCACTATATTCTTCTTCTTTATTATACCTTAGGCAAGGACAGCTATGGCTGTTCCATGCATTCAACACCACAGGATATGTTTGCGGTGAACATGCAGATTTTGCTACCCTGACAAACTGTCCTATCGATTACTGGTTTCGGACAAGTGGAAGAGACAGCAGACCATCTAGGCAGTATGAAATATATGTTGTAGTCTTGTGTGTATACTTTGTACGAGCAACGGAGAAAACAAAGGAGCTCGTAATAGAAGTAGCAGTAGTAGTAGTAGTAATAGAGAAGTAGTGATGGTCGTGGTGGTGGTAATAGTAGTGGTGGCGGTGGTGGTATTAGTAGTAGTACTACTGCAGCAGTAGCACTACCACCGCCACTATTAGTGGTAACGTTGTGGTAGGAGAGAAAGGCATCAATTGTGAGCGAGGAGAACTCCAACTCACTCTTAATTTTCGAGGTGGTGGGATGGTAAGGGACTCAAGGAAGGTGGGATGAATCATTGTTTAAGTGAGCAAACGTAATAAATATTTTATGTGCCGAATGGCGAATAAATATAATATTGTACTTGAAATAATATGACATTTATAAACAAAAAAAGGGAACGTCTGTACATTGGGGTGGGTGCCCCCCCCCCCCCACCACCCTGTTCAGTGCTTGGTGCGCCGGCTGGAGCCCTGGACACCGGATGGACACTGGTGCCTGGTGCGCCGGATGGACCCTGGACACCGGATGGACCCTGGACACTGGAGCGTTGGGTGGACACCGGCTGCCTGGTCCCGGAAGTTCAAAGGGTCAATTATTTGTTTGACCCCAGAATGCGAAATGTTTGTCTGTCAAGGGCGTCACTGTTTGTTTCTTTAAAAATAAAACCTTGTTTTTCTAGATTTTCTCTAGAATTTTCTCCTTAGAAGTGCTATTTTTTTCTTCCCAGAAGTCATTTTTTACACCAGATTTTTGCCAAGTATTTTTATTAAAAAGAGTATTTTCCCAAAATATATTTTGGTCTGGAACACCTCGGGGGTATTTTGGGGGCACTGGAAAATCCTGTAGGTTTCTTTTGTAGTTCTTTCTGTTTTTCTCCTGTCTGCCACCTGTAGTATTTACCCATCCCCGGTAACAAACAACATTGACTTTTTTTCCCTCTTATTAAGCCAGTTCACATATATTGATGTATGAGATGACGCCCCCTCTAGTTATTAAACATATTATTATCCTTTTTTGGGGTCTTTTTCTCCTCTATACCCGCCTCTTTATCATTGTTTTGACGCCCGTTCTCCTCTATAACCGCACTTTTTTATCATTGTTGTGAGGCCCCCTTTTTTTCTCTATAACCCCAAGCCCACTACGACTTTAGAGGAGAGCCGCCCCTAGCTTTATTATTCATATTGTGATATACGAAACCGGGTCTCAACTACACGTTGTTGTTGTTTCCGTTTGCTTTTCACCAATTGTTCACTAAGCAATGTCCGGTAGTATTCATAACGACTAGTTTCCGGTTTTTACCTTAATCCTCAACAAAACAATTCGACATCCGGTTCTTACGGAACCAAAAATAGTTGAATTCTACATCAATTCAATTGTTCACGACGCGATGTCCGGTATGGTCAAGGTTGGCGAATGCCAGACAATGATGTGAACTGGCGCGTGTTTATAGTAGAAGGGGAAATTTTAAGGGCGGTGAAAGGCGTGTGTGTGTGTGTGTTTTTTTTCCATCATCAACAAAAACAACATCATCATACAGGCCACACTAAAGGCGCATTGGGCATAACTGCGTTTAGACCTAAGGTTTTTTATCGCCCTTTTATAACCACTATGTCTGTTTCTTGTTGATTTGGGCATATAGGGGTAGACACATATCTTTAATTCCAGTCAACGTATCTTTTGTCTTTAAAAGTTGTTTTTATTCCTTAGTGTGATGGGTATATAGGGCTAGACACATATCTTTAATACCAGTCAACGTATCTTTTGTCTTTAAGAGTTGTTTTTATTTCCTAATGTCATGGGCACATAGGGCTAGATACTGGACGAACACCCAGAACTTTCCACCAGAGTGTACATCTGGTGAACATGAAGAAGAAGAAGTTGGGCACATAGGGCTAGATGCATTATTTTATAAACGCCCTAAAACAAGTTGGGTACATAGGGCTAGATGCATTATTTTCTAAACGCCCCAAAACAAATTGGGCACATAGGGCTAGATGCATTATTTTATAGACGCCCCAAAACAAATTGGGCACATAGGGCTAGATGCATTATTTTATAAACGCCCCAAAACAAGTTGGGCACATAGGGCTAGATCCTGGACGAACAACCGGAACTACTACTACTATTACTTTGAAACTGCTACACTCCTACTACTACTACTATACAACTGCTACACTCCTACTACTACTACTATACAACTGCTACACTACTACTACTACTACTACTACTACTACTACTACTACTACTACTACTACTACTACTACTACTACCACTACTACTACTACTACTACTACTACTACACCACCACTACTACTACTACTACTACTACTACTACTACCACTACTACTACTACTACTACTACTACTACTACTACTACTACTACTACTACTACTACTACTACTACTACTACTACTACTACTACTACCACCACCACTACTACTACTACTACTACTACTACTACTACTACTACTACTACTACTACTACTACTACTACTACTACTACTACTACTACTACTACTACTACTACTACTACTACTACTACTACTACTACTACTACTACTACTACTACTACTACTACTACTACCACTACTACCACTACAACAACTACTACTACTACTACCACTACAACAACAACTACTACCACTACAACAAAAACTACTACTACTACCACTACAACAACAACTACTACTACTACTACTACTACTACTACTACTACTACTACTACTACTACTACTACTACTACTAATACCACCAACACCACTACTACTACTGCTGCTGCTGCTGCTACTACTTCTGCGGCTGCTACTACTACGACTGCTGCTGCTACCACTATTACTACTGTTGCTACTACTACTGCTGCTGCTGCTGCTGCTACTACTACTGCTACTACTACTACTACTACTATTATTATTATTATTGCGGTTGCTACACCACTACCAGCACCATCATAGTGTCTGCCATCACTACTGCTATTACTATTTCTTCTGCGTCTTTCCATATTCTCTCATTTCCCTTTCCTTGTGTACAACTCATCTACCATCTACCATTGTTGTAACACAATGGTCAGCGCGACGGCTGTAGAACACGGAGTTTAACCTTTACTGGTGGCTTAAATGTGTTGTCGACCTCTACCATCCTGAATTAGCACAGACATATATAAGGTACTTACTGTCAAGATATCAAATGTCGTCCCCACCCGGGACGCAATTTGTCCTTATTTTAAAGCCGCACCCCGGCTGTAGCCAGGGGCTCTAATATAACCTAACGGTTAAACGGGGTTTTTGGGAACTCTCTCCGCGTGATTCTCATCCGCATAGTAACACTTTGTGTCACACCTGGTGTTTACCGCTTGATGGATATCCTTATGAGGTTGAATATCTTGTAATTTATTTAATCAGGAACGGAGACTTGGCTATATCGTTACCTAGTATATGTGAAACTGTTTTTTCCTTCTTGTGCGTACGTCAGCGTCCCAGTGGGGCTGTGGTATAGTTCGGATACGTGACCGGTAGTGTATGAGACATCTATATTTGGCTGTGTGGTGCGGTGTTGCTTTGTCTGTGTATAGATAGATGTATACGGACCATGTTCAAACATGTCGTAGGCGTATTAATGTTGTTGGTATAAGTTGTTTGTGCCGCTGTGGGTACAAATCTATACTGCTAAGTTGTAGTCTGATATACGAGTGGTCAATCATGTCGTAGGTGTCTGCTGATAGTTGGTCTATATTGTCTTCAAAGATATTATGAGGGGTGATGTGCCGTGGGTGATGTGGTTGCAGCAGGTAATGTGGCATCGAGAATGATGTGTTGTGCGAAGGGTGATGTAAAACAGTTGGTGGTGCAGATGCCACAGGGTAGTTCAGCGAATAGCGCTAGTTAGAGTGAGTGCCACAGGCAGTATCATCTGGTAATATGACTTTTTTATGTAATAAAACAAGATAAATATGACAAAGGGGATGGATTTTGTGGTAGGTGGCTCTATGAGGGGAGCAAGTTGCCGCATCGGATACATGGTGGTATGACTTCTATAGAGGGGGGAAAATATTGGGAAAAGTTGTAGGTGGCATGTCAGGGTTGCCGGTCGCTCACAAAGGGTTTCAGCTGTATCAACTATTTTCATGAGATGTTTTAGGAGTCATCTGGGCAGCCTGGACACATAGGCGTATGACGTGTAAAGAGGGAAGAACAGGGAAAAAAGGTGCGGGTTGCGGGTGTCATTAGGACCCTGTGATATATGGTTTTGTGCTGTTTTATATAACAAAATAAAAAAAAAAAAAAAAATAGACTAAATTTTATTGGTGGATATGGTACTTAAATCTTATAGTTTATAGACACGACTTGTCCGCGATCCTCTTGCTTAGTCCAACTTACAAATTCAAAGAACGTTTTTAAAAATCTTTTAACCAGCTACACAACTAGTTGACCATTCCTCCATCTGTTTATCTAACAATCACCATAAACGATTGTTTCGTACGTGTAACACAGAAAACTACCGTTTTCTTTTATGTTCTTACCAGCATTTACACATAAAACTACAGTCCTTTTTCTCGTTATTACACATAAAAACACCACTTTCTTCCCCTGCTACACCGAGATTTACACGTAAAGATCTCGTATTTTCCATTTCCCTACAAATATCACACATAAAATGCTGTTTTCTCCCACTTCTTGGCTAACCCTCGCACATAGAAACACATTTTTTTTTCTCTCTCTCTTTCTCTCAGCAACTCTGAGACATAAAACTCTGAGACCCTCTTCTCCATTTTTCTGACCATCATTCACACATAGAACTATATTTTTTTCTCCTTCTCTGCAACTCGCAACCATAAAACTACCTTCCTCTTTTCTCTTGACTGTATGTTTGTATGTGTGTATGCCTGTATTACGAATGTATGTATGTATGTATGTATGCCTGTATGTTTGTATCTATGTATGTTTGTTTGTATGTATGCCTGTATGTTTGTATCTATGTATGTTTGTTTGTATGTATGCCTGTGTGTATGCCTGTTTGTTTGTATGTATGTACGTATGTATGTATGTGTGTGAGTGGGTGATCGTGTGTATGTGGGTGTATGTATGCACGTGCGGGTTTTTGCATGCACTTTACAACTCATGTTTTTGTGTTCTTTTATAATATTCATAATATGCATATTATCATATGATCATAACATGCTTTATTAGTAAAAATACAACTGCTATGTGAAAGATGGTTGACTGGAAGGGTCGAATGTAAGGACGTCTTTCTCGTTTTCACTAACTATATAAAAGCACTATTTTATTTTTCTTCCTCGCCAATGTTCACAATCATAAACCTATCTACTTTTTTTTTTTTTCTCTCTCTTTCTCAACAGCTCGTAAACATAAAACCACATGTCTCTTTCACTTTCTCAACAACTCACACATAACTACCTCTTCTCCACCTTTCTGACCAACGGGCACATAAAAAAACTACCTTAGGATCTTCCTGTCTGGATAACCTACATATAAAAATGTCTGCTTCTTTCTCGTTCTCACCAGTCCTCACAACACATAATATACTTTCAACAACTGGAATAGTTAACCATTTCCCTAATCTTTACCCCAGTAAAGACTTGTAAAATTCTACAATAGGCTTAAGGTATTGCTTCTGCTGTCTCATCAGTTCCTTTTGTAAGTTGCATACCCTGGAAGTATTGTATACAACCGCCCTTCACAGGTCACAAACCACACTTAGATCAACGAGTCTGAGTGCTTTTGTCCCAAGATACCTACTAAACCTTAAACGGGTGACATAGATTTTAAATTTACCACAATTTGTCTGTCAGTGTTCTCCAATACCATTTCTTTCTCTTTCCTACTAGCGGCGGTGATTCTTTACATTTCCGGTTTAAAACCGCCAACACATGAAAAACATGTTACTTGTATAAAAAAAAACACCACCATATTCTTTAATTCAAATTTCCCCTTTTTATGGGTTCAGGTGTGGAGTTGTTATATTTTGTCTACTTTGCTGGTATTTATTACAGCGGAGGACACAGCGCCGTACCTGGAGGTACACTAGC
>CAJHNH020001256.1:0-37500 GCA_905116865.2 Candidula unifasciata | reverse complement strand
TATAATAAGACTGCTATTAGCACTATTAATATTGGAACTCTTCGCTGACTGATGATGATGGGTAAAGAGCGCTTATGTGAAAGCCCCGAGTGCTGTAATGTCGATTCTTGAATCAACTCGACTTTGAGCCATGTCTAACGGCCTACTGATCATATGTTCGAACTATCATTGAAACATACTTTTAAAGTGGACTGCACGACGAAACTCACTTAAAATGAGTGCCAAAAGTTTTCTGAGACATAAAAGCGGTCCTGCTGATATTGATCACGTCAGGCAGATTGCTGAATGGTTTTTACATTATAAAGCTAACCGGATGCCCAGTCGCCACATTGTTCAAAAACCGGTTCTTTACCTGCCAATTAAATGCCCAAAGATTAAAAAATACTACCAGCTCAGAATAAATAAACGTTCATCCGTAGATGAAGTACTGAATCTACAATTATTTAATTTGTGTATTTTGCATGCAGCCTGCACAACAAATGTTGATTGCAATGCACCCCCTCAGCCGAATGAAAATAATAATTTCAGAAGCCGTGGTAAGAGGAAAGACGAAGAGTGACTGACCAAAACGAAGATGGACACTGAGTAGAAAGAGCACGAGGCTAGACAGCTGGCGAGAGACCGGGTTTCTTTCAGTCAGACTATTATGAAAGTGACGTTCTGCAACGGTCTTGCCACAATGAAAAAAAAAAGCACTTTAATGTTTCAGGGTTGACCCGTGCTGTCTTAATGCACGGGCCCCGCGATCAGAGGGACGACAGGCTAATATGTGTATGCCAAATGACATGACACCATTACAAATTTCATTCCCGGGACTGGTTGTACTAGGAATTATTGCAAATAAGGTCGTCTCCATGTGGGACGCAATTTTTCGTTATTTTAAAGTCCCACCCTTGCTATTGCCGGTGGCCGCAATATAGCCTGACGGTGTCTGGGACCTCTCCACGGGTGATCCTCATCCGTATTGTGGCAATTTGTGTGACCAGGTGTTTATCGCTCTGTGTGATGTCATGATGGGGTCAAATTTACTTACGTACTTGTTGTAGGAATCCCAGTAACATGGTTTGCCCAAGGGCCCATACCAGTATTAAGGCGTCTTTGGATTAGCTCTGATTCAGCTGAAGAAAATAGCCTAGTTCCGGCTTATGGAAGCCGACGTAGTTTAATAGTTAGACACTTACCTGACGTCACTCAAATCTTGGGTTCAAATACGCGTAGTCATATGTTTCAAAAATTGAACTTGACTCACAGGCAAACCAAGTATTACTTTCAATGTCGTCTATAATGTTATGTGTCTAACCTGTGTTTACCCCTAACAACACAACAAAGAGACAAGGTTACAAATACCACAGTATTAGAGAGAAAGTCGGATTAGGACCATGCCTCGATTATATTGACAGCCAGAGAATGAAATGGTTCAGGCGTCCAGCAGAACATCTGAGAGAAAGGCTAGAAGAAGACCCAAAAAATATGGATACACGGTGTAGTAGAAATCTACAAAAAGATGAATAAATCCATTACCCATGCCAGCCGAGAAGCGTAAGACAACTACAGAAAACCAAGCCACTGGGCTACAACCTGGTATCAGTGAGACGACAAAAAAAAAGAAGAAAAAGAAGAAGAAGAAGAAAGAAGAAGAAGAAGAAGAAGAAGAAGAAGAAGAAGAAGAAGAAGAAGAAGAAGAAGAAGAAGAAGAAGAAGAAGAAGAAGAAACGGAGAAGGAGAAGAAGAAGCGGAATAATAATTACAATAATAATTTCAATAATAATAATAAAAAGTACTACTTTTGTAATGTAGGTTGGAAAAAGGGGAAAAAAGGGAAGGCGAGGGTTTGGGGGGGGGGGGGCGGGGAGAAATGAACCTGACGATTTAGGGCGCATGTCTAGTTTTGGCTCCACGGACCACGCCGATTAGTTTTTTTTTTTTTGGGCCCGCGACAGAAGCAAAAGGTCCTAACACAGGGTTTGAACCAGGCAATCCCGCATGACAGCCCAGCGTTCCTAACAGTGCGGCCGGGCGTTTCTCATAGGATCCTTTAATAGCTCTTTATATTATGGCTATCTTGACGAAATGAGCAAAGAATTACAAAACAGGCTTTGAAATGGGAAACAAACGGTCTGAGGAAAAAATGACCTCCAAGTGAATCTTTAAGAAAAATATTTTTAGGAGAAACAAAAAATGTTGGGCTGAACTCCATATCAGAAATATAGAGTCGCATGCTGTAGAGGGAAGTGGAAGTGTCAAATGCGTGCACTAAATGACGTCTAATGGCACACAATGGAAGGTGATGATGAAAGAACACCAAAACCGCTGCCCCACATAAAGCGTTGTCTCTGTTAATGGACAATTGTGGCTGGCATTCAACAACGGACACAGAGCACGACATGGGACAGCGGGATTCTCTCTTGGCTCAGCTATTTCGTCCCATAAGGTCATAGACTCATCGTTGGCTCACTCATTCTCTCCTCGTCACGTGTGGAACTACTCTCATGCGGCTGTTGCCAGGTAAGCCGTTCGTGGCTAACTAGTCTCGTTTAAAACACTTTGACGGAAAGCATGGTGATTTTTCTTCAGTTTAACCCGAGTTATGTTTGTATGTTATTCTTCATGTGTTAATTAATGAGGGAAAATATCATTGATACAAATCCTGTTATTCTTTCATTAGAGAGGATTAATTCGTATGTTTGTCCTAATAGTGTATATATTATTCCTCAATATATGTTAATAAATGATATTAAAACTAAACTCCCTTGACCCCCAAGCAGGTTTTATTTTGAATGGCTCTGTTTTAAGTATCGTATTTGTTGGTGGGGATAAACGCATATTGTTTGTGGGTTTTTCCATGTAAACATTTCTTTCAGTTTTGGTTAAGTGTCTTTTACTAGTGAGCGTCTTTGTCGCCGACAAATACAGTAATGACTTTGATTTAGCGGGGTGTCTTACCTACTCAGCCAGGACCACGGTTAATACTATTCAAGACCTATCTACGGCTCTTTGCTGTCATCCTGGCAGCAGGTTTCCAAATGGTAGCCTGGATAACATAAAGACAAACATCGCTTTATTTGAGGACTCGCCGTGGAGAAGTAGCTAGACGCTCGCGTGCAGATCGAAAGGTCGTGGGCTCGCTCCCCGGCGGAGGCAGACATTTTTTTCAAAACAATGACTTTGAATCCCTGGTCGACCCAACCTTGAGTGAGTTCAGGCTGCAGTCCCAGGAAGTGAAAGGCGCCCGTCATAATGCTGACCACATCACCCATCTTGTGACGATTGGCTATAAAAATATAAGTGTATCCATATATGTCCTATACACCTAAAGGCGTGGATAAGAGACCTTTATTTTTTTACTTTTTTGAATGCTTCATTTAAAGAGCATCTGTGTGAGAGGCAATGAACCGAACTTTGAACACAAATATACCAGATATATGAAATGGAAAACATAGGCACTGGGCTTAAGAAACTGAGGGAAAACATAGGCACTGGGCTTAAGAAACTGAGGGAAAACATAGGCACTGGGCTTAAGAAACTGAGGGAAAACATAGGCACTGGGCTTAAGAAACTGAGGAAAAACAGAGACTACTGTTGGCCAGAGCGAGGATGAAGAATAAAAAAAAAGAACCTAATTAATTTATGTGCAGATAGGAAACGGCCGAGAATACGACACATTAAGAAAGAAATAAATTCAACAGAGCTAACACAACAGTGGATAAGTAAAATAACGATCCCTTTTCACGCCCCTATGAGTATCGGGTATTTGGAAAGAGCGCCCATTTTTTTTTACACACCATCCGCACTAGGTAAGTAATGTGGTAAGCATTGCGCCGGCCGTATTTACTTCCATAGGACAGCCGTCCTGGTACCCACTTTATACTGGGTCAACCAGCGATGCCCGATACCATGATAAAAATCCACGCAGCCAGCAGTGGGTTTCGGTCGCGGTATGCTGGAATGACGAGTCGGACTCGCAACACCTAGGCCACGGACGCAGCTAGGACAGCAGTGGATGCCAACCTTTCTTGTGAAGAAGACGTATACGTTTTAATTGTTAAAATAACATTTGAAGCTACCACGATAATCGCGTATCTGGTCTCGAATTTCCGGTGGTTCAAGCACGTCTGTGGAAAGAATGTACTGTTTTTTCATTATATGTTGATTGAACACTGTAGTAGCGCACCCGATGAGCTACAGTGAGATATGCCAGGCAGTACATTGTGCAACGTACACTGTGTCAGCATTATTTTAATGATGTTTATAATTTACATAGGCTTTGTTGTGGACCTAGTCTTGAAAATCGCTACCCTGAAATGTAAGTAAAAAAATGGACCCTTTTCTCGTCTTCAGGCCTATTGGGCATGTAGGGCTAGACCTATAATTTTTAAACTAATTACCATTTGATAGATGATGTGGTCATCATCACAACGGCCGTCTTTACTTTCTATGACTCCACCAGATGAACATTCATGATTGGGTTGACCTGGGAGCCTCAGCGGTTTTTAGGGGGAAAAAAGGGTCCGGTATTGTCAGGGTCCGAACCCAGGATCTTCTGATTCACAGACAGGCGTATCGTGGAATGTACTAGGCAGTAAAGGCGGTCGTCAAAATGGTGCCGCATTATGCCTTGTCTGTGAACATGAGTCTATGACCATACGCTTGATTTGCCAATTTCTTTAAACGGGTCATTCACTTACTTAACTGACAGTTTGACACATTTTCGTATATTGTATTGTTACAGCAATATTTAATCGTAAATCTGAAAAATAAAACAAATAAATAAATTAAAGATTGTAGATTCCGGGGACAATTGTGGGAGAGGGAGGGGGAAGTTATACCTACTGCTTTGTAGCAAGCATGTCGTAAAAGTCGAATAATAGCGGGTGTTTTAATCAATATAGGATCGCATTTGCATGAGACGCCAGAGCACACAGTGATCATACAAATGAACTATATCTGTAAAACGGATGTTCACACAAAACTCAGTCAATATGTGGACGAACAAACATCGAAAACAAGAAAATGCTAAACGACTTTAAAGGGTGTCTGGGAGGAAAAAAAAGGACCTCTCAATTTTTTCTTCTTTGCCTGAAAAACAATGTCAACAATACCTGTCAGTTTGTTTATTGCATTTACTGAATTCTGAGTTTGAAGCTAAGAACTGGTAGCACAGGATTCCGCACATTCTCATAGTGCTACATCCTCATCTTCAGCAGCCAGCGAAGAGCTCAAATTCCTATGATTAGATGTCCGTCTTGCTTCTTCTCTGAGTGCAAAGTTTCGGCCAGATCCCAGTGGTTACTCCCAGCTGTACTATTCTCTCTAGACCATAATGATTGATTCGTGTCGCTGCATTGTTCACGTGCTCCTAAAGAGCCTTACCAAATCTATCGTGTAATGCGGAAATTCATCAACCATTATATTAATAATATTTTTGATTATTTATGTTCAGCAATAACTTGTCTTAACGTTCTTTTTTCTACTCCTTTAGGACAACATACGGGATATAGCTTCTGTCGTCTATTCACAACAAAACTTGAAAGTATCTAATCGACACGGTGTACTTACATGGAATTTGCTTTGACAGTCTCATGTATTGTCAAAAAACTTGACAATGGATCCGAAATCACCAATCGATCATACTTCCAAATCCCCGGATCTTGGTCTACAACCTCCTCCACCACTACCTCATCATCACCACCACCACCATCATCATATTTCTTACCATCCACTAAACACTATACTTCAAAAACCATTAGAGGTGGAGTTCAAAACGCTGCCATTTGATGGATCATTCTTAGGTGTCAACGTCACAAGCCTCCGAACAAACAGTAGCTCTACCTTACCACCATTTACTTA
The DNA here is from genome assembly GCA_905116865.2 of Candidula unifasciata. Lineage (NCBI taxonomy): Eukaryota > Metazoa > Mollusca > Gastropoda > Stylommatophora > Geomitridae > Candidula > Candidula unifasciata. Next base: position 31,653 of record CAJHNH020001256.1, on the reverse strand, counting down.
TTACAATTATGATGAAGCCAGCGATGACCCGACGTACCTATCGATCAGGCATTTCCAGAAATGTGTCATTCCAGTCCTCTGTTTGCTGGGATTTGCGGGCAATCTGTCGTCAGTGGGCATCTTCAGAGACGCTACTATGAAGAAGAAATCGTGCTGTTTGTATCTGGTTACAAAATGTCTCACAGATACACTGTTTCTTTCTGCCTTGTTTCTCGTCTGGTTAGACAGGTAAGTCATTGATTGAACATTATCTTTTTTTATGTATTTATCTTTACAGTATAACGTCATCATTAAGAAATTTTGGATACAATGAATAATCATCAATCGGCGTCCGTGGCTCAGGTGTAACTCCAACATACCGCGATCGAAACCCTTTGCTGGCTGGATGGATTTTTATCGTGGTATGGGTCGTCGCAGGTCGAGTTAGCCTAACATAGGCACCAGTGTGTATGTCATGGGGAAGTAAAGACGGCCATCGTAGTGCTGATAACATTACCCAACTAGTGCCGATTCTTCTTCTTCTGCCTTTCTATCCCCCAATGGAGCATATGCCCTCAACCAACTCACGCCAAGTCGTTCTATCCTTCGCCATTGCATGGAGCTCTCCCTTTGTCCTCCCCATCTTTCTAACTTCATTCTCCAGCTCTCTTCTCCATGTGTTTTTGCCTTCCTTTATTCATATGCCCCTGTGGGTTCCAATGCAAAGATATTCTAGTTTTGCTTTTCTCCTGTTTTCTCATTGTGTGTCCTATCCAACGCCAGCGTCTTTTCCTCACCTCTTGGTCCACTGGAGCCTGTTTAGTTCTCTCCCAAAAATCTGTATTAGTTATTCTATCATACCATTTAATTCCCTCTATTCTGCGCAGGCACCAGTTAATGAATGTCTGTAATTTATTAGTAATTGCCTTGGTTGTTCTCCATGTTTCCGCCCCGTATAATAGTACTGATTTGACATTAGAATTAAAAATTTTTAGTTTAGTATTTCTTTTAATTTCTTTTGACCTCCATAAATTCCCTAGTGCTATGAAAGCCCCTCTTGCCTTTTGTATTCTTATTTTAATATCTCTTTCAGTTCCTCCATCTTTATCTACATTACTGCCTAAATAGGTGTACGACTCTAAGTCTTGGAGTGGGGTTCTATTAAGAGAAACCACATTACTATTTGCCTGATTTATTCTCATTATCTTTGTCTTTCCTTTATGGATTTTCATACCAAGCTGCTGTGATCTCACATCAAGTATATTTAATTTATCTTGCATCTGATTCCGTGAATGGGACAGAAGAGCTATATCATCAGCGAAGTCCAGATCATCAAGCTGTTTTGTAGGGGTCCACTGAATTCCATTCTTGGTGTTAGCAGTTACTGTTTTTATAGTCCCTTCTATAGCCAGGAAAAAAAAGAAAGGCGACAAAAGACATCTCTGTCACACACCTGTTTTTATTTCAAAATCATCTGTTAGCTTTTCCTCATGAAGAACTCGACATTTCTTGTCTTTATATGTTGCCTTTACTAAGTTGATAATTTTCTGTGCAATTCCATAGAGCCCCATCAATTTCCAAAGAGATTCCATATCAATGCTGTCAAATGCTTTTTCATAGTCTATAAATCCAATGTAAAGTGGTGAGTTCAGTTCAAGGCTTTGCTCTGTTATAATACGCAATGTGGCAATCTGGTCAGCACAGGATCTGTTTGACTGAAAACCTGCCTGCTCATCTCTTAGCATTTTATCAATAGCATCTTTTAATCTTTCCAAAATAATTCTACTTAATATTTTTTTCAGGAACGGTCAGCAACATAATTCTTCTATAGTTTTCACACTCCTGTAGATCACCTTTTTTGGGCAGTTTCACAAGATATCATTCTCTCCAGTCTGCTGGTATTTCTTCGGTCTCCCAGACTTTACTGAATAATCTATGTAGCAATTCTGTTGATGTGTTTACGTTGGCCATGATAGCTTCAGCTGGGAGACCATCTGGGCCTGTCGCCTTTTCCAATTTACTCTTTGGACGGTATCTTACAGTTGATATCCAGTTCCATTTCTAAAGGCTGGATATCTGGGGGAACCTCTGGGCCTGGTCTATTTAGAAGCATTTCAAAATATTTAACCCATCTGTCCATTTGATCTTTAGTGTTAGTAAGTACCTTTCCTTGACTATTTTTGATTGATCCAGTTGGCTGACTATATTTACCTTACTAATTTTCTTGTGTTACTGTAAGTTCTCTGAGGTTTCCTTTTGCTGCTGCTGTCTCCGCTTCTTGTGCTAGATCATTTAGATATTTCACTTTATCTGCCCTTATATGCCTTCTAACTTCCATGTTGGCTTCTGTGTATTTCTCATGAGCTCTAGCTTTAGCAGCTCTAGTTTTGCTATTGTTTAAGTCTGCCTTTTTACTTTTCCTATCTTCAATCAATTTAATGGTTTCTGGTGTTATCCATGCTTTATGTTTCCTTTCTTTCTTGCCAAGAACTTCTACGCAAGATTCATTCCAGATTCCTTTGATCTGATCCCAGCAGACTTCTGTGCTGACATCTTCAGCTAACTGCTGCAACACCTGGTACTTATTAGAGACCGTTCCTGAGAACTGTTCCTTAACTTCTTTATCCCTGAGAAAGCCTACATTATATTGGTTTCTATGATTATAAGATGTTATATATCTTTTTAGTTTCAGCTTGATTTTACTTACCACCATAAAATGGTCAGTAAATACATCAGCACTTCTGAAAGCTCTAACATTGTAAAGGGATGATCTAAACTTTACGGTCTGGTGATTCCCATGTTGCCTTGTGTATTCTTTTATGGGGGAAAATACTTCCACCAATAACATACTGGTTTCCTGCACAAAAATTTTTGAACAATTCTCCATTTTCATTCATTACTCCTAGACCATGTCTTCCCATAATTTCTTCATAACCTGTGTTGTCTGATCCTATCTTAGCATTCAAGTCACCCATCAAAATGTTCAAGTTGCCAAGTCCAAGTCCAAGTCCTTTTGAAAAAAAAAAGAAAAGCTCGACAAAGTTCAGACTGCTGCTAGCTAGCCTAGGCTGCTAGCAGTCTCCGCCTATATTTGTGGTCTGGGTTATTTGCGTCACTTTCGTGACTGAAATTTAGTGTTTGTGCCATTTCTGGGCTTGATGCTTCCATCCGAATCAAACCGCTCGTCCTGTTGTCACTAGTGCATGTCTTCCTTCTTCTTTCTTGGTGTTTCCTGTTTGTTCTGTCTCCCTTTGATCTGGCTAGGCGTATCTCGAAGGAGAGCGAGCTTCCCTACACAACGTCCTTTGGACCACCATTTATTGTTTTAAAATTTTTAGTATTTTAATTTTGCCAAAAAGTACTGAAAACAGTTTTTGAATTTGAATAGTTCCGAAATGTGAAAATGTTCCGCGTGTGACCATAGTGGTCTTATAGTTGTCTTCTTGTAATATGAACGGGTTAGTCATGTAATGGATATGTGTGTGAGAGTTTATGTGGAGTCTTAAGCGGGTCCAGTCGTCATTTGTTATTATGTGATCGGGTTGTGTTGACAGCTAAGCTCCGGTGTACGTAAATACCATTTAACCGGAGCATCCAGGTCACGCTTTGAGATCTAAATGTTCGGCAATGAGAATTGCTGTGGCATGTTGGGTACCGTTACTCAAGTGCTCTCTGTGGGAATGGGTTGGGGGTTTAAACTCATAGTGCATCCGAAAGAGTTAGGGAAAGGTTAGGGGAAAGGGGGCGGGAGGTCATTCAGTCATTTCTCGTCGTTGCCGTCTGGCTGGATTCTAGCGTGGCCTTTTGCCGGGACTATGTGTATCACGTTACCAACCTTTGCTATCATCCCAGTGATTGGGTGGTATTGATGGTTAAGCGTTCTAGTCCTGTTATTATCGAGTCACTTGTTTTCCCTATTTGCTGTCAGTCATATCTTGTTGTGAGTCCTGTCGGTCATGTGCATGTTGTATGCATGCTGTGGAATGGGATGGTTTTGTGTATGAATCCCCGGAGTATATGGACGCACCCAACTAGGTGTATGCGTACATGCACTCGAGTACTCATACACGCAGACAACACTACATATTTGCACGTCCTTTCATACTTATCCGTGTATGCATACCTAATTGACATTACGTAAATACGCAAACTCTTTCATATGCGTCTACCAATGCCTGTACTTATATTCATAAAAAACGAGTAGATCCACACGTAGTGACATTCACTCTTCCATGTCTTTTGCGCTTTGTGTCGCTATGTCTGTAATTTCGTCTTGTCGTGCCACTTTCAAGTTATGTCTCGTTACTTGTATGTAACCTGTCCGGTACTGTCTTATCATGTTTTGGTGGATGATGTGTTTTGATGACGTTCTTGCTGCGTACACACCTCATTCCATTTGTTCTCATTAATTAACAGACATGCAGCAACACAATTTAGGGGTTCTTTGAGTGCACTGTCATTCATACACACACACATATATAAATATACACGCTCCCATATATATGTATACACACATGCACACTCATACCCACATATACATGCATACAGTAATACATTTTTATATCCATGTACTCGTTCATCTGTACCTTTCGCACAGCTATATTCCCACTGTCCTATCCATACGTGATCCCTTACCATCCGCCTACATACACCGTGTCTTATGTATTCATCCTATACATAAATGCACTCATACTACACGCACTCATCCTTGTGTATGTAACCATGTCCACATCTATGCACTCATCATACTTACACTACCTCCCTTACGCTAGGGTATCCAAAGTTACCATCTGATCAGCTCCTTCTGCTGTACTGAGTAAATCCTTAATCTGGTCTTTTTAGTTTTGGTTTGTTTTAATGAGGAACTGTTTAACCAGTTTTTGGATGTCTTTATTGCTATTTACCTTTAAACATTTGTTTGCAGTAATCTGTTGTTTGCGTTTTAGAAAATACTCTTCAATGGGTGTCCTCTCCAATTTATATTTAGTGCAGTTTATTATATAATGCTCCATTGTATTATCTTGAAAGCAGTCCACACATAGTGGAGATGTACATTTCTCTGGATGCCACCCTAACCTAGCTCCCCATAGTAGTTTGTTAGCTGGGATTTTCAGTTTGTCCCGTACCTGAGTGTTAAGGCTGGGCTCTTTAAGGTTGTTGTAGGCATCTCTGCCTTTAGTGCTCCCTTGCCATTGATGTTTCCACATTTTAATTATATGTCGTTTGATTACGCTAGTCCTTTCAGTGTTTCCGAGTCCTACATCTGCTAGTTTTATGTGTTTTTAATGTCTGCACTGAGGACAATAAATCTGTCAGTATGGTAAATTTAGTTGGAGGTTTATTAATTACCATCTCTAGTGCTTTTAAGTTGCTCTTTCTTTCATTATTTATAATATTTTGAATCTGCATGTAAAATTCTTCATTACCAGGTGAATCTTTATCATTTGTTGGTTCATAACACTGTATTACCGACATGTTCACCTTCTGTTTCACTGTTCTAAAAGATGCTCTTATTATTCTGGGACTCACATCTTCCCATTCTATTAGTGGCCTGTCTGTTTCTTTTGATAGCATCAGGGCCACTCTTTCACTGTGGGGCGAATTTTTCTATTTGTCTCCTGAGAACAAAATAGTTTCCCCTGAATTTAGAATACTTTTCCCTGCCTCAGTCCATCTAGTTTCACATAACCCTAAAATACTAATTCTATAATGTTTCATTTCCTTTGCTACTTCCATTGTTCTCCCTATATCATAGAGAGTTCTAACATTCCAGGTGCCAATTCTGGAGTTTTTCCTAGCTGAGAGGAGGTACGTCAACGATCCGGACTCCTTACGGCTTTTTCCACACCGTGTCATACTTCTTCTATTTGAAGAGCCTCCCCTCATCTTTGTTGGCTGGATTTTACTTGCTTCTCTTTTTGACTTATCCAAGTTTGGTTGATTTTTGTCGTACGTGTAGCGCAGTAGACCTTCTTCCACTGTAGAATTGCCGAACTTATATGCATTACAAGAGGCACACAAAAAAGGGACGGCCTAGGGGGGGGGGGGGGAGGCATGATCAGAGTCTAGCGTAGATGGTATTTAACCCACATTGTTGGCTGACATAATATGTGCAAGGATATATGGCTACGTGTGGCTCCGACGAGTAACTTCGTACTAAGGAGGAGTACCACATCCATGTGCTATAGGACCAGTCGGCATCTATACTTTATGAAATTTGCATGTGGGAGATAGAGCACTTAGGGACGTGTCCGATACGCTACAATGAAGATTCTGAAATCAGGTCATTAATAGACCTACTGGCAATTGATGAGAAGTTAAGTCAACATTAAGCTGGCTACCTATATCTTCTTCTTCCTAACTTTCGGTTTCGTATGCTCAGATCATACCATTAGGTGGGTTACCTCTGTGAACTGGCGTGTCAGCAGAAGGTCCTTTATGGTTCCCCATAGCTTGCTCTGCACACTTTGCTCTTGAGGCCAGGTGTCTTTTCGAAGTTGTAGCTAGAGTGGGCAGATCTGCAGAATGTGCTCAGGCGTTTGTGGTCCTGTTTGACATACACACTGTGGGGACTGTACAATCTTTATTTTATGCATGTGACAGTTGAGCTTGCAGTGTCCTGATTGGAGACGGAAAATTGTCGTGAGCTGCTTTCTGTTGAGTCTGCTGATGGTGTTTTGTGGATGTTTACTGTTAGTTTGGTCTGTCCACAATTGCTTGTATTTTTCCTTGGTGGGGGCTGCGGATTTCAATTGAAATTTGATTAAAATTAATCGCGTGTGCAACTGCTTATCTTTTGACGACTTCTGCTACCATCCATGATGAAGGCATTTCTAATGTCGGACTGTTTGTGTTAGCACTTCGGATGGCTACCGTATGCTTTTAATGCGAGTGTATGCTAGATTTGCTGAGAAAGCAGTTTGTCAGTCTTTCCACAAGGGACTTTGATAAACATTATGTGTGTTTTTCGTTGGCACAGGAGTGGAGCAACTATTGGGTGACCCGTTTGCTATGAAGCTGAAACTAAAATTACCAGATTACCTTGGTGAGTGGGGGGAGGGGGGGGGTGATGTTTTGCTATTTGTTTGTGTGAAACTCTATGTGCAATTGACATAATAAATTACCAAGTGGGGTACTTTGGGGTGACACTAAAAAAGGGCTAATCATTCTAGATGTATACTGCTGGGTTCATGAATTGACAATCAGAAAAATTTCACACGTTTGGGTTAGAGTTTCTGTTTTTGCTAATGATCGAAAGAGGCGTCTCTGTTTTTCTGTCGGGAACGCAGAACATAAAGCGAAGGCCTGTTTGGCGACAAACACCAAATACACACTGCTGTGGAAACAATCGTCCCACATGACTAGTCCACCTTGTAAACAGGCTCTCATCAATTTCAGTGAAGTTGTCTCAGCCGATCAATGCAGGATTTACTTATAAAGCACTGGCACAAACCTCACGTAAATTGCTGCTCCACTCCACAGTTGTACTCTTCAACATGCACAGCTCTACTTGGCAAAATGCAACGCTTGTCAACTCGTGAGATTAGTATTACAGAAACAGAATGATCTGTCGTTTGGGCAGGCGCGACCCTTTCAGCCATGTTTCTTGTCTTAACTGTATGTTCAGATGACAGGTCGACTTTCCACATCGCCATCAGGTGTTGCTTTCCGTCGGCAAAAACACCATTGCATTATTGTTGCCACAACGCCTGATACCATGCAGAATGCCATTATGTTGCATGAAAGCTATGCTGCTCTTCTTGTCAGGCACCGATGCTGCTAACTCAAGGAAATTCAAGGCGATGAAGACTGAACACAAGCCGCTGGAGTGACGCCGCCGGAAGAAGAAACGCGCGAAAGCCTTACAAACACCTTGGAAGACACACAGAAAGCCCGGAAACTTAAAAAGGTTCTTTATTTATATCTTAGTCCCAAATGACGTCACAGGACAGCCAACATTTTAGAGGGTGGTAAGACTGGGTTTCCCGGCTTTCTGATGCTTTTAACGACCTCAAAACATCTAGAACTGACACTAACCCTAACCCACCTACGTCCCGAGAGAGAGTGCAGCCTAGGTCCGACGACTGCATTCAGCCTAGGTCTCATGACTGCATTCAGTCTAGGTCCCACTACTGCATGCAGCCTATCTACCACCCCCTGAAATATTATACTGTCCCGTGACCTATGGATCCCCCCCCCCCCTATTTGGGGTAGGATATAAATTAGGCAGCAACCTCGCCCCCCCCCTTCTCCCCACCCAACAAAAATTGCACCAACAGCCGGGTTGGGAAAACCCGGTCTTGCCACACTGGAAAATTCTGGACTCTCCCCTGACGTCATATGTAATCGGCTATTGGCAAAGAACCCGAAACTCTTATGTGGCAAGTCATTTAACATTCCCACATCAGCCCTGTGCCGCTGGGCACGGTCAGCCTTTGGGCAAGTGACCAGCGGTCTCATGCAGTAAAACAGCACTGCATCTGTACATTCCCATTTGGAACTGTGTTCATTTGTCCATATCATCATGTCGGACCGAACCTTTATCTGTTACTACTAATTTTTTTGGGAGCCGTCGTGGTCTAGCGGCTAGACGCTCGCAAACGGGAAGATAGTGGGTTCGATTCCTGACAGGGGCCGGATAATTTTTTTTAATGACTTTGGCTCTGAGGTTCACCCAGCATTGAGTGAGTACCAGGTACAGTCCTGAGAAATATAGGCGGTCTGTGTGATGTTGACCACATCACCCTCCAAGTGCAGTTTGGTCTATAAAATATAAGTCTAGCCCTATATACCCAATACCCCTGAAAGTCACGGAAAAGGATCCTTTACTTTTACTCTTACTAATTTTGTTAGGCTAGGTCAGTGGTCAGCAAATCGCGGCTAGCGAGCCGCATGCGGTTCTTTAGCGACCTGAGTGGGTTCTTTGTATTTTTTGTCAATAAATAAGAATCTTATTATATCAAGTCTGTTTTTAATGTTTAGTAGCTAGTTTAAAAAGACTCCGAAAACAGCATGGCTCTTGACAGGGTCTTGAAAGAAAATTTGGCCCTTAAACAAAAATTTTAATCGTCCTGCTGTAGTTTTTTTTTAGCTCTTTTTACTAATAAGTTTGCTTACCTTTGGGCTCAGTAAACCCTATGGACAAGGGCGCAACCATCAAGAAACCATGCTTGAGCCACCAGATTAAGTGCTTATGTCTTGGGAAGCTACTTATTACTTTTTGTCCGTTTGGATATCCTAGCGCATCGGCCCGGTCCATTTGTGTTGCGTCCTTCGATGAAGCAGGCATGTTAGTGTCTCCATGCTCAACGTACCCAGCAGGATTTGACTGGCATGTTCTAGGAATTATCTAATATGAGAGGGAACACAATCATATTTAACCTTATTTCGCCATATGAAGCTAGTCTAGGAAATTTCTAGCCAAGCAAAGAACCATTTTGTACGCCTTCAGACGTATTGGGCATATAGGGCTCGATCTAATTTTATAGGTCCATCGTCACTCGTTGGATCATTTGATAAACATAACGCCGACCGTCTTAACTTCCCAGTACCTTACATAATACCTGTTCAAGGCTAGATTTTGGCAGCCAAGGTCATTTTTGAAAATAGCGTCTGGCTTTGTTATGACCTTAACCTAGGACGTTCGAATCCAACTGTGCAAAGCAGCAACAGCTAGGTAGGTTAGCGCATGGTTCGTCCAGAAGTCAAATAGGGCAATACTGAATGAGTTGTTCCTATTTATACACAGTGGTCGGATTTTTATCCATCTTGCTGTCTGTGACATGTTGGTCATTTGTAAACCATACCAAATCAATATCTATAAGCTGCTAAACTGTAGTCTTCATCGTTTCCGCCCTATTACATGACAGCTTATTGTTTTGTTGTTGACGTCCCGACAACTACACAATAGATAACATCAGTTGTCTACAAATCATCCCCCAACTCCTGTTCTACATCACACTGAGTTACTGGCCATAGCGACCTGAAAAAATATCATCCTCCTAACATCATGTAATCACTAGTTACGTGCAGTATCATTCATTAACATTCACACACAAATAACTGACATTGACATATGATCAAAGCATGACTCGTCCCAAGGAAACTGGATAGGGAACGTATGAGTCATGAAACATCCAGTGAACATTTGCGTTTAAGTTTCAGCGACCATCTGTAAAGTCATTACAAACGCCCCATCTATATAAATGATGGCGATATCATCAGAACACGTTAGCATGTGCACTGGTGTCCGAGACACCATCAGAGTAGAATAAACCCCCATCTAATTCGCTCCTCGGTGGAACAATGCGTTTAAACACCTACCATATCATCACTGACACACACCAAGCAAAACATTAACAAAAAACTAAAAAACAACAACATGTAACTGCAAAAAACATAGTAACCAGCTAACATCAGGATTCTTGATCAGTTGAATTCCCTCTCCGACGTCATGTTCTTCCTCGTAGAAAAGTTCTCTCAGCTGCTTGTTACCTCAGCCACAGGGCTACATTATACTGCTTCCACCACACTTTGCCACCACCGCATGGAATTAAGAATACGTTTGCATTTGCCACCACCGCGTGGCATCAGGAAGATGTTTGCCTTTGTCACCACCGCGTGACATTTGAAGGACTTTTCACAACTTTTACCTCAGCTTCGGCGAAGCCTACAATAGATTTACTTGTCTCGGCCACATGGCCATCGAGAGACATATCGGGAATTACCTCAGCTTTGGGGAAGCCTACAAACTGACATTTTCGGTCACTACCTCGGCAAAAGGCCTACAATGGACAATGGACTTTAACTCGGCTTCGGGGAAGCCTACAATAGATTCACTTGTCTCGGCCGCATGGCCATCAAGAGTCATATCGCACTCTTGTATCGGTCGTCTGGCCATCGAGAGACACGTCACCACTTTTGCCAATGTCTCGGTCGCTCGGCCATCGTGAGAAATCTTCTCGTCACTGTCACCGCCGCGTGATTTTCGAGTGACATTTCCACCACAATTACCTCGGCTTTAGGAAAGCCTATAATTACCTTGGCTTTGAGAAAGCCTACAATGACATTATCTCGGCCGCAAGGCCATCGAGAGACACGTCACTACTTTTGTCAAAGTATCGGCCGCTCGGCCATGGAGAGACGATCTTTTCGTCACTGTCACCGCCGCGTGACTTCCGAGTGACATTTCGACCACAATTACCTCGACTTTGGAAAAGCCTACAATTACTTCAGCTTTGAGAAAACCTACAATGAAAATCGAGCGAAATTACCTCGGCCGAAGCCTACAATGTATTGACTGGTAACAAAAGGTTAAAAAACTTAATTGCCTAACTGGCTCGGTCGGTGTACTTCACACAAGGCTCCCTAATATATAAACAGACCTACAGTTGAACCTTGATACAAAGACAAAATACAAAATAAACTGACCCCAAGTTGAGGTCGAGACGTAAACAAGCCACTCCGTTGACAATAGACAAAAACCACTCCTAGCCAACAAAAGGCACGGACCACTCCTAGTTAACAATAGACACAAACCACTTCAAGTGTAAAAAAACCGTTAAGTAACATCTAATCACACAAAATTAACTAGAAGGCCGCACCTACACAAGTTCTGAACCAAATTTAAATCAACATGATTATCTGAGCCGACCAGACTTGGCCAATTTAACCACTCGACAACGCTACTCATCCGTGAACAAGATGGTATAATATCTAACTAAGCACAGCCCAAGTCTTCGATAACGAAACCACACACGTGGGCGCACATATTCGAAGTCTGAATGAAAAGCACGTGGGTGCCATTTAAAAACAAATTTAAAACATGAATCACTCTACCTGCACGAACTATCGCCTTCGTGAGTTAAATTCTGTAACATCTAACTATCCAAATATCCAAAGACTGCAATATAGAAGCCCCACACGTTGGACGCCTTTCAAAACCAATCTAAACTATGAACCACTATAATTACCTGAACTAATTAGACTATACACAAAACAAATCATGGCCACCAATATCCTGCCGACGACGCCACTTGTACTAGAAGCAAAGCAGAGGGGGGTAACTTGTAATGGAGGAAAGAAAGAGAAGATTAAGTATAAATGATAATATGGAAATAACTCCTTGAAATCTCCTCGACTCCGAACCTACAAAAGCTCTAAACAATGTCACGTTGCAAGTGGGAGCCAACCCAACCATAAGCTGCCACAGTAATAAGAAAAAAAAAAAAGAACAAGTTCGTTTAGGCGGGAGAGAGATCAATAATATCTCACCCTGACAAGAAATCTTCTGTGTAAAGTCTAGATCAGCCAAGCAACAAATAAACTAAACTAGGCCCACTTACTACAAGTCTTAAGCGGAACGGAAAACAATCAGAACTATGATTACTACATTGAACATCTGTTTATTTTAATCAACATAACATTAGCGTAGTCCACAAATAACGGCATTAACAACAACAACCTGCTCGATCAGAATCCAAGATGCTAATTATCACATCTACCACCACTTAACTAATGAAACGTACCACCGCCTGCGAAATCAGTCTGACCACGGCCTTTCCCTGCGGTCGCCATACCTGCTGAATGGCCCATTGTGCAAAGCAGAAACAGCTAGGTAGGTTAGCGCAGGGTTCGTACAGAAGTCAAATACGGCAATACTGAATGAGTTTTTCCTATGTATACATAGTGGCCGGATTTTTCTCCATCTTGCTGTCTGTGGCGTGTTGGCCATTTTTAAACCATACAAAATCAAGACCTTAAAGCTGATGAACTGTAGTCTTCGTCGTTTCCACCCTATTACATACTAAGAGTTCAAAGTATCACCCAGAGAAGCGGGCTTTAGCTTAGGCCAGTCTGGAACTAACTTCGCCCGCAAAGAGCCATCTAAAAAAAGTAAAGTTCCCTTTTCCACGTCTTTAGGCGTATTGGGAATATAGGGCTAAAACTACATTTTTATTGACCAATCGGCACTTGGTGGTTGATGTACAGCGCCATCTAGTCAGTAAAATGGGGTCAAGTAAAAAAAAAAAAAGTTCAATATGCCCGGAAAAGCTGAAGCACCACTAAAAACATGTCAGTTAAAAGAAGTACAAGCATCCAGGGAACGTTTCGGTGAGTCATTAGCAGAAAATGAGAAAACAGCGAGCAGAAAATTTTTCAAAGTAGTTAAAAATATGCGGAAAAGAGATGAGAACTACAACCCCACTGAAATAATTAATGATAAGACAGGAAGGCAATCGATAGATCCACCCGAGATAGCAGAAAGATGGAGGGAATACTTCAATGAGCTCTTTAATCCTCTAGGAGATCATCAGGAAAGAACAACTGAAGAGCACAGAGCAACAGTGTTAGAACCACACATACTAATAGATGAAATAGAAAAAGTCATTAAGCAGTCTCCCAAATATAAAGCACCAGAAGCTGATTGATTACCAACAGAAATAATTCAAACAGCAGGTGAAAGCAGCATCAGATAGCTCCACAAAATATTTAATGCAGCATGGGTACAACAAACTGCCCCTATTGATTGGCAACATGCAATAGTTATACCATTGTAGAAAAATAAAGGAAGCAAACGAGAATGCGGTCAATGCCGAGGCATCTCTCTTTTAAGCCATGTTGGCAAAATGTATGCCAAGATAATAGAAACAAGACTGAGACCAGTAATAGAACCACAGCTGGCAGAAGAACAGATGGGATTTAGGCGAAATAGAAGCTGCACAGATGCAATCTTCACACTTGAACAGTTAATAGAAAAGAACATTGAATACAATAAGAACTTATTTGTGGCATTCGTAGACTAAGAGAAGGCATTTGACAGAGTCAACAGACAATTATTATGGAAAGTAATGGCAAGATATGGAGTAATCGAACACCTCATCGACATGTGCAAAAGTTTATACAGGGATTGTAGAAGTGTAATTAGAATAAATCAGGGAACATCTCATCCATTCACAGTAACATCTGGAGTAAGACATGGGTGTGTCTTATCACCACTGCTGTTTATCACCTACATCGACAGTATATGCAAGAATGCCAAGCCCATGAATGAAAATGTTAGTAAGATCAACGAATTACTCTTTGCAGATGACCAGGCTTTGATAGCAGATACAACCATGAAATTGCAACAACATCTAACATCCATGAATGAAGAATATAAAAAAAAAATAATATGAGAATCAACACTGAAAAGACAGAAGTAATGTCGATAGGAAAAAAAGAAGACAGATCTAAACATAGCAATAGAGTACAAAGGCATTAAAGAGGCATCTGAGTTTAAATATCTGGGAACTACATTTACCGAAGATGGGAAATTGGATAAAGAAATTAACATTAGATGCAGTAAAGCAAACCAAGTATTGGGACAGCTAGCACCCCTCTTACAGCATAAGACAATCCCAATCAGCACAAAGACATCTTTTTCAAAGCATATTTATTACAACTCTGTGCTACCAGTGCCAGACATGGTCACTCACAACAAACCATAAAAGAAAATTAGTAACCATGGAAATGAGATGTATGAGAAGGGCTGTAGGTGTGACCATAAGAAATGAGATCAGGAATGAGATCACAAGAGAAAAAGTCGGCACAGAACCAATTCTAAATTACATACAAAGACAGCAAGTGAAATGGTTTGCCCACTTAGAGAGAATGCCTTGTGACGCCATACCATACAAAGCATACGTGGAAAGAGAACAAGGACGTAGAGCAAGAGGTAGACCAAGAACAAATGGAAGGATAACATCAGAGAAACTCTACAACAGCTCGATGTGCCCATGGTCGAGGCAGCCAGAAGAGCTAGAAACAGAACCTTATATCTCCCTCGACACCCACAGCGGTAAAAGAGGAAGTGAAGAAGAAGAAGAAGTTAAGAGCAGTCAAAAATAAATGTCTTATGAATAAAATAAAATGGGATGTATCGAAGAGTGGTTAAAAAAAAATATCTGGGCAACCACTGGAATTAACATTTACAAGACAGATGATGACACTGTAATGAACACATCCTGAGAAAATACGAACAGAGAATCACAATACAGGCACTAAAGTGGAAATATGAGGGACTGAGGAGACAAGGAATTTTAAGAAAAACTCTAAGCGAAAGTTGACGAGAGGAGACAAGGACGCCGGAGTGAATTTCGTCCCCGATATCGAAGGAATTGCACGGAATTGAGAAAGAGACTGCGAGCAGTTATTTGACATATAGCGGTATACATTGACAAAGAAGGCGATGGTCCCATATGGCAAGGCTGCAAACACCCCCTACCCTCCCCCCTTCCTTCCAACTACTACCTCAGTGCCATCGTTTTTTAAGTGGCCTCGAGGGTCCAGAACTTTCAGATTGAGCTGCTTATGTCTAGGGAAGTTTAAATAGTGAAAGGATGAAAGATCGCACGTCTACTGGTGATCAAACATTCATTATTAGTTTGACAAGCAAGAAAAACGACCAGGGCTGCCGAAATCTTTTAGGGGATAGTGCCAATTTTGTATGTGTGAAAAGGTTTAAAAAAAAAAAAACATTTAAAGGTACACACCATCGGTGTGGCGGGTCGCCACTTGGTTTGCCAGTAGATAACTTCGTCGCCGTTTGGGACAGTATTTGGGTCTTCCTTCATTGATCGCATCAACACTGCAGGAGAGTTCTTTTCAGGGCTCTTGGTGGCGAGCAATGCTAAATCATTTTATGTGGCGCACATAACCTAGTCACTTATAACATTAGGCTTTCGCTTCAGGGATGCGCGTGCGTGTGTGTGTGTGTGTGTGTGTGTGTGTACTAGCTGTGCCCGGCCATGCGTTGCTTTTGCATAGTTTGGCTAAATGGAAAAAAAAAGAGAATAGAAATCGCACGTGTCTAATATGGTTATTGTCGCAATCATTGTCTGCGCAAATAAAGAGATAGTCATCGATGCCCACTGCCCCCCTCCCAAATCCACCTACTACTCGCTCCCTCATCAAAGGCTTTTGAAAAAGAAAGAAAATAGAAATTGCACGTGTATAATATAGTTAATGTCGCAATTATTCTCTGCACAGATGTAGAGATAGTCTGGTTGGCCACTTTAGAACACGCGACATATAACTGCGTCTTTATATTAGTGGTCGTTTAAATAGTATTGTTAGCACAGTAAAAAAAAATTTTTAATTTGTTTATCACATGCTAAAGCTGTGTGTATTTTTTTTTTTTTTTTTTTTTTTAAAGACGGAAGTAAAGCTTACTACTGTACTTGTAAATAACCAACTAAGTCTTTAAAAAATGAAAATAGCAGAGGCAGCGTTAGTAAAATATAAACAAATAAGAAAATAAAAACTTTGAAATCATGCGTTAAGCTCTTTAAGTTAACAGTTCCTGTGATCACCCCTTCCCTCCCCCATCCACCGAATACTGCTCTCTGCCTCATCGAAGGATTTGAAAGTCATCACCCGACGATATTTTTTGTAACTGACGTTGATACTCCTGTCCATCCGGACTAGAATAGGGAGCAGGAATTGTAATGAGTAGTAAATGCGGCTGGTGTAATATTTACCACACATTATCTTCAAGTACCAGTACAATTACTACCACCACCATCACCACGATAACTAAAATAATGTCACTGCTATCTGTTTTACCGTTGGAGTAGACAGTGAGTCGTGAGCCAGAGGATTTAGCGCCGCAAGGCTAATGCTTGCGGCACGGAATAGTCAGGTTAGGATGTGTAATTTCTCTCCCCGACAGAAAAATGCCATTACCTTACCGGCGGTCTCTGGCATGACAGCACTACGGTGTAACCACCTAATCACAACTATTACTACTGCCACTTGGAGTGGGTAAGGCAGCTACTTTGACTTAAAGCTCTTTCAGTAACCAGTTTATGCTACAATAGAAATCGTAGGTGTCTAACACAATAATTATCTGCGCATACACAGATCGCCCCCCCCCCCAACTTCTCTTTCCTTTTCTCAAATCTGTCGACTACTCTCTAACTCATTAAAGGTTGTTTGAAAAGAAAGAAAATAGAAATCGTGTCTAATAGGGTAAACGTCGCAATTGGCGATATAGAGATAGTATGGTTTGCTATACGGGCGGATGTTAAAAATAGAGCGTCCCGTGTCTATTGCGCATTCACTGTGAAATTTACTAACGTGGCTATAATTAAATGTCACTAAAAATGGAAATGTTAGTTTGGAAGATTTTTCCAAAAAATGTGGTCACCTATCTCTAACAAAGACCGGTAGAATTTCAAACCATGATCGGTAAACATCCGGTATCAAAACAAACATGCTCTGAAAATGTCAGCTAAATCGGTTCAGTAGTTTCCGAGTCTATAGCTCATAAACAAACACACAAACATTGATTTTTATATCTATAGATATATATGTATATATACAAACATATATATATATATATATATATATATATATATATATATATATATATATATATATATATACAAACATATATATATATATATATATATATATATATATATATATATATATATATATATATATATATATATATATATATATATATATATATATATATATATATATAATATATATATAAATATATATATATATGTGTGTATGTGTGTGTGTGTGTGTGTTTCTTTGATAACACTTATTGGATCGAGCACCTCAGGTAACTGTAGCTTGCAAAGAATTCACAGGACAGAAAGTGCTGAAACATCTACTGTATTAGACAAATGTAGAACTGTAACATTGCTACGCCCCTGACTAATCAGGTCAAATGGTATATTTGCATCAACAATTGCATCGCTACTTTCGGTACATTTCCAATCATTTTGTTTTTAAAATATTGAACAATGTCAACATTTGAAATATTAATGCTAAATTTGTCAACCATATCGGGGGTTTTACCAAAAGTATGGTTTTGCTCGGCAACGGTCAAATAGTACTAAATTTGTTCGAAAGTACCAACTTCGGCAGCCCTCGCCCCAACTACGCATCTGGTTTTCATGGTTTTTCTCATGGGAGCCAGATTTAAGACCAGCGCGTCTGGAACTAATTTCACCCCCACACGTCTGGTTAATAAAATGTGGGTCAAGTTAAAAAAAAAAAGTCGGTATGTCACGCTTACATAGTAACCTCACGTGTAGCTTTTCGCAAAGTGGGTGAAGAGGTTGGGGGGGGGGGGGGTGGGTGGGTTGTGGTAGCGCGGTGGCTAGACGCTTGCTGTCTGCCTGAAGCTCTAGGGATCAATCCGCAACGGAAAGACATTCTAAAACAATAGACTGGCCGCTAGCTCGAGCCAGGTTAAAATCTGTAGCAGGAAAAAATCTATGCAAGAACACACGCCCCGCATGATTCTGATTTGGTTCTATTATCTATACAAATACGACATTGACGTCATAAGCCTGTGCGCAACTGGCGGGCAAAATAGCCCTTTAAATTTATAAGAAAAATTAAGATCCTAACCTGCACAGTTTGAGGCGACAGCACTAGACAAGCAGCCCTAAATCATCATGCTCACCATCTTCCTGTCTACACATCCCTAAAAAAAATGGTAAATTCAGACAGTAGTGACAATAGCTAAAGCCCTAAGAAGTAGAGACGGACAATGTGATAAGTAAAAAGTAAAGATCCCTTAGGCGCCTCCAGAATATTGGAAGAGCGTCCGACATTTTTACAGACCAATCGGCACTAGGTGGGTAATGTGTTCAGCATTACGTTGGCCGTCTATACTTCCCCAGGACAGCCATCCTGGTACCAACTTTAGGCTGGGTCGACCTGCGACGCCCCACACCATGATAAAAATCCACGCAGTCAGCAATGGGTTTCGATCGCGGTACGTTGGAATTACGAGTCGGACTCGCAACGCCTTAGCCACGGACACCGGACAATGTGATGCTAACCTTATAATTCACCGAGTCAATTTCTTTCCAAATGTAGGCCTGACACTACATTCGCAATAAGTCTATGGGGTGTATTTCTTGATGTTTTGCTTTAGCGTGGAGAACACCTTATTCATCACAACACAAAGCGCTAATGGTCTATGCAATAGGCTAGCAACATAGATCCAGTAACCCTTTGTTGCTTCCTTTGTTCGTTCGATTTCAAGTAGCCACGTTCAGCCTCTGACAAGGGAACTGGCCTCGTCCTTGCCAATATCGGTTACAATTATGGCAACAAATTGTGTGCTTTTTTATTGCGTAGCGTTATCTGCTAGTATTTTATAACCGATACTGCTCGCATGGTCTGGTTTCTTTGTGCCAGTTAGGTTAGCTGAAAAATGTTAATTGCACAAAGTCTAGTAGCTTGGGCCACTGTCTAGTACCGAGTGAGGGTTTTTGTCTGGCCGCTTGTGCTGAAACTTCTGACGGCTGTCTTATGCATTTAATGCTTGTGTATGCTATTTACTTTGCCGAGACTACAAGACTGGTAGTTATTTTACGAGGAACAGTGAAAGGCATTTTGTGTGGTTTTCTTTGGTACAGTAACAGAATAGCTATGGGGTGGTCCGTTTTCTGTGATGCCGAAACTGATACAACTACAAGTACCTGTACGCACTAGGACTCACACTTCTTCGTTACTCTTTTACTGAGACATTTCCTTATGTCAGCCTTTCTTTCTTTCTTTCTTTCTTTCTTTCTTTCTTTCTTTCTTTCTTTCTTTCTTTCTTTCTTTCTTTCTTTCTTTCTTTCTTTCTTTCTTTCTTTCTTTCTTTCTTTCTTTCTTTCTTTCTTTCTTTCTTTCTTTCTTTCTTTCTTTCTTTCTTTATCTTTCTTTCTTCTTTCTTGTCTTTCTTTCTTTCTTTCTTTCTTTCTTTCTTTCTTTCTTTCTTTCTTTCTTTCTTTCTTTCTTTCTTTCTTTCTTCTTTCTTTCTTTCTTCTTTCTTTCTTTCTTTCTTTCTTCTTTCTTCTTCTTTCTTTCTTTCTGTCTGTCTGTCTGTCTGTCTGTCTGTCTGTCTGTCTGTCTGTCTGTCTGTCTGTCTGTCTGTCTGTCTGTCTGTCTGTCTGTCTGTCTGTCTGTCTGTCTGTCTGTCTGTCTGTCTGTCTGTCTGTCTGTCTGTCTTTCTTTCTTTCTTTCTTTCTTTCTTTCTTTCTTTCTTTCTTTCTTTTTCTGGAGAATGTTTCTATCGCAGTAGAATGTCTGGACAACTACTTGCATCAACACATATAAGAACAAATATATATACCTATGCATTATTCACATCATGAGCACACACACACACACAAAAAACGATAATAATTAAACAAGCACTTAAATAGAAAACAAAAGAACTGAAGAAACTAGGACACCTCCCAGACTAACCTTGTTGGGAGAGACGTGAGGTGTTGGTGTAGAATACATCCCAGACATGGACAGGATGGCAACAATGATGACTAAAATAGGGATCAGACTGTGACATCAACACAGCGATGTGGGAGGCTGCTGCACTAGACCTTTCTTGATGGCGTACATCCCTCCTCAGGTATGGTGCATCGGTCTGCCCGGCAGCGGAGGTTGCACAGGCAGAGAAACGGAGGCAGACTAGAAAGAACCGTATTGTTAATCCTAAACTAAGTGTTGTTTCCATCTGTTGTCTGCACTGTTCAAGAACTTTCCAGGCTCATATTGGACTAATCAGTCATCTTCGTACGCATATACATTGATCATTTCTACTTTGGATAAAAAGTGGTCTTTATCACTCGACGAACAACAACAGAACAGAACAACACGATGATGATGATGATGATCATCATCATAATGATGCCTGTATTTCAAAGGGGGGGGGGGTGCATACAGCAGATCTCGTCGCTGTTGTGGACCGAATTAGTATCGTTAACTGGACTAATACGACAGGAACGCCGTAGCTCTACAAAACCGGTATGCTACTGGGCTATCGTATGGCAGTAATCGATGCGATATGTTCTCTGTTAACGCTAAATGATGGGCGCAGTCTATCAAATCTGACATTCTCTTGGTGATTATGGCTTTAGACAGAGGAACGTATCGCGACAGATTCTAGCCTCTATAACAGTGGTTCTCAACCTTCCTAATGCCGCGACCCTTTAATACAGCTCTCTGTACAAACGTCAGCTTGCCACTTGGTCGTCCAGTACCGCAACGACTTCATATCTCACAGTACCTTTAGCAAATTCACCAATTTCGTCTTGTTCTGTCCGATAACATCCGGTAATACGTGCAGCAGGAGGAAATCAACCCTGAGCCTCATGAACTCAGATGGGCCCACTCTCTGAAAATGTCTAGGAGCTCGTGGGCCGAAACTAATGTCGACGAGAGGTTAATTCTAGCGACGATTGGTAGACTCCTGCTGTAATGCTCCCCTGTAGAGTTTCTTCTTACTTACAGTTCTTTTATGTTGTGGCGACCCCTAAACAATAATTTTTTTTTTAAATAACGTAAATGAATATGTGTTTTATGAAGGTCTCAGAAGACCTCTGTGAAAGGATCGCTCAAACCAAAAAGGGTGTCGACCGTCAGTTTCAGAACCGCTGCTCTAGAGGATTCCAGGAAATGTAACCAGAAAACCTAATACTATGGCGTTGCAGACTTTGCCATTGGCGATGTTTGGCAACTCGTCTAGCAGGAAGTTGCTGATGCCACAAAAAAGAGCAGTGTTGTTTGGATCGACGGATTCTGCAGCATGCTTTGTTCTAAACGTATTGGTTTTGTCTTTTCTTTGGAGTTAACAAACAGACCAGAGACAGAGACATAAAGAGAGAGAGAGAGAGAGAGAGAGAGAGAGAGAGAGAGAGAGAGAGAGAGAGAGAGAGAGAGAGAGCTTGCTGCCTTAGCAACACATAGTCTGTATAATATTGCCCAGCTTTTGTGTTATGTCGGCGTCCGTGGCTTAGGCGTTGCGAACACGCTTCGTAATGCCATGGTGCCGGAATCGATCCCAGCTGCGAGTAATTTGTCAACAGGTCTTGCATTGGTTTCCTCGGTGATACCGAGAGCTGACGGTTCTTGAAGCCATGGCAAACTACTGAACATAAAATTTGCCTAAAAAAACCACTACAGTCAAACATTGCTAGGGCTGCTTCTTCAAAGTCTTGTAAAGGATACGCAACTAACTTAACTTTGTGCCATGGATAGTCTGTCCTCTTGAGCTTCAGGCGGCGCACAGGACAGAGTGCATAGCTCCACATGTCTGGCGGTTCGTTGCCACCTGTTTTAATTCTTGGCTGTTCTTTAGGCCCGTGGTTGCGCCTCTCCTGATTATGGTCCTAACCAGGGTCTATCTTGGTCTTCTCCGTTTCCTGTTTCCTTTCCGATGTCCATATGGGAGCTGCGTGGTCTCAAAGCACTGTGTTCGCCTCTAGTTCTAGAGGTTCCCCG
This sequence comes from Candidula unifasciata, assembly GCA_905116865.2. Classification (NCBI taxonomy): domain Eukaryota; kingdom Metazoa; phylum Mollusca; class Gastropoda; order Stylommatophora; family Geomitridae; genus Candidula; species Candidula unifasciata. The sequence goes on along the minus strand of CAJHNH020001256.1, from coordinate 9,393 downwards.
TTCAATTCCCGGAATTTTTTCACGTAGACTTAGACTTTTAGTAATTCCGCCTCAAGTGCTAGAGGTTCAGGGTTCTATCCTCGGTAAGGGATGGGATTTTTTCACGTGGACTTGGACTTTTAGTAATTCCCCGTGGTCTCTGGATAATGAGATCGGACACCTGTGTGCATTTTTGTGAACGTAGAAAATCCTTTGGCAGTTGGAAATCGAAAAGAGTACTCTAACGGCACTGCCCAGGCAATATTTGGAGTTAAAAATCTACCCAAAGTACTTCAGGATCCTCGCCGGTGCTACAGAGTCTGTGCAATGTGCTGAGCTTCTTCTGACTCAGACTTGAGTTAGAAGAAGAAGTGAACACTTATGTGTTACTACCCGTGTGCCATGATGTTGATCCGTTTGTTCAAACTTCCGGTGTCCATATAAGTGCTAAAGGATAAGAAAGACTATCCGAAGGCTGAATTTGTTCCACCATTAGCTGAGATTCTCATGTCTGTATACATCACAATAGAACACTATCACCTGGAAAGATGGAAAAGGGACTACAGTAACCTACTGAGATGCCCTTTAATCTTATTTTTGTTTTAGAGAAATCAGAGTCATGTCTGGACAAATACATGCATCGATTGCCATAAGGCAAAGAAGGTGGGAATGTGTTGGGCGGCATACTCTGAGAGGAAATAACAAAGAATTAAAAAACAAGGGAAACATTGAGAAGAACATTATTACGAGAGGCTAAAAGCGCTGGGCTCAACTCTATGTCAGAAATCGAGAGTTGCATGCAAAAGAGTGGAGTAGAGGAATCGAAAACGAGTCCTTTGTGACTTCTAACGGCACACAATGGATGATGATGATGACCATATTATGGGATACTGGTAGAATAATTAATTTTGCCCCTGCTATGGATTGAACCCACGTCATCAACTTCACAAATATATGCAGTAACTACATCGCCAATTGACCTAACACAATCACGATGCACCGTATGAGGTGGTTGTCTAATGCAACACTGCAACAATGGTCGATTGGTTAGTAGGCTAGGCTCTCAAGCGGAGGACCTTGGTTTGAATCCTCGGTAATGCTGCCGATTTTCTTTCCTGTCAGGGACAAAACATAGAATCCTAAATCGCACAGTTCGTGGCGGCAGCAGTAACCATTAGGCATCTATTTCGCATATTAAAAAAAAAAACGCAGCCTACACAGCCAAAAAAAAAAAAAAAATGTTTAATGTAGATAACAATGGCAGTTGAATTTAAAACAGCCAACCTAACACTAACAATGCCCTGATACAGCGCCGTTTAAACAATACAATTTGCGTCTGACTAGATATGTTCATAAAAAACAGAGAGGGGAGGGCGGCTCCTTAAATCCATAGAAAAATATCAAATAAAATAAGTAAACAGAGAATCCATTGATTGGTGCTCATAGAAAGGAGAAGAAAGACAGAAGGACACACTAGACAACATAAAAATCTAAAGCATAAGTTAACGAGCCGAGAATAGTGCCTGGCACGTCCAAATAGAAACATTATCAATATAATACGTAAACAGAGAAATCCTTGATTGGCGCTCATAGAAAGAAGCAGAAAGACAGAAGGACATGTAGACAATATAAAAATCAAAAGCTATAGTTCAGGTGCCGGGAATCGTACCTGTCACGTCCAAATGGGGAGTGCACCTAGCTATAGGAACAAATGTAATAAGATGCATGATCAACTAGACGCACCTACAAAAGTGTCTTCATTGGTCATGTCTATAGTACAGATTGAAGTCCACAACTATGGAAAACGAACATGTTTCATCTAAAACATTGACATTGCAAATTAGGTTAAATAAATGTATATTCATCAAGCATACGTCGAATAACAAACACATCAACAATTTACAAACACCAAACAGACCGTAATGCTTTGTCTAGAATACAACAAACGTTTGAATAAGAGATCAGACTGGTGGGTTCTATTGTGTTATACGTAATAAACAAAAATAAACAGGGGGAAAAAGTGGGTGGGGGGGGGGAGGGGCGGGTGGAGCAACCTTTAAGGCCGTAGAAACATTATTTAATACGTCATAAAGATATGGCAGACGACATTTTATCGTTTCCAAATGGAAAGAAAATGTGAACAGATAGAAATATCCAGCCACGACCGGCTCCAGATGACAGGCCATGCTGCTGACGTCACCGGGTCGGGCTAACGATGCGTTAATAGTAGCGGTTCTCAAACAAGAAATAAACTATTTTTGACAGTGGCGAGGGAAGATAACAAAAATTTTAACTTTTTCGTATCTACATGCCTTCTTTAATAATTTACTACTTTCAGCCGACTTTTCTTGATTGATTGCCCCAGCACCCCTGGCATATGTTCACGGCACCCCAAGGTGCCTCGGCACCCAGTTTGAGAACCGCTGCGTTAACGCATCTTTAGCCTGACCCGGTGACGTCAACAGCACGGCCCGTCAGCTGAAGCCGGTCAGCTAAAGCCGGTCGTGATCCAGCCAACCAGGAAGTTGATAACCAGACATCCCCCGAAGCAATGCTTTCTTTGCAGTCTGCAATCTCCGACATATTTTATGGCGGTCATTTGTGAGATATTTATCTTATATTATCTCCATTGCATTATTTGTGTGTGTGTTCCTTCCGTTCGTTCAATACGTATGATTCTGGCTTGATGCAATCTTGATAACAACAGGTATTAAATTGTACCTCAATGTGTTTGTAAATTTATTTCTGTCTGTTCTTCCGTCCGTTGAATACGTCTGATGCTGGTTTGATGCAATTCATTTACCAACTGGTATCAAACTGTACCTGAGGTTGTATGTGTATATGTTTGTGTGTGTCCTTCCATCTGCTCAATACGTCTAATTCTGGCTTGGTGAAATCTAGATGACAGCGGGTATTCATTTGTACTTGTCTGGAGACAATCAATATTTTTTGTAGATGGTTTTGTACTGTCATTTTGTGGGTTATCCTGATTTACTTCAGTTTTCAAAATTTCAGTCTTTATCGCCCATGTCTCGTTTAGAAAAAGGCGCTTTAAAAAAATGAGAGTAAGTTGTAAAGCATGACGGAGGAGAAGGAGTAAAAAAGACAAATTCTTTTTTTCTTCTTCTTCTTCTTCCTCCTCTTCTTCTTCTTCTTCTTCTTCTTCTTCTTCTTCTTCTTCTTTTTCTTCTTCTTCTTCTTCTTCTTCTTCTTCTTCTTCTTCTTCTTCTTCTTCTTCTTCTTCTTCTTCTTCTTCTTCTTCTCTTCTTCTTCTTCTTCTTCTTCTTCTTCTTCTTTCTCTTCTCTTCTCTTCTTCTTCTTCTTCTTCTTCTTCTTCTTCTTCTTCTTCTTCTTCTTCTTCTCTTCTTCTTCTTCTTCTTCTTCTTCTTCTTCTTCTTCTTCTTCTTCTTCTTCTTTTTCTCCTCGCTCTTCTCCTTCTCATCCTCTTCCTCCTCCTCCTTATCCTTCTCTAGACATATTTTGCCTTTCAGCGTCAGGTTTCGAAGAGGCATCGGGTTCCAGTCTTGGTGTGTGCTACGTACCTGCTGATATTCATGATCTCGGATACTCCATCTTTGCATGGTTTGCATGGTCGACCTCTAGTTCTGCTTCCATTCTATCTCAGTGACAAGGCTCTCTGTGTTGCACTTTCTTGTGTTAGTCTGGACCAATGTCCAGAAAATTTGATACGTTGTCTCTTGATATTTTTTTAACACTGATTTAGGTCCTACTTGTTTCATGATATCGTCATTTCTAAACCAGTCTTTTCTATATAGATGCAATTATGAATGGTCTTATACATTTGCGTTGTGTTGCTTCGATGTTTCTTTTCCCTTTTTTCTCAGTGTCAACGTTGATCGTGTGCAACACAATATTGGTAAAACTAGTTTACTGGAAAGTGAGTGCCCTTTTGGTGTCAATGATGCGTGTCAGTTCTTCTATTTTTTTTTTTTTTTTTAAAGGTAATATCCATCTTACATGTTGTTACTGCTAAAAAAAAAAAATAATAATGTCAAATATAATTTAATCACGACAATCAGTCAGCAGTTCGTTAACAGAATATTGTTCTCGTCATTGCGCACATAAAAGTATTTCTTTGTCTAGCTAGTTTCCTGGCATATGTGCTGTCAAAGATATTGCATTTTCAATGTCTTTTTATCCAGCTTCACTGAAGTCTGCCAATGCCTCGTTTTTTCAAACGGTTTCAAGAGGATGACACAGTCTTAGTGAAATACTAATAATTTTAAAAAGAAGGAAGAAAGAAAGAAAGCTACTTTGAAGGTTGGATCCGAAACAACTGGCATAGCAGCTGTCCTGCATTCGCGTTTGTTTGCCCTTCGCCTCGGTACATGGACTTAGGAACCATTTAATATCGCCCGGGGACTACCCCAGGATTCTGCAGTTTTATCAGTGCTCTTCAATGTGTCTACAGTCAAGATTGCAGAACTTGAAGCACCGGGTGTTGGAAAGACATTAACATTTGCAGATGATATTCTTGTATAAAGGCAGGGAAGTGATAGGCAACAGACAGCCGAAGAGCTACAGGCAACTGTAGACACAGTGACTGGTGTACAGGGATGGGTGCTCTCATCAACTCAGAAAAGGCGGCTGTTTTATGTGAACTTTGGACAATATAATTGAAAAAGGTTATCTTCAAAACCGGACAGTCAATGACATAAACACCAAAGAGAAAGCACACTGTGGTACCTAAGTATTATTTTTGGAATCATGTGGAGGCAGTCGCGGTAAAATGCCAAAAAGACTCAGTGCTCGCCAAGAGTATGGCAGCAATGGATATGGAACAAAGAATGCTGTTTAAATTTCCTATCATATGATCCTGTCGGTAATAGATTATGTATTTCGAATGCTTACCATATCAAAGATTCAGTTAATGAAACTTAAATGCATTCAGAAGAAGCCATGTGGGTAATTCTGGAAGGTACAAAAGACACCTGTGTAGTTTGTGTGCGATTTCTGTATGACTACTAGCCGCATGACAAGGGAGGTGATGGCAGTAACGCGTACTTTCATGTGGCTAGCATCGCAGGGCTATCCTCACGTGTGTGGGCTGAGTGATTCATTGAGCATGCTCCGGGGGGTCGAGGTGGGGCTTTGCACACAGACAGTGGATCGAATAACAGCAAAACTCCACTGTACGTGGAGTAACCTTCATCTTTGTCCCAGGGTATGCAGGTGTTGTTGGTAATAAAAAAAAGTCGTCAGACTAGCTGTTTCTGTCTTAGTTACAGAGGGCCAGCACATGGATTGTGCAGATATTATTAGTGTTAATAGAGAGTTATGACGATCGGAGAATTTTGCTAACAGCACATCCACAGTGCAAGAATTGCGATTAAAGATCGTCACAACCAGGCACGAAAAGCAGACTGGACGTACGAGAAGTCTTGTCAACCAACATTAGACGCTGATGTATATGTTGAAGGGGGTATCTGAGCACCTATGGACATGTCCGGAGTGTCATGAAGATAACCTAAACCATAACGCATGCCTTGTATGCGATATACTTGCACTGCCTACTATTGCAAATAGGCACACAGTTCGGCAACCAAAGGATTGTCTCAGAGTAGCCTCAGATATGAAGCACCTTGTGTATGAAGCCCTCTGTAAAGCTAAGGGTCACCGACTGAAAAGTGGAAGGTTTTGGATGGCGCAAGCTGAAACCATGATTAGACACGCATGCAGCTTGATAAATGTAGGCGAGGAGAGAAGTGGGTCAAAGTGTCCGAGCAAGAATTAGGCTTCTATAGGGTTCTAATAACTTTAGGTAGTGAGTGCAGGGACTGGCCAGCTGGTGCTGCAGAATCAACAGTTTCATGACAATTCTCCGCCAGGTGACGTGGTTATCTATACGGACGGCTCTGTGTTGTGAGGTAGACGAAGTGCATGGGGGTTTATAGCAAAAAGTTAACAGAGAAACAAAGTCTGGCATTTACAACGTCTAATATGAGAACACAAGTGAAGAAGTAACTGCTGCCTTCCGCTGGCTTGAGAATAAGCTGTACATGCATGTCGTAATTGTAACTGATTCACAGTGTATGCTGAGAAAGGTGGAGACAGACATGCTTTGAGCATAGTGGAAAGCATCGTTTCAGAGGTTCGGGGTAGTTAGCGTCATTTGGATATTTTCTCCAGGTCATGCTTTTGTGTTGGGAAACGAACAGGCAGACAGACTGGGAGGTTCTGCACCACTGGGTGATGAATTGATGTATGACAGCCAAGACTTTGCGAGGGCCCTTTGGGAGCGAGTAAACAGACCGGAGGCACAAATATGGCATTATCGTCTAAAGAGAATGGCGCTGCAGGAAGCTACCAGGAGGTTCTAACCGACGCTCAACACTCAAGGGAAATGCGAGACGGGTGAACAATCACATTTACTGCTACCATCGGAAGTGGAGCGCTTCGCTTGCTCCCGAGGATGAGGACTGAGCGCTTATGGCAGTATCCCGATTTGATTCTGAAACAGAACAGTAATCTGACTTAGTGGCGAACTAACCGTAACTTAGCCCCACAGGATCCATAAAATTGCTATCACGTTGTACTTTTTGAAGAAGTTTTATAATGTCAGATAATTTGACACTGATTAATCAATGAAATGTGCGTCTAATTATGTAAGCTTAGTATTTCATAATGACTGCAACTGAATATGTTATCATTTCCTAAATGGGAAGAAAAAGTGGACAAATAGAAGTACCTAAACCAAACAGGGGTAGATAAATATACATCTCTCTTACCAATATTGCGTTTCTAGTCATCGATTTCGGCACTTTTTCATATCTATCTATCATCAGTGGAATTGATCCAGCACACTAAAGACCGAGACTCGTAGTGTTGCATGAACGCCTACGCTAGCTGGCAAGATACTTGATGATGATTATGATTCCATTCATTATGTCAGTCATTTGCAAACTGATGATTGTTTATGTTTTTGCCCCATTGCCATGGGGTTATGTGTGTCCTGCTGTTTTTCGACTCTGCTGCACTTCGCTTCCTTGTCTGGCTGGATCGAATGCAGGCGATAAGTGGTATGAAACTACTTTTCTCGTGAAATCAATTTGTGACTGTAAGTGGGATTTATAATGTCACCTTTAGGGTACTGTGACTATGTGTGTTGTATAATATTCACACTGACAAAGATATATCTAATTAGGAATAGGCAACTTAAGATGAAGAGGAATTGTAGCAGCAGTGTATGGAAATAATTAAATTAACAAGTAATACGTATTATACAATTATAGTATACAATAATAATAATAATAATAATAATAATAATTAATAACAATAATAACAATAATAATAATAAGAAGAAGAAAAAAAAGAAGAAGAAGAAGAAGAAGAAGAAGAAGAAGAAGAAGAAGAAGAAGAAGAAGAAGAAGAAGAAGAAGAAGAAGAAGAAGAAGAAGAAGAAGAAGAAGAAGAAGAAAACGAAGAAGAAGAAGAAGAACAAGAATAAGTAGAAGAAGAAGAACAAGAAGAACAAGAAAAACAACAAGAAGAACAACAAGAAGAAGAAAAAGAAGAACAAGAAGAAGAAGAAGAAGAAAACGAAGAAGAAGAAGAAGAAGAAGAAGAACAAGAACAAGAACAAGAACAAGAAGAAGAACAAGAAGAACAACAAGAAGAACAAGAAGAACAAGAAGAAGAACAAGAAGAAGAAGAACAACAAGAAGAACAAGAAGAAGAACAAAAAGAACAAGAAGAAGAACATGAAGAAGAACAAGAAGAACAAGAAGAAGAAGAAGAAGAAGAAGAAGAAGAAGAAGAAGAAGAAGAAGAAGAAGAAGAAGAAGAAGAAGAAGAAGAAGAAGAAGAAGAAGAAGAAGAAGAAGAAGAAGAAGAAGAAGAAGAAGAAGAAGAAGAAGAAGAAGAAACGAGACGTACTAATGTTTCCACGAAAATATGACCCACACACAATATAAGCCCTAGCATGATTTTTCAGGACTCTGTAAGGCCGTAACCAGGGAATAGAGGCAGAAGGGGACAGAAAACGAAGATGCTGCACAGTTTGACATCATGACATGGAAAATCATCTTTGCTAGAATGATTGAAACTCCACGAGACAGAAGGCTGTGGATAAGATATGACTACCCACACAACACGACATGGACTACAAGAAAAAAGAAATAATTTAAAATATTCCCCTTTAGGGCCGGACTTTTTTTTTAGAAATTACCTTGGCTCCCAGGTCGACCCAGCCTTGAGTGGGGTACCAGATGCAGTCCTGGGTAGTTTCAATTTCCAACTTCAAATGGATTTTTTTTACGAGCGCAGCAATGCACACGGGCGTCCGGTCTCACTACCCAGAGACCAGGGGGAATTAGTAGAGCTCCCCGTCAATGTAAAAAAAATCCCAGCCCTTATCGGGGATTGAACCCGGCCCCTCTAGCACTCGAGGGGGGGGGGACACCGTGCCTCGAGACCACGAAGCCCCAATTGTTTAGGTTAGTTGCGTATCCTTTACAGGACGTTGCAGAACCAACTCCATCAGCCCCTGGCTGTTGTGTTGTTTCACTAGGCAAATATACGTCCAGTAGTTTGCCATTGCTTTCTGGATGGTCAGCTCCCTGATACCACTGTCGAAACCAACGCAAGGCGTATGGCCGGCAGCTGGGATCAAACCTGGTACCCCGGCATTACGAAGCGTTCGCATCGACTTAGCCACAGAGCCGACCCAAATTGTTACATAACCAAAAATGTCACACTGACAGGGAAGTCACGTTTTCATATGTCACTAAGGGGAAGATAACCCCAGCAGATAGAAAATAACAGGAAGTAGATAAAAACGCATCTGTTGTGAGATGATCATTCCATGCTACGTCTTTGCTCTGGTATATTTTGCTGTACTTTATATATGCCCTCGTCAGGCTAAATGCTGTTCAGACATTAAATGATGTTACTCATTCGGAACAAAATAGCGCACTATACGTTTCTTGGTAATTCCTAAGTACAAGCGTTGTTTATCACAGTCTATCATAGCGATCTGTTAATGCCTCTTCTTCTTTTGTCCCCCTTCTTATGCCTTTAAGCGTTTGTGAGGAGAGTTACACGTAGTTTCCTGTCTTTTGCTTGTTGCGTAGCTTGCGGTAATGTCCTACTGCATTTACGCAGTGTCTCTTTTACTCACTCCACCCATCTCTTTCTTGGTCAGTATCTTGACATTAAGTAGTCAATAAGTTTGTCATTAACTGGGTCATTAACTGAGTCATTAAGTAGTAAGCTCCAGCTGCTGGCTCATTTTGTTTTATTCTGACCAAACTATTTGATTATTTGAGGTTATATGAAATCATTGAATTCTCAACCTTACTGTATGGCACAGAGACATGGACAATGAACAAACAACTGTAAAATCGTATCAATTCTTTGGAGATGTGGATATACTGAAGATTAGGTCGTATTTCA
>CAJHNH020001255.1:40000-185320 GCA_905116865.2 Candidula unifasciata | reverse complement strand
TGTAGTTCTTTGCAAGTGTTTAACCTTCAAGGTTATAAGTGGGATATCTACATTGTGGTGTTGTTTGCAAGTGTTTAACCTTTAAGGTTATAAGTGGGATATCTACATTGTGTTGTTGTTTGCAAGTGTTTAACCTTCAAGGTTATAAGTGGGATATCTACATTGTGTTGTTGTTTGCAAGTGTTTAACCTTCAAGGCTATAAATGGGATATCTACATTGTGTTGTTGTTTGCAAGTGTTTAACCTTTTATAAGTGGGATATCCACATTGTGTAGTTCTTTGCAAGTGTTTAACCTTCAAGGTTATAAGTGGGATATCTACATTGTGTTGTTGTTTGCAAGTGTTTAACCTTCAAGGTTATAAGTGGGATATCTACATTGTGTTGTTGTTTGCAAGAGTTTAACCTTCAAGGTTATAAGTCGGATATCTACATTGTGTTGTTCTTTACAAGTGTTTAACCTTCAAGGTTATAAGTGGGATATCAAGTAATAATCGAATTATCTTAGTAATATATTAATATATTTGATATTTTATGTATCATGGAACTTTTCAAGAAAATTGTTAATCTGTACTGTTTCCAATATTGCTGTGATGGAATCCTTTTGGTCTGTGATTAAGAGAGATTGTACTAAGAATATTTAGATCATATTCACTAGCATTGTGTCATTAATGATTAATTACAACAAGCGATTACTACTCACTACACTAAGTAAAAGTTATTTTTCAAAAATATCCTGTTGAACCTTTAAGATTAAAATTGGGATGTACAGTTTTCATTTGAGTTCTGTTAGAGATTACCAATGACAGCAACGACATAAACTTACCTAATGCTGACATTAAAGACTTCAATGTCCCGTCACAAAGTCTTAAACAGTTCAAGCAGCTAATGACTCTGCGGCAAATGAGGAATAACAAGCTACCCGCTCTGACCCTGAGCTGACGTCACAGCGACTTCCGGGTCACTGCCGGTTGACAAAAACTATATTAATATTCTGTCTACTAATGAACTTGACAAGTGGAGAAGTTGCCATCTGAATGCAGCAAAATCACTAATTAATTCTATGAACATTCCTCCTCCCACTGGTATAAATTAAAAGACATCAAGGATGGCTTGCAAATTTCAAAATATATTTTATCAGATTTCACAACCAACCTCACTAGTTGGCCTCATTCTTCAGCAGCAACTGAACAAATATTTTCCCGAATGAACTGTTTAAAAACTAAGCAGACCAGTTCTTTGAAAGCAGCCACGGTGAAGAATGGAATTATTGCAAGAGATGCAATCATAAGAGGCAATAACGACTGTACAACATGGACACCAAATAAAGACATGTTGAAAGATTTGCAAAGTGCTGCTGTTAGACAAAGATATTTAAAGAGACTGGAAACCCAGAAATAGGCGGTGACGACTGAAACTAGATGGGAAGAAGACCTGTCAGAGTAACATTTTTAAAACAGTGAGTAAATGTTTAGTTTCCTAACTATAAAATACTATTTGACAATCCTGGCCCCCCCCCCCCCCAATAGCTTGGGTTTTTATCAGCCCATCTTGGGTTTTAAATAAGAAAATCCTATTGGCAGCCCTGGTCTGAGAGGGGAAAAAATCAGCAATGGCAAAATAACCGGAAAAAAAAGCGTCAAGATGGCGAACGAAGTAACACATGCACCCAACAAAACATGGGAATTAAGCCTTTACGAGCTTCACAGAACCCCACAAGAAGCAATTACGGATAATACTGAAATCGCGGTGTCTCCTAGAAGTTTGCACAGTGAGCTAATGTGTCCTATTTGCCTTGATATGCTTAAAAACACAATGACAACAAAAGAATGTTTGCATCGATTTTGCCAAGAGTGCATCATAACAGCGCTAAGAAGTGGAAACAAAGAGTGTCCGACGTGCAGGAAAAAACTGGTGTCTAAAAGATCTCTTCGTCCAGATCCGAATTTTGATGCTCTCATTTCTAAAATCTACCCTAGCAGAGATGAGTACGAGGCACACCAGGAAAGACTTATGGCAAAGTTGAACAAGCATCACAATACTGCTGCCTTGTCTTCCAGCATTGAAGAAGGTCTTCGCCTGCAAGCATTAAACAGAGCTCAGCGCGTACGTAAACAACAGTCAGAGAGAAGAAATGACGAGGAATCAAACGATGACAATACTTCCGAAATGCCAATAATGGCAGATAATGAGGAGAGCATGACGGCAGACACAGTCGCTCACAAACCAGCAAAACATTTCTCAGACGACTCTAGCACAGAAAACTCCACAGGCGAAGCGAGTATGTCAGAGCATCAGTCTCGGGGAAGTCCAGAGATAGTGATTCCACAGCTTGTCAATGAAATTGAGTTAATTTTCAAGCCACATCCGCAGAATGCTGACCACGATCCCGCAGGTCAGACCCGCTATATAAAAACTACAGCCAACGCAACAGGTAATAGTAATTTCACTTTTGCTGCTGATGCATTATTGTACATACAGTTATGTCTAAAAGAGACCAGTATTTTTAGAAGTTAGTGTTTCTTCTTAGTATTCACTAGGTGTCAGCTCATGCAGACAAACCATGAGGGAGATACTGAAGAGATCTAAGCACTTATGAGCTGAATGGTTTGATATGCGCTGATGATAATCTGTCGACTAACTAACTAACTACTAAGCTCCTGTAGAAAGACCTTGCGTTTCGTCCAATTCGGGGCTTAATAGTTCTAGAACTTGGGTATTGCATGCGCATCCATTTCACAGACCTGGCTCGATTGTATGCTGACTCTTGGTCCCTTGCCTCTCAGGCTGATGCACTCGAAGGAAATCTCTACTATGTCTACCTTGGTCAGGCCCCTTCTTTTCTAGGGAGACCATGGAGAGATTGAGATAGGTTTGGACCAGTATGAGCCCTGGTGCACTACCAGATGTGGTTCAGCACCTGTTTTTCCTCCCGTTATTGTTTACAATAGCAGTTTTTACTTATGAGCTGTTAGCAATAGTGTATTTGTTGCCAGTATTACATGTACTCTTAACTCATTCACTACCAAGAAACTCACCCCGGGTATATTGGTTTTCACTGAAATGCAAGCTGGCCGAGCTGTAACAACCTCAGACTGTCATGATGCAAATCTGGATTTAAGCCCCGGCAAGGTGATGTTTTTCTGTCGAGGACAGAATTAAACATCCTAACCTGCACAGTCCGTGGCGACAGCACTAGCTGTGCAGCCCTATATCCTCGTACCCTCTTGTCTACGCCGTCCTTAAAAAAAAGTAGTTAAACAGAGTAGTGACACCCCTAAACTCTTCAAGACCTACTTAATTGCTACATTCACTCACTGGTCCTAGTTATTTAAACTCCTTCTGTCCCACAGTAAAATGAAAAAAGACCTTTTTCCACACCTTCAGGAATATAGTGCTGGACTTAAATGTTATAGGCCAATTGACACTCAGTGTGTTATGTGGTCAACCGCCTTTACTTCCCAGGACTTTACCTAGTACCCATTTAAGGCTGGGATCCAATGTCATTTTCTTTTTAAAAAGTCGGCTCACTGACCCATAGTGCTGTTATTGCAACACCTCAGACGCAGACATTGTTTAGTGCAGATGTTCATTGGTGTTTCAGTCTCTGTATTGCATTAACATTGGCATACAGCTAGTCAGCACTGGCCATCACCACAGGGGCTATGATTTCCATGTCTGCCCAGAGCACAGTATAAGGCAGTATAATCTAACAAGACTGAAATATACCAACAACCTAAACAGCAGCAAATTTTGAATTAGGGAAATGTGTGGTCTTGAGGCATGGCTTCCGGCTGGAGGTTCCTGGTTCAAGCCCTGGTGAAGGCTGGGATTTTTTCACGTGAGCTTCTAGCAATTTTCCCCTGGTTTCTGGGTAGTCAGATCCAACGCCCGTGTGTATTGTTGTGCATGTAAAAAAATCCATAGGCAGTTGGAAATGAAAAAAAGAGTAGCCTAATGGCACTGGACAGGCAAAATTTTAAGATCTACCCAAAGTATTTAAGGATCCTCGCCAGTGCTACAGAGTTTGTGCACTGTGTGAGATTCTCTGGACTCAGGCTTGAGTCAGAAGTAGAATGGAGCACTTATGGGTTACTACTCTTGTGCCGTGATGTTGATCCGTCGTCTAAACCTAAACCTAAATCTTGAATAAAGAAGACGTACATTTCGCCAGGGACACTATGACTAGTAAGACAAACCTACCATGCTTATATGGTCAGATTGGAGGAGGGTTGTCTTGAGGCTAACTACTGGTTCACAGAAATCTTTAGCTGCCAAATGACTAACCAGTCATGAACAAGTATACAGATGGCTTGCTTGTGTTGGTTGAGAGCTTTTTCTTCATTGGAAAATGAATACCACTATTTTGGTCGACCTCTATGCTCTGCTCTCATTGTGTCTGTGTGAAAGGGCTGTATGTAGCGCACGCACTATCCGGTGGTAATCGTGACACATACTGAACCATTTGATCTGTTGTCTCTTGATCTCTTTATGAAGTTTAGTAGTGGCTCAATCCCGACTTGTTTCCTAAAATCATCATTTCTGATCTTGTCTCTTCAAGTTACTTTTAAGATGTGTTGTAGACATTTCATTTCTGTTCTTTTCTATTTCCTGTTGATATTGTGTGAGTTAATTTTGGCTTTGACTATGGCTTAGATGCTTTGGGTATATTGGTATCTCCATAAAGTCCTCCCAGAAATGGGGGAGAACTTTACACTGATTTCACAGTGTAGAGTGTCAGAAATCTTTGGATGTGAGAGAGAAGTAGCCCTGAAAATGTAATGGAAAAACAGCAAGGGGGGAAGCAGAGAAACTACAAAGTAATGCATATATTACTTGGAATGCTTATCCAAATGGCACGGTTGTACAAGAACCCTGACCTGATCCATGATTATGGGGAGAAGAATCATGACTGTCTTAACGCTGATTGGCATGACATGACAGTGAGGATGATGATACCATTTGTCTCTAATGGGTTGCTTTGGGCAAAGATTTAAAGATTTGTAAATAAGTAAATATTTTCACAAGTAAATTGCCAGTAAAAAATTACAGTAAGGGTTTTACTGAGTGGTTTTGGTAAAACTGCATCTGTTGATCTATCTTCAGCAACATGTCAGTTCATGTGGATGCACCCTTCCAAGCTGTGACATAAAGCTGTCAGAAATTGTCTTTTTTTCAGTCTCTCTTTTGGTGAATCTTTTCAGTTTTCTTCTTCTAAAAGTGAAGGACCCTTTCCCACACCTTCAGGCATGCAGGGCTAGACCTTTATTTTATAGACCGATTGGCACTCGGTGGGTGATGTGATCAACATCACACCAGCCGCCTTTACTTCCCAGTTTACCTGGAACCCATTCATGACTGTGTCAGCCTGAAAGCCAAGGTCATTTTTGGAAAACTCTTGTCTCCGTCGGGACCTGAACCGGCAACCTTCAGATCCGCAGGAGAGCATCTAGCCACTAAACTACAGTTTTCCACACACAAAATGGGATTACTCGTTTTGCCTGTGCCCGGAATTGTAAGCATTCCTTTGTGAAACGACATCTCTGGGGTCTCCAGAACCTGTTGCTTACTTACTAATTATCCAGGATTCATAGCTATGTATTTATCTTATGCTTCTGCTTTTAAAATGGGGGTTTGGATTCTGTGGTTTACAGCTAGACTGTGATATCTACACTGTGTGGCCCAACACATCTGATTTTAGCAAATCCTTGGTCGCCTTTTATGTCAGGATTGTTAAAGAGCACTTGGTCTGTTTTTTTTTCTCTCCTTAAAATGGGCAGGCAAGAATTTCTAACCTCCATTTTCAGGAATTTATCACATAAGATATTCACTTAGGATGCGCTTTCATTTTTCAGTTGACCACCTTTCCAAGTACCTGGCCATCAGACTGTCTGTGGATGTCCATGATGGAGATGAAGGTGAGGTTCTGATTTCTAGATTAATGATTTGTCAGTATCAAGGATGAGAAATATGGACACATCGCAGCATCTTTGTTTATTTACATTGCCTGTGTAGTGTTTATAAGTTGACACAGAAACTTATAATAACGTGACACAGAAACTAATAATAACATGACATAGGTACTAATATTAATTTGACACAAATAAATAATATTTTGATGCAGAAATAAACAGGTGGAGATCCCCTGAGGCCATTGAAATAGTGTAATAAATAATTGACATGTATTGATCGGCACTCGGAGAAAAAAGTGAGGACACAGGAATTACCATGCTGGGAGTTTGATTTGTCAAATTACGACAGCACCTACTTGCAGGAACAGGTCTACTTCAGTGCATGACCAACTTGGTGTGGCAGGTTTGATTCCCAGGATAGTAACTGCAGCTTTTCATTGTTACATTGTCTAGTTACATAGAACTTGTTCTGCTGTATGGCAGCGACATCTTGCAATGTCAGTGAACAAATTAAGAAGAATTTGGAAGCAACAGAGATGTGGTTACTGAGACGAATGTTACGAATACCTTGGACGGCCAGAGTAACTAACAACAGTTGCTTCAAAGAAGCTTATGTGTGCTGGTCAATAGATGTCAGTTTATTTATAATTGGACATTGTTGTATGATTCAATGCTAGTAGTGGTTCTCATCCATAACATATATAGTTATTGTAGTATGAAGTGTTGTGTGTCAATGTTAAACTTCATTTTATGAGGTGGAGTGATCTCTTTGTGTGGGTTCTGTCATTTATGGAGAGAACAATAAATATTACTCTAGACAACGAGAGATCTTGAATACAGAAGGCCCCACATTTTACCACAGCCTGAAAGGGAAGGAAAGAATAGTATTAATAACCTGATGCATCTGGTAAGATTGACTCGGGGGGAGGGTTGTACGTATGTTAACTAGTCCACAGACAAATCTAGCTGCAGACTCCAACCGCTCATGAAGTCTACTCCCTGTGTGGGTTTTAGGGGAGAAAAAGAATAGACCCACTGTGCCCTGCTGACCTTGTTTTAAGAGATGATTATTTTGAAGTTGGAGTGCATCTGCCTGAGAGAGGAAGAGCCGCAGTCTGCATACAGATAAGCCAGATCTGTCAAATGGATGCATGAATTTCTGGAATGATGATGAAAATATGGTGGGGGGGGGGTGACTGCAGTCGTCGAGCTGATTGCAAAAAAGCCCAACGGAGGGAATGGAAAAGATGGTTATGTTTGTGTGCACCTTTTCCTTTTGGTTGAGCTTTCTAGTCACATTTTGTGTTACATTCAGCATTTCAAGTTCTGGAACAAGACCTTCTTGAGCTGTAAACTCGGGCGAAAAAGTTCTGGTTGTTCATCCACTTCTGGACTCTAGTCCAGTTCCAGAACCTAAGTGTTTGTGCACATCTGTTTTACAGATCTGAATCATTTGTATGCAGATTGTTGGGTCCTTACCTCTCAGGCACATGCACTCCGACTTTGAAGGAACCTCCCAGTTGGTCAGCTTGTATGACATGCTTTTGGATAGGCAGTGGCTCAGTTCTTGTTTTTCCAACAGTGGGGCACTGGAACCCACACGTGTTGCTAAGATACGAACATACTTCATTGGGCCATAAAGAGGAGAGGAAAATAATACATTCCTGCCTTTTGAGTTTCTGCAGCAGATACCGCTGGCATAATCATTTGTCTTGGCTCACAGTTGTTTGTGTGTGTGTGTGTGACTCTTTAGAACTGGGTTTTACTGAATTGCTCATTACAGTTTTATGATCTTTTTCCCCTATTTTCAGTGGATGCTGCAGGTAACAGGCTGTTTGACATCTTTGTCTCCTCCCACCCTGGCCACTATGTGCTCCTGACTGGCCCCACAACACTAGAGCAGGTCAAAGAGAAGTACTGGAAGGCCAACAAACCATTGGAGATGTTCTATTCCTTGAGGAAACAGGGCTCACAGCACCCAACAGTTACAAAACTACACACAGACAAATAATTGAATGTAGTGACAGCATGCGCAGACACTACTTTTGTTCTGTGTTCAACTTGTGACAATTTCAGATCTTTGCTGCCTGTAAAGCTGACTTAAAATTGGCCATTATTCACCAGTAGTAAATGGCTCTTTTTTTTGTATTAGTGGTGCATTGGGCATATGATACTAGACTTATATTTTTATAAATCATTTGGCCTTTCTGGATGATGCTGTTAGCAACTTAGCGGCCGCCTATGCTTCCTA
This sequence comes from Candidula unifasciata, assembly GCA_905116865.2. Taxonomy (NCBI): domain Eukaryota; kingdom Metazoa; phylum Mollusca; class Gastropoda; order Stylommatophora; family Geomitridae; genus Candidula; species Candidula unifasciata. The sequence continues at coordinate 177,159 of CAJHNH020001255.1, read as the reverse complement.
AGACATTACCTGGTATCCATTAGTCACAGATCTTCTGCCGCTGTTAGTTATTGAAATGAGATGATTGAAAAATGGATATTATCTGCCCCTGCCCAACCCTGACAAACACAGATTGTGTACAGTTAGACAAAAAAGAAATAGCTCAACACCTATGTACTCGAACAAATATACATTTAGTTTAACAGACATAAACGACAAATGAGTAGTAAAGTAAAAGACTCCTTTTCACGCCTTTAGGTGCATAGGGCATATAGGGCTAGACCTATATTTTGTATAGATCAATTGCCACAAGATGGGTGATGTAGTCAGCATCACGCTGACCGCCTTTACTTCCCGGAACTGCACCGGGTACCCACTCAAGGCTGGGTTGATCTGAGAGTCGATGTCGTTTATTTAAAAAAAAGTCCAGCTCCGCCAAGAAGCGAACACACGACCTTCCGATTTGTGGCGAGCATCCAGCCACTCCGCCATGGCGACTCCCCAATCAACAAATACCCATAAATAATTGTATAGTTAGACAGCAGACATATACAGTTAAGTAGTTAAACAGCAAAATAACAGATTCTTTAAATGATTCTTACCCCCCTTGGGAATAACAGATACTTTAAATGATTCTTACCCCCCTTGGGAATAACAGATACTTTAAATGATTCTTACCCCCCTTGGGAATAACAGATATTTGAAATGATGATTTTTACCCTCCTTGGGCAACAAAGGTTAACTTTGTGTAGCTGCTACAGATGCTCTAACAATAGTTTAATTAGAAGTTGGATACAGTATCTGGAATCTGCCTTGTTTGATTGCCATCCCGGCTGTGACTTTTTGGTCAGACTTTCAGGTGACACCCCAAATTAAGAAAACAGAGACAGACAAATGCTTTTTCCTCTATTTATTTTTTAAGCACGTTGGTCAGTAGTTCATTCTCACATCAGATCATTCATTCCGTAAGTGCGTGGATCCCCTCTAGACTAACATCCCTCATTATGTAGCAGCTAAAGGCCACAGTTATGTATTGGTTTACTACACTTCTTTGGTGCCCTACATAGCTCTGTCTCTCTCTCTACTCCTCAACTTATTTGTTGGTTTCATTTTTGCAGTATTTGTAGCACCTTGAATGCTACCCTTGACTAACTGCGAATGAATATGTACAGCTGTGTGACATATATGTATATAATGCATATCTTAATTAATTTTGTTCAGTGTTTTTATCTGTTATTGTTTATTCATTACCTTAGACCAGGGCTATTCAACTGGTGTCTCTAGCCCGACTATCTTTATTTTCAAACTTTAGGCCCCCTGGTAAACTTAGTTGAATAGCCCTGCCTTAGACTTCAGTTATATAGAAATGTTGATATGAATTTGTGAATTATGGGCCCAGAACTGTAGTCTTGCATCGACATCCTCAATCACATATTCATGTTTAGAGATGTTTGTGAGTGCCAGTATCTTGCAAGAGCTGCTTGACTTGTGTATTTACTGCTGCATCACTAGAATGTGCGTAAATGTATTTACTGCGTTTCTGATGATTTCATGTTTGTATTAAATCTGTGGCCAAGGAGTTATAAATACCAGTTTTGTAATTCCAACAAATTGGTTTCAATTTAGCTGTGGCTGATTTGGCACCAGAATGCTTTGCATTGATTTTGCCAGCAACATGAGTGTTGCCTGTTATAAAGCAATGGCCAACTACTGGAAGTAAAATTGCTTAGCAAAACCGATTTATTGATTTAAAGAATTGATATCACAGCACACTGGGCCTAGCCATAGGTGCTCCATCTCCCACAGCAAATCTCTTAAGGTGTAAAGGCTACCAGTTCCCATAGCAAACTGAACTCGTAGTTCTCTCCTCTCATCCGTCCCTCCTTGCCTGATCCACATCTGATTCCTCCTTCACACATTCTTACACATGTTATTTCATCTAATCTTGTGTCTTCTATGGACATTCATAATATGTGGTCTTCAGAATGTCTCCCTAGACCAGTGTAAATGTTCCTGTGGCTATTGATTTTGAAGCCAGCATATCCACTCTTTTATTTCCTTGCACTCCTGCATTTTTAGTAAAATCTCTAATGGCCAGCCAATGCTGGGGTTGGTTTGTAACATCTCTAAAGAGGGCTCACTTTTTTTTCCAGTGTCATGTACATCATTATAGCCTCAAGAGTTTGACTACAAATACGTTATGAAAACACAACTATGTTGAAGACACCAACAGTAGATCAAGCAGCTGTGTTTCTAGAGATGGAAGTAATTAATTACAGTAACAGATCAGTTTACTTATTTAAATAATAATTTTGATAATGAAGGATATACAAAGACTGAAGTTATGACATGCACTGGCAAGGCATCAAAAGCTTTTACAAATTACTTGAACCAAATCTGGAACTCTAAATTGTAGAGTTTTAAAATCAAGTAACATATTTTAAATTCTAATGTTATTTTAGTTTGAACACATGCAAGAGAAAGTTGGAGAACAACTAAAGACATGGAAGTTAAATACAATCAGAAACAAATGTCTGAGAAAAATGGAAAACAACTAAAGACATGGAAGTTAAATACAATCAGAAACAAATGTCTGAGAAAAATGGAAAACAACTAAAGACATGGAAGTTAAATACAATCAGAAACAAATGTCTGAGAAAAATGGAAAACAACTAAAGACATGGAAGTTAAATACGATCAGAAACAAATGTCTGAGAAAAATGGAAAACAACTAAAGACATGGAAGTTAAAAACAATCAGAAACAAATGTCTGAGAAAAATGGAAAACAACTAAAGACATGGAAGTTAAATACAATCAGAAACAAATGTCTGAGAAAAATGGAAAACAACTAAAGACATGGAAGTTAAATACGATCAGAAACAAATGTCTGAGAAAAATGGAAAACAACTAAAGACATGGAAGTTAAATACAATCAGAAACAAATGTCTGAGATAAATGGAAAACAACTAAAGACATGGAAGTTAAATACAATCAGAAACAAATGTCTGAGATAAATGGAAAACAACTAAAGACATGGAAGTTAAATACAGTCAGAAACAAATGTCTGAGAAAAATGGAAAACAACTAAAGACATGGAAGTTAAATACAGTCAGAAACAAATGTCTGAGAAAAATGGAAAACAACTAAAGACATAGAAGTTAAATACAGTCAGAAACAAATGTCTGAGAAAAATGGAAAACAACTAAAGACATGGAAGTTAAATACAATCAGAAACAAATGTCTGAGAAAAATGGAAAACAACTAAAGACATGGAAGTTAAATACAATCAGAAACAAATGTCTGAGAAAAATGATGAAAATAAAATGGGATGAATTCAGGAGTGAAAAAATAAGAGAAATGTCTGGACAACCACTTGTATCAGCCGTTATGAGGCAAAGAAGATGGTGCTTCATTGAACATATCCTGAGAAGAAACCAGCAATTACCAAACACTCATTAAAATGGGAAATAGAGGGATTAAAGAGGCAAGGATGCCTCAGAGAACCCCTGAAGTGAATGTTGATAAAAGAGGCCAACGCTGCTGGACTGGATTCCATCCATGATATTGAACTGATCGCACAGGGTAGAACAAAATGGAGGAATAGACTACGAGCCCTTTGTGACAGGTAATGACACAACATGATAATGAATGTACATCATTGTATACATAATTTTTTGGTTCTTCCTAGGCATGTACATACACTTGAAGCATTTGTAAACATTACAAGTAATCAGTAAATGAGAACAGTGTATGTGTTTTATTTCGGCAATAATCCTTTTTTGTACATTTACATTGTTTGAAGAGAAAACCATTTGTTTCGGAGTTCTAGTTCGCATACATAACTTCTTGGTTCTGGTCTGCAAACATACATTATTCCTTATTCTAGAGGAGCGGCTGGCAGAACAATTAGGCTCTCAAGCGGAGACCTGGCCCTTGTTCTGGTTTTCAAACAGACTCCTTATTCTCGCTCAAATACATGACTCCTTATTCTCGCTTGTATACATGACTCCTTATTCTCGCTTGTATACATGACTCCTTATTCTCGCTTGTATACATGACTCCTTATTCTCGCTTGTATACATGACTCCTTATTCTCGCTTGTATACATGACTCCTTATTCTCACATGTCCTATTCTCATGACATGACCTTATTCTCGCTTGTATACATGACTCCTTATTCTCGCTTGTATACATGACTCCTTATTCTCACTTGTATACATGACTCCTTATTCTCGCTTGTATACATGACTCCTTATTCTCACTTGTATACATGACTCCTTATTCTCACTTGTATACATTCTTCCTCAAGCACCACAGCAGATTGACAGAAAATTATAGCAGAAGGCATGATATCGGGAAAGAGAAACAGGAGCCTACCAACACGAAGGGCACAGGATATAAGTGACTGCTTGGATATGAAAGTGCACGAGGCAAGAGACCTATTTTCTTTCAGGTACACTGCGATGAGCGCGACCTTCTGCAAAGGACCTGCTACATGATGATAAGGATTTATGATACCGTTTACAGTGAATTATGATGAAATATGATACTGTTTTACAGTAAATTTTCTGCTGCCATCAATCAGCATGTCCTTTACAGAATATTAGTCTCATCTTGGCGCGCCTGAAAGTCTGTCTCTAGCCAATTCCCCAGCCCTATGTGCTTTCATAGTCAGTATATCTTCAATGTCCTGTATTAACTTTCACAGAGGTCTGCCACGTCCTCATTTTTCAGAACCTGCACCTCCATCACCGTTCTCTCCAGGCCACCCTGACATTTAGCATGACCAAAAATACTTCAGCTTTTGGACCAGGATGCTGTTTATGAGCCAGTTTTCCTCGAAGCTCGGGTCATGTAGGATCTCGGTGTTTTTCTTCTTCTTGGTCCATGGTATCCTCATAATTTTTCTGTAGCAGTTTTCTGCTGACATATTTCTAATTTTTGTTTTCACCCAGTTTGCTACTCGTTTGTAGAGCTGCCACGTCCAAGTTCAGCGCAGTCTGGGTTTGCCGTTGCTCTCTCTGTCAGACTCTGCTTCCTACTCTCTGTTAGGCATTGTTCACTTTTAACTAGACTACGCTTCTTCCATCAGAATGGTCTCTTTTCCCTCTGTATGCCAGTCTTTGCTCCTTTGGTGGAACAGTCAGCGGTGCAAGAGCTGATCAATGAAAATTCACACCCAGGTGACATCATAATATATACAGATGGGTCTGTAGTGAGAGGTAAGAAGAGTGGGTGGGGTTTTATGGCACAGTTGAATGGACACTGCTTGAAAACAGAGAGACTCGCATATGTCAGCACGTCCATGAGAATGGAGGTGGAGGCAGTAATGGCAGCTTTCCGATAGCGTGAGAGCAGCATAGCACGACTTATTGTAATTATAACAGACTTAAAGAGCATGCTTTGGAAAATTGAAACTGGTGTCCTGCTTGCAGAGTGGCTAGCGTCACTTGATCAAGAGCATTTCAAAGATTATCTGTCCAGGACATTAAGGTCTGCAAGGTAACGGGCAGGCTGATAAATTAGGTGCTGCCGCTCGCCCTAACTACTGTATATAATAAAGCAGATGTGAAGGCTCTATGGGATCAAATGGGCAGTGAAAAGACCAGAAAGGGAATCCATTCACTGAAAGACTAATTCTTCTTCTTCTAATTGTTTTCTGATTTACACTGACAGGCAAGTTCTTGGGATGAACTTTTGTTTTTAGGTGTTGCCTTTTAGTTCCGTACAGCTTTATGTGCAGTGTTGACTCAGTAGGCCAGTATTCCCTTCTTAAATGGCTAACCAAGGGACATTCTTACAGCACAGGTTCTGTAGTCTGCACATCCAGCCCAAAAGGACAGAAATGTGAACTACTTATAGATGCCTGTGAATACGCTTGCTAAGTTTGTTAAGTCCTGTCCTGTGGGGTAGAATAATGACCTGCCCATACCAGACAAGTAAATGGTAATCTTTTCTGGCCAGACTGTTCACTTCATGGTTCCCGTAATCTTCTTCTTCTTCTTCGCGTTCACCAGCTGCAAACTCCGGTGTAAAGTTCTGGTTGTTCGTCGACTTCTGGACTGCAGTCCTGTTCCAGAACCTGAGTGTTGCGTGTGCATCAGTTTTACAGATCTGATTCAATTGAATGCAGACTGCTGGTTCCTTGCCTCTCAGGCAGATGCACTCCGACTTCAAAGGAAGCTCCCCAGTCAGTCGACTCTTACGACATGCTTTTGGGGAGGCAGTGGGTCTATTCTTGTTTTCCCCACACGGGGGGGGGGGGGGTTCCCGTAATGAACACAATGGCTTGATTTTATGCTGTATCTAATGATTATCGATGGGAATTAGCAGCTGAGGACAAAGATTTTGCACCAAACTCCAAGTGGGGTCGCTCCATTATAAACGTTCTTTAGAGCTTTAACAGTTTTCTAAGTAGCCCTAATCAAAAACTGTCCACCCTTCTACATTTCTATATATTTGCTTCACTTGAGCCTTTTATCAAATGTCATTCCAAGATTAAGTGGGGAAGCTTTCATCCTATAGCAAGGATGTTTCTAGCTCCTCTATACTACACCCCTAACAAGCATGTCGTAAGAGGCGACTAATTGGGGGCTTCCTTCGAAGCCGGAGTGTGTCAGCCTTAGAGGCAAGGAACCAACAGTCTGCATACATATAAGCAAGATATGTAAAACGGATGCACACAAAAACTCAGGTCCTGGAACAAAGACGAAGTCTAGAAATGAACGAACAACCAGGTCTTTCCACCGGGGTTTGCAGCCCGTGAACGCAAACAACAACACAGCCTAGCTGTAAACTACAACACACTTGCCAGCCGGGTGAGCGCAGAAGTCCTCCGACAATTGGAAATCACGCAAATGTATGGTCGAATAGAGATGGATATGTTAAAGTTTCAAATTTATATTAAAAAAAATAGAATTCACAAAGATATGTTTATATCACATATGATTCTAATTGACATAAATGGTATTTAGATTCTGACTTGTGCGACAGAGCTTGTGCAGTATGCTGAGCCTACTGGCAAGATCTCAATCGACTGACGGTTAACTGACTTTCTACCCCACCAGGACATCACACAAGCGATAAACACCTGATGGCACAATGTGCCACCATGTGGATGAGAATCGCCGTGGAGATGTCCCAGAAACCGCGTTCAGACAATTGGCCATATTTATGGTCTGCTATATTGCGGCCCCCGGCAAAAGCCAGGGTGGGGGCTTCAAGATCTCAGTGGGCAGACTAGGGCACTTATGGAGATAGTCGTGTGCCATGAGTATGATCTCAAACAAAATCTAAAATTGGTCTAATATCTTACTATGCTAAGTCTAATATCTTACTATGCTAAAGATTGCGACTGCAAATTTCAGCCAGAGAACATATTATTAGACGTCCCCTTGTAGGATGCATTTTTTGATTGTTGTTATTTTGAAGCCCCACCTCGGCCTGTGCCAGGGGCCCTAAATATAACCGGGCCATATTCGGCTGAACGGGGTTTCCGAGACCTCTCCATGGGTGATCATCATCCGCATGGTGTCACCGGGTCTTTATCGCTTGTGTGATGTCCTGGTGGTGTACAACCTACCTACCTTACCTCAGAGGGATCCACGAGACAACATGGAGAGAAAACTTGCCCGCCAGCTAAACAGACTCGCAGAAAACAATCAAATCGTTCTCCAGTGGATCCCGGCTCACTGCGGCATCCAAGTAAATGAGTGAGCAGACAGACTTGCTAAGAATGGAACAAAGGAGAAACAACACACCCATCCATTGTCGTTAACAGAAATAAGAATACTTTTCAAGGGAAAATACAATTCACATATATAACTTTCCGTCCTTTTCAGGATGAAATGTTTCGTTATTTGAAGCCCTACTCTGGCTCTTGCCAGGGGCCGCAATATGGCCTAAAGGCTTAACGCGGCTTCTGGGACCTCTCCACTGTGATCCTCACCCACATTGTGGCACATTGAGTCAACGGGTGTCTATCGCTTGTGTGATGTCCTGGTGGGGTAGAAAGTCAGTCAGTCAGGGAAAATACTATTAATTGTGACGAGAACAAAATAACAGTAAACAACCACAAGACCCTATCAGTAAGCTCAACAGAAAGCAACAATTTTCCGTCTACGAACAGGACACTGCAGGCTCAACTACCACATGCATAAAATAAAGATTGTACAGTCCCCACAGTGTGCCTGTCAAACCGGACCACAAACACCTGAGCACATTCTGCAGACCTGCCCACTCTACCTGAAACTTCGAAAAGACACCTGGCCTCAAGAGCAAGCTAAGGGGAACCATAAAGGACCTGCTGCTGACATGCGAGTTAATGGAAGCAACCCACCCGATGGTCTGATGTGAGCATACGAAACCGAACGCAAAGAAGAAGAAGAAGAAGAAGAAGAAGACGACGACGAAGAAGAAGAAGACTTAAAAGGAGAACGCCTGTACATTATACACGAAGAATCCCTTCATGCTTTGTACAATATGACCTAGTTAAAAATTCAGTTAAAATTCCGAAGCCGTAATCAATCACTGACCAAATGGTTCACAAGAAGACCAATAGTCTTCATGTGTGTCGCCACCATCGTCTTCAGTGCCGCCATGCCACGCTTGTATTTGATCACAGTCTGCTCCACGTGGTAACTGTAGGACAGACTGCGATCAAACGTCAAAACTAAGTACGGTATTTTAAACTTTTCCTTCTTTCGACATTTATACACTTCCTGGATATGATAGGCAGGTCTTCCTTTCTAATGCTGTTAATGAAGAAGCACCACAAAACTTCTCCGGGTTTACCCTTGATCTTCTCTGTTCGCACCACTCCACCGTGTCATGCAATAATACACTTTAAAAGTCCCTGTCATGTCACGCCTGTCTGGCCCGCTTCGATACATTAGGACATCATCTGCGAATGTCAAAGTTCGCCACGGACCAGCGGGCTGTATTTTTGCCAGACTTGCTGTATATTTAATTTAAAGTTCCCTCTGCTGCGCTTTCTAGTCAAATTAGATTCCCTCCATTGGGCTTTCTAGCCATATTAGATTCCTTCCGCTGAGCTTTCTAGTCAAATAAGATTCCTTTCGTTGAGCTTTCTAGCCATATTAGATTCCTTCCGCTGAGCTTTCTAGTCAAATTAGATTCCCTCCGTTGAGCTTTCTAGTCATACTGTATTCCATTGATAAAACTTTGGTCGACACGTTCGGTTGTGTTTGTGTGCGTCATTTTCGTTCCCTCCATTGAACTCTTTCGTCAAATTTTAAGTTATATTTAGCATTTCGTGCTATATATATGTTGAAAAAGACATGCGAAAATGGTGACCCTTGAGAAAGGTAAGGATAAATGAGTACTAGGTCTGATATCCATGTTCCAGAAAAAAAAAATACCACTTTTAAATCCAACAGTGCTGCCCCACATCCAGTTAGCCAACCAAGGGTTCACACCACAGACCATCACGCACTGCATAAGATATATGAGGTAAACACCGTTATAAGCATGTTCAAGAACTATCACAACAGCCACCGTTGCTGCTTGCTTTCTCTGAAATACTTCACTCACATCATATGCGAATGTATCTACATTGTCCCACGTTGTTTTTTATGGTCTATAACTACCCAGGGCTGCGTGCCCATTCTTTCTAAGTGCAACATCACCTGCTCACCACAATTTTTCCAGCAGTTTGCTAAAAACATTTTGCAAGGTAATGATTCTATAAATGTTGAGTTGTTAGAGATTCCTGTCTGGTTTTGGACATGTTTAGGATAACTATGTAACCAATCATCTGGTACATTAGACATTTGGATAATTTTATTTAAGTCTCTCACAACTCGTAGTGTTTCAGCACTTTTTAACTTAAGTTGCGGAACTTTTTTATAAAAAAAAAAAAAAAACCGCCCACAAAAAAATAAAATAAAAAACAACAACAACAACAACTCGTAACCTACACAAATCATGGCGACAGGCTCCCTCAAAAAGACATATCAAAGTCCCTGTCTTAGACCACCCAAAAAATTAGGCTTATCGTTGAAGGTAGCGAGTTCTTCCCGCGGACTGCGTGGGTTGCGGTTTAAGACAGCAAGTTGTACAAGATTCCTGGGACAACACAAGAAGTAGTGCCAACAAGCCAGTGCACTTATATACCAACTGACATCGTTATTAAGACATCCAAACATAAGTTGAGCTGTGTCGAGTTGTCTCAAGAATGACATCACAACACTCGGGGCATTTTCAGCAGCCAGCGCAGAGTTCTAATACTGATGGTACCGGTCACAATTTGGTTATATGTCCACCTTGAGTGTAGTGAACCGGCCAGACCCTCTGGTTACACCCAGGTGCCTCATTCTCTCCAGGCCATAATAATCTTTTATCTCTACGGATTCCGTTGCTTGTTCCCAAGGGCTTGACCATATCTGCCTTGTCATGTATCAATTCACCACCCAGTGGTGCAGATCCAGCCAATCTGTCTGCCTGTTCATTACTCACCACGCCGGTATGGTCTGGAGAAAAGATCCAAAGTATGCTCACTACCCGTGACCTTTCCAGTGAAGCTTACGACTCTGAAAAAAAAACCCATATGTATGAGTGCTAAGAAACAGATTAAAAACAGTATATATTTACACCAACATTGTGCTACCATTGCCAGATTTAGACACTATCAAAGGTTAACCTATGTAAAATTAACACCTGCGAAATGAGATGCATGAGAAAGACCGCCAACTTGTCCATTCGAGAAAAAGTTAGAAACGATATTATCAAACAGACTGTAGGAACAACACCATGCAGCAAATTCATTGAGAAACAGAAGATCAGATGGGTTGACCATTTAGTCAGAATGCAACCAGAACAACTAAAACGTAGGCGCTACACGTGAATGACAATAACCACTGTTTCCTATCAAACAATTTATCGCAAACTGTTTCTCCCCACAACGCGTAATGGCAGAAGTAAAAGACCGTTTTTCACGCCTTTAGGGGTATAGGTCATATATGGCTAGAAATATATTTTATAGACCAATCGGCACAAGATGAGTGATGTGGTCAGCGTCACGCCGGCTGCCTTTACTTCACGGGACTGCACCCGGTACCCACTCAAGGCTGGGTCGACCTAGGAGCCAAGGTCATTTTTGAATGACAGAAATGGAAAGTAATAATGATGATGATGACTAGAAGTAGGCCTACGGAGTTCAAGCGTTTCGACAGGCGGCTAGCTGTTCCCTGAGGGAAGGGAATTTGGCCATATGAAATCAATTTTAACGTAATAAAGTCGATCATCTTGAATTTAAATTCAAAATTTTAAGTTTAAATTCGAAACTGTTTATAAATGGGGAAAAAACCCGAAGTAAATAGCTACGGAAAGTATATTTTTGTTTGGCAGTTATGTCCCCTCGGAAATGAAACCAAAGACAGGAAGTACCGGAAAACAGTGAAACCGACGCCGTGGATCAAAAGCGATCTAGACGACGAATTACTGAGATATTTCGGATCTATAATTAATACAGACAGTTGGAACCGACAGGTATGTTTGATCACATGAGAATGATCGTATAATTTAAAATACTGAGCTCAGAATGATGCACACTAACACTTACTTATTTTATATCAATTTGGTTTACTAAGTAAATTACTAAAAAGTATGCTGGCAACACGCACAGCAGAGTCAGCGTGTGTCCGTAGTGTGTCAGTGTGTGCCCCTGACTGACAGTGACCGACACGACACAGTCACTGACACTGTACTACTTCGCCTTTATGGTATAATCATATAGTGCTGTTTCACTTTTCATCTTAAATTAATTTTTAAAAAAGAAATGCACAGGAAGTAGGTTAGTAGGGAAAAACTGAACAATTTAAAATAAATTCCAAATGAAACGGCAGCAGTAGCAGCGAAGCTTTATCTAATAATTAGACTAATTCCAGTCTCTGCATCTAAATAAACAAGCTTATATATGTTTGTGTGTGTGTTTAGTTTAAATTGTCTATAACCATCGTTGAGTCTCAACGATGGTTATAGACAATTTAAACTAAACACACACACAATAATAATAATAATGTTTTTTTGTCTCAACTTGAGACAGTGAAAACTAAATAAAATAATACTCAATACTGACTGCAAAATGAGTTGACTAGTGTAATAGTACTAGTATTCATCACATGCCTTCTCGGCCGACAAGCGTTTGTGTTGAGGGGCAGACGAAGTGGGTGTTCATAGCAAAAGAATGTCGCTTAGCACAACAAAGGCCGGCATGCATACAATAGCACAACTTCTAGTTTTAGAATGAAGGTGCAGGCCGTCGCTGCTGCCTTCTACTGGCTTGAGAATCAGGTGTATACATCACATGCTGTGATTGTAACAGACTCACAGAGCATGTTGAGAAAGATGGAGACAGGCTTGCTCTGTGCAGAGTGACAAGCATCTCCTCAGAGGTCCTAGACAGTTGGCATCCTTTAGATAATGTTGCAGAGGTTGTGCTGGTATGTGGGGAAATGAGCAGGCGGATAGACTGGCCGGTTCTACACCACTTGGGGATGAATTAATGTATGACAAGCTAGATATTATGAGGGCCTTTTTGGAACGAGTGAGGAGGCACAGATAGGCAATTACGGTCTGAGGAGAATGGCGCTACAGAAAGTTACTAGGGGATCTGGCCAATGCTCAACACTGAGGGAAAAAAAAAGCGAGACTTATATACAGACAGTTACTGGTACCATTGGAAATAGAACTCTTCTCTTGCTACTGAAGATAGGGACAGAGTGCTTATTGGGATATCTGACGTAGATTCCTAATTCAGCATTCTTAAACAAATGTAAGCTGCTGCACTAAACTGTAGCACATAAAATGTCAAATTAGACACTAGAAAATTGTGACGATTGCTTTAAACATGATCCTCTTTGAGTATAATTGTTTACATAATGCATACTTAATTAAATCCTTTATTTACAATAATAATAATTTTTTTTTGTCTCTTTCAGAAATGGCTGATTCTGAAGTCAAGGCAGAAACAGAGAAAATGGAAACTGATAGGACTGAGAAGAAAGAAAGGAAAATAAGCAGTTCTGAAATAAAGGGAAAGATTGAAGAATCAGAAACTAAGAAAGTTGAAGAAGCTAAAAAGGCAGAAGAAGCTAAAAAGGCCGAAGAAGCTAAAAAGGCTGAAGAAGCTAAAAAAGCTGAAGAGGCAAGAAAAGCTGAAGAAGCAAGAAAAGCTGAAGAAGCTAAAAAGGCAGAAGAAGCTAAAAAAGCTGAAGAGGCAAGGAAAGTTGAAGAAGCAAGAAAAGCCGAAGAAGCTTGGGACAAAAAGCTAAAAGAAGTGCAAGCAAGTGTGCAGCGGTTTGCACCACATCGTGTGCCAGACAAAGAGCTGCAGCAGGCAAAAGGTATTGTTTATAAGCTTTTCTATTGTGTTGCACCTTTTTTTTAAAATGTAATTTGCTCCATTTCCATTATCAGGGTTTCTAGCGGACATTGACATTGACAGGACAATTGACCTTGAAGTTGGCCCCCCCCCCCGTAAAGGGAGAATCAGAGAAAAAAGCTGTCACTAGAAGATTTTCAGAATTTAGCTACTTTTTAAAATTTACCTTTGTTCTATGTTTATGGTGAGCAGCGGGCTATTGAACGATCATCTGTTCACGGTTTGGTCTGCGGAGTGTGGTGGTATGCATTAAGGGAAAGGTGTTGTAAGAAATGGATCTTTAGAAGCCACTCGCTGACAGCCTGTATGGGGCGGGAAAGGTCAACTTGTTTGCAGCCATCGTTTCTTTGACCACATTTAAATTAGGGGTGGTGGGGCTGGCAAAGTGGGTGTCACTTGAATTTCCCAATTCTGTTTTTGGCACACCTCATTCTACAACGTATTTAGCGCTCATCATTCTAACCCTTCCCCATTTCCCCTTAAATATCTTCCATCTTTCCTTTCCCCCTCTATCCTTAATCTGTTCTCTGTCTTCTCCTGCCCCCCCCCCCACCAGCACCCCTGCCCCTTTCTGGGCTTCGCCTTCTCCCTCTCTTCTAGTCTTCATCTTTTCTTTTTCTGTATATTTTCTTTATGCTATCCTTTCTTCTGCCCCCCCCCCCCCCCTTTGTTTACTAAATTTGCTGCTCCATAACTGTTGTTTCTTAGTAGCTGTGTCCATTACACAGGAAATTATTTTATGGGGGGGGGGGGGTAATTTTGTCTTATAATGTTATTTTTCTTAGCACTCCTGTTGTTTGAACTGACTATAATTATATTTTTAATCTCTCTCTGTCTCCCTACCTGCTCCCTCCCACTTTTTTTGTCCTACCTACTTTTGTCAATGCCTTCCTTTCTCTTTGTTTTGCCTCTCTCCCCACTTCTCCTTTGTCTAACTCCCTCACATTCTTTTGCTCTGCCTTTTTTCTCTCACTCTGCTTGCATCTGTCTGCTTGCATCTCAATATTGCCCTCTCTGTTTCTCCCTCCTTTCTGTCTACATCACTCTTTTTGCATCTCCTTCTCTGCCTGTCCCTTCTCCCCCTCTTCATCTCTCTCTTTGTCTGTAATGTTTTTCTCCTTCCTTTTCTGTCTCCATTCCTTCTTCCCCCTCTCTTAATCTGCCTGTCGTTTTACCTTTCTCTCCTTCTCTGTCTTTTCCCTCTCGTTGTTTACTCGTTTATCTCTCCCATTCTCTTTAGTCTTTTTCCCTCCCTATGTCTGTTTGCATCTATATACTGCCCTATCTGTCTCTTCTTTCTTTCTGTCTACTTTTCTCATTCTGATTGCATCTTCTTTTCTCCGTCTCTGTCTTTATCTGCCTTCTTTTCTCCTTTCCTGTGTCTTCTCTTTCACTTCTTCCCACTCTCTTCATCTGCTCATTTTTCTCTGCCTGTCTGCACCTCCCCCACCCCATTTGTTTCACTGTCTCCTTTCTATCTTTCACGCTCTTCCCCACTCTCTCTGTCTGTATGAATCTCTCTCTGTCTCTCTGAGTTATCAGGTCTACAACAGATAGGACCTGTTTGCTCCCCTCTACCGCAGAGTCCAGAAAAGATGTAATAACACTTTGTGCACGTATATCCTCATGTACTGGACGTAAATTTGCCAAGAAAAACCACACAACAGCCATGAGCTGTTTGGGTTGGTTCTGCAACGTCCTGTAAAGGATATGCAACTAACATCATGTATGTGCGCACACCAGTATATGCCTGGTACATCATTGAAAAAGAGAAAAAAATGCCTTTAAAAAAAACTTAAACAATTTTTGTGAATTAAGCTATGAAGCCTGTTTAAACAAAAATATAAATGATCTTTTTCATCCAGTTGCTGCATGAGGCATATTTTTTTTTTTAAATTTCAGAGCACTATACCTGGAATTTACGAATTTACCCAGTCGACCCAGAAGACTGCAGAAATTGCATTTTGGAAGCAGCTACAAGGGTTGCACAGAAAACGTTTTATTACGTACCAAGACGTAGAAATGGCTATGGGTATGTTGAAAGTAATTTCCTCTTGACATCATATCTGGTCTTTTACTTTATGTTAACTTATTTTTGGCAGAGGACTGTATTTGATTATCATACTTTCCTCCTGTTTATCTTAGGTGAATGCACATTGGAGTTTGAACTATCTAATTAATTTTCCTGATCTATTTTTTTTAAAATGTGTATGGTTTTTCTCTCTCCAAAACCTGCTGAGGTAATTACTCACATAAAAATAGACTACATTCTTTGGTGTTGTTAGTCACAGTTCCAACTTCACGGCTGCTGTGTAATCAAAAACCATACACAGTGCCTATCACTTCCTCGTGCAAGTAAGTTAAAGAGAGGCAACAGCATGCACACACATTAAATATAAAAGGTTGTTGTCAGAAGTGCTGATAGTTTGCCACTAGAATTGCAGTTCCTCATTAGTAGAAGCAACTGTCGCAACAAACCAGCAGTTGCATATGCATTGCTGCATTAGGCATACCACCAGTTGTGTGACAACTGGCCAGCAACCATTTTCTGAATATACGGTTTATAAAAACAAAAATTTTTAGGAATGTCATAAAAATAGAATAACCAGTATATTGTGGCAATAAGATAGTTAAAGGAAAAGAGAAGTTGTCAAGATTATCACTAATTTCTGCATTCTTGTCATGGGGCCAACAAAAGTAGATTGTCTGCTGCAGGTAAGCAGGCCTCTTTGTTAATTTGTTTCATGACATCTTCATTAAGATTCTCAGAATACCATGGACAAAAAAAGAAAAGAAATAATTTTAAAAGACCTGAACATCAAGAAAAAGAAGAGAAGAAATAATTTAAAATACCTAAACATCAAGAAAAAGAAGAGAAGAAATAATTTTAAAAACCTGAACATCAAGAAAAAGAAGAGAAGAAATAATTTAAAAAGACCTGAACATCAAGAAAAAGAAGAGAAGAAATAATTTTAAAAACCTGAACATCAAGGAAAATTGGCTAATTAACATCTTGTCTCGGAAGCTGAAATATTTTGGTCATGTCAAGTGCCATGGCGGATTAGGAAAAATGAAAGCAGAAGGCATGGTACCAGGAAGAAGGGGCAGGGGTCGACCAACATGAAGATGGGCAGAGAGTATAAGTGATTCCTTGAATGTGAAATTACATGAGGTGGGAGTGTTGGCGAGAGACCGAGTTCTGTTCAGGCAGATCAGGATGAGAGCAACATTTTGCAAAGAACCTGCTACATTAAGATTGATGTAGGACAGAGGGCAGGGAGCCTAAAGATTTAGGACTGGATGGCTAGTGTACTCGCCACTAACTGCGCACATTCAGTCACATATTGGTCCCCGACGGAAACATATCTCCATCCCTTACAAAAGATCAAACCTGGGTCTCCAACCACTTGAACAGTTACTCCTTCATCTGCTGTGATGGATTAAAAACTCAGTTTTTCTGGTGCAGAATAAATCAAGTTTATAACTTAATTCTATTTATTCCTGCAGAATTGCTGAACTGCACATGACTTCTGACAAAGACGCTCTTAGTGTCATGGCAAGAGTTGTTCGCACAACATTCTTTCACCGATATGTGACCATAGAAGTGACTCGCTTGAGCCAGAAGAGGGACAAAAAGCCTGAAGAGACTGGTATGTTTTATGTTTATGCTATGAAAATGTTTTGCATTTTTTTTGGGAGTGACATAAGGTGCCTCAAGGAGATGTTTTCTGAACAGTAAAATTCAACAAAGCCTATATTTCCAATTCTAAAGTAAAGGACCCTTTCAAGCCTTTAGCCTATTGAGCTGTACCTATTATTTTTATAGACCAGTTAACGGTTTGATAGGTGAGAAGATATGGTCAAATTCACACCATCCACTGCTCCATAACAAGCATGTTGTTAATTGGGAGTTTTCCTTTAAAGTCAGAGTGCGAGAAACCTTGTTAGTTACATTTAGGATTTGTTGTAGACATTGAATTTCTGTTTTGATTTTTTTTTTCTTTTGCTGTTGATGTCCACCTTTGGCACTGGTGAGTCACCAATTGGAAAGAGAAGACATATCATGGAGGTGGATGATGTCTGCAGTAATGAACCTCAAGGGTTATCGAAGCCTGAAAGAGAATGTAATATGTTGAATGCATTAAATGATTGTTGTGCTAATGTCATCTGCAGGATGTTCACTTCACTCAGTTCTGCCACTGGCATTTTGTATTCAATAAAGTCTTTTGGAGTAATGATTATTGTTCGTCCATCATGAGAGATGCAGACCACTTTTCATCCAAAGTAGTAATGATCAGTGATTATGAGTACGAAGATACCCGATTAGACCAGTATGAACCTGGAAAGTTCTTGAGCAGTGGGGACAACAAATGGAAGTCGCAGTAAGTAGGGGATTAGCGATACAATTCTTTCTGGTCTGCCTCCCCTTATTTGCCTGTGCAACCTCCGCAGGCCGATTCACCATGCCCGAGGGATGTATGCCATCCAGAACGGTCCTGTGTAGCAACCTTCCATATGATGGTATATACATCATGAATATATATGTTATACATTTTAAATGCCGCAGTCAATATATTTGTAAAAAATAATATATTTTTTTTTCATTTCACTTGCAGCCACAATTGTACTCGACACAACGAAATGTGAGAAGATCAGAAACACAGTTGTATCAAAAGGTGAGTTTATAAGGAGTAATGACAACATCACCATTCATGTTACATTAGGCTTATAGTTTTATTCTTCTATTCCATTCTGTCTTAAGTCATGGCATGCATGGAATCAGGTCTCATCCCCCCACCCCAACCTTTTGGCCTGTCATTAACTCTCATATTTTTTATTTTTTTTTAAATGTATTTATATCCTAATCAATTTGTTTCCCATTTTGGTGCCTTTTGTTGATTCTCTGCTGGCTTCTTCCTAGGATGTGCCCAATATAGCGCCATCTTCTTTGTCCTATAACTTCTTTTATGTTCACCCGAAATAGATTATCTATATCTGTAGTGTTTCTGTAGTGTGAAATTCACTGTCTTGTGTAATTCACACCCAGCAGCCCTAAAGTTTGGCTTCAACCAGCGTTTCTGTTGGCCCGAAGTCTTGCCTTGATATTTTGCATCTGGGATAGTTATAAGTGTGATCTGTTGTCTCAGATGTCCGTCCACACGTGCACGTGGCTGATTCACCAGTCATAAATCTAATGCGCATGTGGCTGTGAAATCGATTGTGCCCTGTTCTAAGGTGTAGGATCATGACTTGCTCTGGTGTGTCTATAATATGATATGATTCACCAATCATAAATCTTATGCACATATGGCTGTGAAATCGATTGTGTCCTGCTCTGAGGTGTAGAATAATGACTTGCTCTGGTGTGTCCATAGTATGAAAATCGTCTTGTGCTAGTTTTGAAGGTCCTCTGATTACATCAGTTATTCTCTTCTTCTGTTATTAAGAGACTGGTACATCAAGTTGTGCTTCTTTTGCATCTTCCTTAGCTAGTTTATGAGCTCTAATTTCTGGTAACTCCACATTGAGATGGTATCCATAGCAACATTATACGGTTGCCTAGTTTGTAGTGTCTGTATACCTGGTTATTTTCCAGATTGGAATGCCTGAAGTGCTGCTCTCGCATCTGTCAGGAATACCATAAGTTTTGAAATGTGACTGGTATTTAGCAGTTTCTTTGCTGCTATCTTGATGGTCTAAACTTTTGCGTCATAGTTGTGACAGTGCTTTGTATTTTGTCGGTCTCCATAGTGTTATTTAAAATAGTCAGTATACTACTTCTCCTCCATTTCTGCTTGCATTTTGTGCTGTCCCATCTCAGGGTTCGTGGCAGACCTGAAAAAAGTCGGGAAATGCAAGATCGCTCTCAAGGTTTGGGAAAAAACTCAGGATTTTTATGAAAACTGATGAAAATCCGTGAAATTTGCACACCATAACCTGTAACCCAAACTCAAACAAACAAAAGAAGGATCCGCATGATTTTTTTTGGGCGGTTGCGCTGTTAAAACAAGATTGTCGGCAAGATCTGTGTAGACTCAAACCCAAAGATCCCGTGTGTATTGATCATCAAGTAGACTGAGGGTGGCTGTTTTGACGTTGCACGCTGTTTTGTTCTTCCTCATCAAATACTTTCACTTCTGTCTTTCCTGTAACTGATACAGATAGTTGCCCACACATTTCTCTTGTTTCTTCACTTTTCTTGACTTCATTCTTCTTCTTCTTCTTCGCGTTCACCAACTGTACACTCTGGCGGAAAGTTCTGGTTGCTCGTCCACTACTGAACTGCAGTCCTGCTCCAGAACCTGAGTATTGCGTGTGCATCAGTTTTACAGATCTCATTCTCTTGAATACAGACTGTTGGTTCCTTGCCTCTCCGGCAGATGCACTCCGACTTCAAAGGAAGCGCCCCAATTAGTCGACTCTTACGACATGCTTTTGGGGAGGCAGTGGGTCTATTCTTTTTTTCCCCACAATGGGGCCCCGGAACCCACACGGGGGTCTTGACTTCATTCTATTTAATGTTCATCAGTTTCACCAGGCTTGCTTTCGAATACACATAACTTGTTGTTCTGTGTAGGTAGTGATACTCCAGATTTCACTTGCATATGTTAAAATTGAAATAACATTGAAAGTTTGTTAATTCATTTTAAAACTATATAATTAAGAGTTCCATATTGTTTTCCGACTTTTAAAAGCTACTGGTGCTTTGCCAGTGTGTCATAATTTCGTTCTTTGTGTTTTTATGACTGTCAGAATTACTATCTAAATTCCTAGAAATAGGCCTGACGTCTTCCTTCGAAGTCGGAGTACAGCTGCCCATGAGGCAGGGAACAGTAAAACGGTTGTACACGCAAAAATCAGGTCCAGGTGAAAGCCAAAGGTCCAAGTGGACGATTAACCGGGACCTTCCGCCGGAATTCACAGCCGGTGATCGATTAAAAAAAAAAAAACTATCTAAATACCTGACTGTCTCTTGTGATGTCTGATCACTTTGCAAACATTACAGTATTTTATGCGCTCCCTTTTCACAAAACCCCTAAAGCTAGAACTAACATGTTTCAAAATTGTCAAGTCTAAAAGAAAAAATCTGCCCCACGCTGCATATGTAACAATACAACTTTCACTAGCTAAACAAAAGGGCAGATTACTTGTTGACTTCTGACCAGCTTTGTGTTAAAACTTTCCCAGATTATATTGAAATGGTGCCTGTTTGGAAGACATGTTTTGATTCACTGACGAAATTTTTGTTTTGGCGATAACCTCATTATTTGTCAGGCTATATATACATATGTGTGAGGTGTATTGCTTATGTGTTTATACTGATTTTCATTTACCTTGACAGACAGCCAGAATAGTCTTTGGGTGAGATATTTGTCTGAAAACACCAGCCCAGAGTTCTTGAGAGTTCTGTTTCCATTATCAAAAAGTGCCCAAGTTAAGACTCACGATGGCTTACAGTAAGTAAAGACTTAGGAGTGTGGTCATTAGGTGTTCTGTTCATTATTCGTGGGTCTAAATAAGCTGTCATTTTTGTGTGGTCACCTTTTATCATCAGCATCATCATGTGCCCTGCTAACTGGTGTAGGTGCTCATGCATCTCCATAAATCATGATCCCTGGTTGTCTGGAACATCTTTTTTGATATCGCTCCATGACATCGTTTCAGCCCATCCACCATCATCTCTCTTGGTCTGCCTGTACACCCTTTTCCCACTGATCTTTTCAGTTGTCGTGATGTTTTTTTAGTGCCTGTCTACTCATTACGTGGCCAAAGAAAAGAGTTTATCTCTTTCTTATTGTTGTATATAGGGATCTACTTTTATTAGCTTCTTTCAAACAATCGTTATTTTACTCTGGTCGTCCAAGGCATTCTTAACATTCTTTTCAGAAACCACATCTCTGTTGCTTCCAAATTCTTCTTAATTTGTTTACTGACATTCCAAGATTCGCTGCCATACAGCAGAACATATTCTATGTAACATTTTAGCACTCTCTTTCTGACCCCATTTAATTACTTTAAAGAAAATAAAGATTCATGGGGTATCACCTGAAGCCAGTAAAATTTATATTTTTATGTGTGTGAGCCTGTTTATGATTTCACTTGACAATTTTACATTCAGTAGTTTGCCATTGATTAGCATCTACACTTTAAGACATTTGTTGCAAAAGACAGAGCATCTATGGGTATAGCCAGTGTACTATGATGTCGGTTCGTGAATAACAAGTGACCACTGGTGGAAATTTCTTTGGTATACTCTAAACCAGGGCTATTCAGCTGAGTTTATTCAGGGGCCAAAAGTTTGAAAATGAGAGATTGTCACTGCCAGAGGTCCTAGCGCTAGTATAGAAGATTATTAGCTTAATACAGCTGTCAAATATTTGCTAAGCTTCCGAGGGCCACGTTTGGCCCGTGGGCTGCTTGTTGAACTGCCCTGCTCTAAACCAGATGTGGAGAAAAATATATAAGAGAATGCTTCATGTGAGGGTGATGAATCAAAGCAAAAAGCCAGTCACATGTTACCCAAAACTGATGAGATTTAAATGTTACAGTTTAGCTAAGTTGCTGGCTACAGACAGAATATATGATGCTTTTTCTCTCCCCAACATTAGCTTAGGTTTGGTGGAAGCCAACTGCAAAGCTGACCTGCTGGTGTTCACAAAGGCATACATGACTGTCGTTATCAACAACACAAGTGTTTGGTCCCTTGACACCAAGGAGCCAGGGGAGAAAGAAAATGGTATGTTCAGATTGTATACACAGTTGTCAAGAGTCGCTGAGAATATATAGCTGGGGAATATCATGATTGGTTGACTCCTGGATCACCCTTTTGGATAGGTTAATTTTAAAAATAGTGTCTGGGGGGGGGGGGGGGCAGTTGAACTGTTTTTAATTTTTTTATTCAACTTTCTGATCAGGCATTTGGGAATGTAATTTATAACTAAAAATGAAAGCAAAGTATTCTTCATTTTTGATTAGTGAAGTGAAGACTATCATCACAGCACTACAGACAGACCCATAATTGCTCCGATCTCCCCCTCACTTTGCCTCACAAGAGTGAAATGACTGATCATGCCCATTTTGTGTGGACCAATCAGACATCTTTGCTCTTGGTGAAATGTTCATGTCTGGCAGCTCTATGCTGCACTCCCATGTCGACCAACCCGGACATGGTTACGGATGTTTCACACAGTGGGAAATATTGCCTCTTGAAGTGAGGTGGAACGATCAAGTGGAGTGGTGGTAGCCAAAGATTCTACCTGGAGATGTTTGCATGATCTAGGAGCGGCAGTAGCCTTGGGGGGAGGGGGGGGGGGTATTAAAAAAATAAAGCGAAAAGTAGAAAAATAAATGTCTGTTTCATCTGTTTTGTGTCTCAGCATTAGCACCACAGAGCAAGGTACTCATCGACTCTAGCAATCTCAAAGATTGCAGAAGGTTGAGATGTTCAGCCATCAGGGTGTGGAAAGCAAGGGGAGACTACCACATCCATATACTCTAAACAGAAATCAAACGTGTCTGGGGAGAATGGTGATGTAGGGTGCAGTTTCTGAAAAACGAGCCAGAGGCTGACCTCGGCGAAGATGGATACAAGACAGTGAAGATGCATTGATCATGAAAGCACACTGGAGGATTGGTTAGAGAAAGAAAGACTTTCAGACATGCCATGAAGAGAGCGTCAAAGGACATGATTGATTGTGTCTGAGCAATACTCATAGTGATTGCCTTATTGTCTTTGTTTATCCCAGCATATTTATGTATATTCAATTATGGAAGGTAGATTTCCCAGAGTGGTGCCGTGTAGTGTTTACAATTACAAAATGGGGTTATAGATTAAATATGTCTGACGAGAATTTATGACAGCTTGACAGAGTTTTTGATGTTGGCGACACACTGTTTAGACAAGCCTAATTTCATGACACGGCCTTGCAGTGATGAAAAAATTAGCGGGTACCACCTGGGGCGCCAACTCTAGAATCCTAAAACAAGTATATACTGGAACAGTCAGACCAGTCATGGAATATGCCTCCACTGCATGGGCTGCAGCAGCCAAGACAACAATGGGAAAACTGGACAAGGTTCAGAATATGGGCTTAAGGATTGTTCTCGAAGCCATGAAAACCACCCCCATCAGAGAAATAGAAAAGATAGCAGATACTGAACCACTCAACCTCAGAAGACAATACAAAACTCTTTTACAGTATGAGAAATTAAAAAGACTTCAAAGTCACCCACTGCATTTTAAATTTCAAGAGAGAACAAAAAACAGACTGAAGCTTCAGAGCCCCAACCACCTTGCTAGAGAACTGTACAGACAGCACCAAGATCTGCTTGAAAGAGATGTTGCATTGTACGAAAAACTTAGACCTGAACCATGGACAAGCAAGCCAGAGAAAGCAAATGTAGTCCTAAAGGTACCAGGAATCACTTCAAAAGATGCCCAGACGGAGACACAACAGAGAACCCTGGCTCTTGCTATGCTTGATGAGAAGTATCTAAACACAACTTGGACTCAGGTTTTCACTGACGGCTCTGTTATAGATGCAGTCAGAAAGGGGGGTTGTGAAATATACATTAAACCCCCTAGCAGTAGAGCAGAAACTCTCTCTCTACCAGCAGGTGACATCTGCACTAACTTCAGAGCTGAGGCAACTGCCCTCCTCTCTGCAGTCCAACATCTCATCACTCAAGAACACAGAGGGCACCAAATTGTTATACTTAGTGACTCATTGTCTGTTCTCCGAGCACTATCCAGCAAAAAACAAGACAAACTAATAGCTGATTTAAGGACCAACATTGGCTTACTCTCCAAGGAAGCAGAACTGGTCTCGCAGTGGATACCAGCCCACTGTGATATTCAGGGAAATGAGAGAGCAGATGAGTTGGCAAAAGCTGAGAGTAATCTTCCACAACCTCATCCACCACACAGCTACAAGGAAACCAAAACAGCGCTAAAGCAGTCTTTCAAGCGGGAGTGGAGAAGGCAGAATGGAGATTACAGACCAGAGAGTAACAGCATAAACAAACTCAACAGGAAAGAACAAACATCAATTTTCAGACTTCGGACTGGACACTGTGGTCTTCGAGCACACTTGTACAGGATAGGCATAAAAGCATCTGCTGCCTGTGATTGTGGAGCAGAAAGACAAACCCCTGAACACATACTACAGTACTGCCCTAACCTCTCCCAGCAAAGACTGGATCTGGCCCAAGGGAGCCACATTGCAAGAGAAGCTATGGGGGACCGGTGGCGACCTTAAACTCACAATAGCATGACTGATGTCGAACGCAGAAGAAGAAGATGACACAGCAGTTCAGCCTCATAACAAACCAGAAGTTGAACTAACTCATTATATAAGATAGGACACATGTAAATTACATTTGCATAACACAACTTCACACTGCAACCGGCAGTAACGTGTCACAATGCAGTTTTGGAAAGCACTGATCTGTGGTACAGATCAGTGGTTCTCAACCTTCCTAATGCTGCCAGCCTTGAACACAGTTCCTCAAGATGTGGTGACGACACCCCCCCTCACCACCACCCCACCATAAAATTATCTTTGTTGCTACTTCATAACTTTAGTGAGGTTTGAGCAACGGATCAACATTGTGTCTCACGGGTAGTAACCCATAAGTGCTCCGTTCTTCTTCTAACTCAAGTCTGAGTCCGAAGAAGCTCAGCACAGGCTCTGTAGCACCAGCAAGGATCCTGAAATACTTTAGGTACATTTTTAACCCTAAATTCCGTCCGAGCAGCTACTCCTTTCGATTTCCAACTGCCAAGGGATTTCTTACGTGCGCAACAATGCACACCGGCATCCATTCTCACTACCCAGAGACCAGGGGGGAATTACTAGAAGTCCACGCGAAAAAATCCCAGCCCTTATGAGGGATTGAACCCGGATCCTCTAGCACTCGAGGCGGACACCATGCCTTGAGACCACGCAGTCCCCTAACTATAGTGATTGTGTGTTTCTAATGGTCTTAGGCAACCCCAGTGAAAGGTTCAGTCGACCCCCAAAGGGATTGTGACCCACGTGTTGAGAACCGCTGATTTAGATGGATGAGAATGTGAACCATCCAGTGTTGAATCATTCTGCCTGCAGATTTTCTATGCATTTGACTCCATTTAAATGTTTTACAGCGGTCAAGGCTGAGTTAGAGAAAGTGGTGCAAGCCCTGGGAGAACCCAAGCCAGCCCCAACTGAACCTACAGATAAATACGCACAACGCAGAGAAGATAAAAGTGAAACTGCACGTATTCTGAAGCGCACTCTTCATCAACAACACGGGTTAGACCAGCCGCCAAATAAGCGAAGCCGCATGGACCAACCTGCCCAGAGGGGAGTCGGTGGAAACTGGAATTGGGGTGGTGTGAATCAGTTTGCTGGAGCTGTGACAGGTCACACTGGCTTTGGAGGTTTGTAAATGTCTGTTTACTGTTTATAATTATTTACCAGATTCTTTTGTGGGTTCCGGGACCCCACTACAGGGGAGGGGGTGGTGGTAGTTAATAGAACCATCGTCTCCTTACAAGTTTATAAAAAGTCGAAGTGCATCTGCCTGAGAGGCCAGGAACCAACAGTCTGCATACAAATAAGCCAGATCTAGAAAATGGATGTGCACGCAAAACTGGTGTTCTGAAACAGGAGTAAAGTCCAGAAATATCTTCCACGGTTTACATTGTGCAGGTTGTCTACCTATCATCATCATCTCTATCTTTCTAATGCTCAATTGCTCATTATTTCTCATACTTGGTATTGACTTGATTGGGAAGGTTGGGGAGACTGTCTTTTGTTTTTGCTATTAATGCTTGGTCATTTAGAGGTTGTCTACCTATCTTCGTCTCTTATCTTTTTAATGCTTATTTGCTCATTATTTCTCATACTTGGTATTGACTTGATTAAGAAATATTGTGGAGACTCTTCTGTTTTTGCTATTAATACTTGGTCATTTGCAGATAAAATGCTGAATATCACCATTTTCTGTGATCTCCGTTTCTTTGCATACATTGTCAGTGTGCACCATGAAGCATAGAGGAGACGATATACATTACTGTTGTACTCCTGAATTCCCTTCAAAGGATTTTGATGTATCTGACTTTGTTTGTACACAGCTTTTCCTTCTTTTTTTCTCTACTCGAACGTCTCGCGGCTTCAGGACAGGGCTAGATCTCTGGATAGGGCCCTTTTGTTTGCTTCGCATAAAGTACTTTTCAGTGTCTGGTGTTTCTGCGGTCCATCTTCTGCATCGTTCGACCTCTGGATCTGTTACCACTGTATAACTTTGCTCTCTGTGGTGCGAGTCTTGTTACATGGCCAAACCATTTGGGTTTCAGTGTCCATGTTTGATTTTTGATAGGATAGCTTTGGTAAGCTTTTACTTTATATATATATATATATATATATATATATAAACTCTAACATACTTTAATAAGATGTATGCTGATTCTATATCTATTTAGTCAGCCCAAAACAGTATTTTGTCTGCTCTGTCAAAAGTTCTTCCCCAATCTATTATTTAAAAAAAAAACACTTAAACAATGAAAACATTGAATGTGTTCATGGCACAGTGCACTATGTGACTGCGTTCTCACTTCTCTATTCTTCTTACCTGGCACTGTGCTATTTTTCTTCTTCGCTCACCTCAGATCGGCACAGAAGAGGCAGCTATCCAAGAATGCCGAGGACATTTCCACCAGTGTAACAGTGCAGCTGACAGAGCTGCAAAGTATTGGACCCAGCAGCTGTATGAATATTTGCAGATATGAAGCTACTAAATAGAACTTTTGAAGGAAATTATTGGAGTGTCACCTGTGTGTACACAAGGCAGGCAGGCAGAGAATAACAGCACTGAGATCTACCAATTGTGTCATGAAAGGCAACTCAGAAGGGTTGATGTAAGGCTCTCTATTTCAAGGAAACTATCTGCAGTATCCAACTATCAAAGAAGTATACTGATGGCCTGGCATAGGCTGGTTGGTGGTCTGTGACAGATAGAAGACAGTAGAGAATTGTGTGATTGCTGATCTGTAGACAATAAACAGATTCACCAAAGCCATTTGTAGCTACCTCATTTATTTCAGATTTGATCTGCATCACTAACCTAACTTATTTAATGGCAGTTTATTTCAAATTCAGTGGTTTGCTCCTGCAATTATTATTTCTAATATTAATAATTTTGTGTGCCTTTGAGATTTTACTTTCAAAGTGTCCAACCACAGTTAATTTCCCTTGAACAAGACTTTCAGTGTGCTGGGCAAAGTGATGAATATAAGGAATATCTTCTTCTTTGCGTTCACCAGCTGTAAACTCTAGCCGAAAGTTCTGGTTGTTCATCCACTTCTGGACTCCAGTCCTGTTCTAGAACCTAAGTGTTGTGCGTGCATCCCTTTTACAGATCTGACTCATTTGCATGCAGACTGCTGGTTCCTTGCCTCTCAGGCAAATGCACTACGACTTCGAAGAAAGCTCCCAATTAGTTCACTCTCACGACATGTTTTTGGGTAGGCAGTGGGTCTGTTCTTGTTTTCCCTACAATGGGGCCCCGGAACCCACACAGTGAATAAGGAATATAATTCACATTATAACAAAATAGTGTTGTAAAAAATAAGTAAAGGATCCTACCCTTTTCCATGCTTTTAGGCGTATTGGGCAATAGGGTTAGACCTATATTTTATAGACTGATCGGCACTCGGTGGTTAATGTGGTTAGCACCACGCTGGTCACCTTCACTTCCCAGGACTTTACCTGGTGTCCTTTTAAGGCTGTGTTGACCTGAGAGCCAAAAGCATTACTGAAAAATGTCAGGTTCTGTCAGGACACGAATGTATGATCTTCCGATCCGCAGGTGAAAATAGTCTTATAATCTTTAATAATTGCTGAATAAACCAGTCAGAAGCTATTCCCACAGTGAAGGTTGGTTAAAGTGCAGCTTCATCATTGACCCCAATTGTACTCTCTCTCACACTGCTGTTTGTCCATCTTCTAATGTTCTCTCTCACTCGTATCATTGCCTACCTGTTTTGCCTGCCTTTAACTTTTCCTTTGTGTAAAAAGTGTTATATTTTATGCAAGGCCACAATTTTCATTTCTCTCTTGTATATTTCTGTAAACACTCTTTTGACTCTCCCCAGAACATCTGTATTTGATTGGTTTTTTCCCCCCTCCCGTTAAACATGGCCTATTCTCCACGGCCTCAGTTCTTTCTAACAGTTTTTTTATTGACCTGGTTTCTGCACCATACAGTAGGATTAAGTGTACACAACATTTGACATATTTGATTGTGTTGTTTGTCTCTCTTCTTCTTTCCTTTACACCCTGTTGTGCTTTTCAGCATTAGGTTTTGAATAAGCATCTGATGGGGTATATGCTACACATGTGCTGCTATTCATGGCCCCAGGTATTCCATCTATCCATCGCTTCTGTTGTGTCCCAGTGACATGGCTCTCCGTAGTGCACTGTCCTTTGGTAGCATTCACACATGTCTGAACTATTTGATCTCTTGTCTCTAGATATGCACTGGTTCCACCCCAACTTGTTTCCTGATTTTGTAATGTCTGATCCTGTCTCTTATTAGATTTAGGATTTCTTGTAGACATTCCATTGGTATTGGAACTCTGCGTTGGCTGCTGAAGACCGCTGCAGGTTTTTGTTTTATTTGAACTTTGCGCTGACTGCTGAAGATAGTGATGGAGCGCTTATGGGAATGCTCTAAGTGCTGCGATGTCAGTTCTTTTTTCTCGTCAACTTATTTGCAGACATTCTAGATGTCAGTGATTTGTGCATGGTGTTGAACATATTTTTGTCAAACCCTATTCTCCTTTTGTGACACATGCTGAAAAGAATCAAATTCTTCATTATGGCTTTGCAGGCGTACTCATAACAACGCCCCCCGTGTGAGATGTAATTTTTTTATATTTTGAAGCCCCACCCTGGCTTTTGCCAGAGGCCCTAATATAGCCGGGCCTTAAATATGGCCTAACGGCTGAACTGGGTTTCTGGGACCTCTCTACGGGTGATCCTTATCTGCATGTTGGCACTTTGTGTCACCGGGCATTTATTGCTTGTGTGATGTCCTGCTCTTACCTACATACCTATCTTAACAACTATGTTACTGTTGCTAGTAAAAATATTCTAAAATAGGATCAGTGTGTTAACCTGAAAGCCGGGTCTTGGGGCCTCTTAACAATTATGCTGTTTAAAAAAGCGATGATTTTGTAATATTGGGCAGTGATATGAGAAGTCTTTGTCAACCATCATAGGACTGACACTATTAACCTATGTATATGTTGAGGTAATCAGGACACCTGTGGATGTGTCTAGAGTGCCTTGAGGATAACCCAGTTCACAGTTATTCAAAATCATTTCCTGTTGTGAATTGAAATAATAAGAATACAAAACGGTATATTTCACAATTTCTTGCCTGGAATATTCTGCCTTATGTGGCAGAATAAACATTTTCTTTTTTAAGTACAAACAATCCTCAGTGGCATAGTGATCAGTGTGCTTGCCTGTTGAGACATTTGTGATGGTTCGATCCCTAGAAGTTTCAGTGTGAGTTCTGGTGCTCCATTTGTGAGTAAACAGGGTATACTCACCCACTTCTCAAATAAAAACAAGCGTGTTGTAAAAGGTGACTAGTTAAGGATGTTTCCTTTGAGGTTGGAGTGCTAGGACAGGCCAGGAACCAGCAGAGTTTACAGCGTTAAGGAGAAGAAAAATTAAAATTCCTGTCATGGTCAGATTTCATCTGATCAGTGCAGCTCTGTCAGAAAGAGGGTGCTAAACTGTTACATAGAACCTGTTTTGCTTTATGGCAGCAAATCTTGGAGTGTCAGTGAACAAATTAAGAAGAATTTGGAAGCAATAGAGATGTGGTTTCTGAGACGAAAGTTATGAATACCTTGGATGGCCAGAGTAACTAACAACGATTGCTTAAAAAAAAGTTAATGAAAGTAGATCTCTATATACATAAATAAGAAAGAGACAAACACTGTTCTTTGGCCACATAATGAGAAGAGAGACATTGGAGAACATTTTGACAACTGTAAAGATCAGTGAAAAAAGGTATAGAGGCAGACCAAGAGAAATGATGCTGGATGGGCTGAAATGATGGCATGGAGGGATATCATCAAGAGAGCTGTTCCAGGCAACCAGGGATCATGATCTGTGGAGACGCATGAGCGCCAGTTGGCAGGGCACATGATGATGATGAGATCAGCTCAGTCTCATAAAAATGGATGTCAGGTGAATGGTGTGCCAGATTTCCTTGGAGTTGCCCATGAAGGATAAATTACAAAGAAGGGAGCTGACAACCCATGTCATAGGTCATGGTCTAGAATATGTGAAGGCACCTGTGAACACTTGACAAACCTTTATCTATGTCTGCTATATGGAAATACCTTTACCACATTCTGTTGTGGTTGACACTAAGCTATGATACCCGCATCTTTCAGCCCAACACAGCTGATTTCAACAAATCCCCAATTTCATCACCTTTTCTGGCATGCTTACTATAGTGGCAGTGGGTTTGTTCCTTTTCTCTCTCCCAAATGGGTTCAACAGAACCCTCACAGGGAAGAAATGCCTGTAATAGGTAATGGAAAAGTATATTGTGGAACTCTTTAATAACCAGACAGCCCTGCCTGTAACTCTCTCAGGACGAGGCAGATACACCACATTTTTGCATCTATAAGACAACCCCTATGAATGAGAAGGCTCTACTGTTTGAAGCCTAAAGTTAAGAAATAAATATTTAAAGCATATTCCTATATTTTAAACTCATAAAGTTCAGGAATACATATTATCAAATGCATGGAAAAATTGTCATTTAGCATCTTTTCCCCTTGAAAGTTTTTTAAAGTTTGAAAAAAAAAGTGGTTTTTGTTGTTGCCCGAATGACCTAAAATGATGGTATACTGAGAGAGGAGTTAACAACTGGAGCAGTGTAGGCTAGTGTGACAACTGAGTGGAGCATGAGGATTTAAGGGAAATTGATAGTTGTAAACAGTCTTGAATGAACACATGGTGGATTGTTTGGTGCTGAATAAGTCAATTCAGCCAAGAAACTACATACTGCTGCTAGTGAACGCTTTGTTGATTAATCATAATCTTGTGGTGTAGTTATAATAAATACTATAATGATACAGATATAATTATACTATAATGCTGTAGATATAATTATACGCTAGTGATATTATAACACTATAATGATGTAGATATAATTATACTATAATGCTGTAGATATTATTTTACGCTAGTGATACTATAACATTATAATAATGTAGATATAATTTTACAATAATTATGAACCTATAGTACTCTAGTGATGTAGATATAATTATACTGTGAGGATAATTATACTCTAGCGGTGTGTGTGTATAGATGTAAAGTTGTAGATATAATACTATAATGATGTAGATACAATCATGCTCTAGTGATGTAGTTGTAATACTCAACTATAATGATGTAGATATAATAATAATATAATGATGTAGGTATAACACTATAATGATGTAGATTTAATACTAAATTGATGTACTAATAATTATGCTTTAATGATAAACCTATTATACTACAGTGATGTAAATATAATACTACTGTAATGATGTAGATATAATTATACTGTAGTGCTGTACTCAGATGTAAATAGCTGGACTCGGCTGAGACAAAACTTAACACTCTCAATGCCATACAGATGCTACCAACTCTTGACTATCTGGAAACCTTTCCCACAATTGTAGAAGTTGGTCATGCTGTTGGTGAACTTGCATCAAGGAAGGCCCAGGCAGAGATGGAATTCCTGTTGAGATCATCAGGAGTGAGAAAGAAATTCTAACTGCACAAATTCATCAGCTAATAACACTCTGCTGGCACGAGGGAAAGGTTCAACATGACTTCACAGATTCAAGCATCATAACTGTACAAGAACAAGGGTGATTGGAGTGACTGCAACAACTACATGGAATTTCACTGTTGTGTATTGTTGGAAAAGTATTTGCCAGAATTGTTTTGCGAAGACTTCAGATCCTAGATCAGGTTTACCCAGAGTCCCAGTGTGACTTTTGCGAGAACCGATCTACCACTGATATGGTATTTTCATTACAACATTTGCAGGAAAACTGCTGTGAACAAAATCAGCTACTGTATATTGCTTTTATTGATCTCACCAAGGTGTGATTTAGTTTGTCGAAAGGTCTGTTCAACACAGTGAAGAAGACTGGGTATCTACCTACTCTGCTGAACATAATTGAGTCATTCCACACAGGTATGAAAGTTACAATTAACTTTAGTGATTTAACATCGGACGAGTATGTTAAAAAAATGAGTGAAGCAGGAATGGGTACTTGCTCCTACTATCTTGGGGATATACTTGTCACTTCTTTTAAAATATGCTTTTTCAGATCATGAATGTAGTATATTCATCCATTCTTGCAATGCTCGGATGGTGAAAGCCAAAACCAGTATGAGGAAGGTAGTTATCAGAGAGCTGCTGTTTGCAGATGAAGCAGCAGTTACCACCTACTCGGAGGAGGAGATGCAATGTTTACTGTCTGTGTTTAGGGAAAAACTACAAAACTTACATTATTTTTTGTACACATCCATGTTTATTTGTAATAACCTGCTTCATTTGTCCTGCTGTTTTCTAGCTCAGCTGAATCCTCGGGGTATCGCAGATATGGTTATGATGCAGGCTAGGCTCAACCAGCTGATGTTGCTCAACCCTGGGGCTAGGCGAGGTTTCAACACCGGATTTGGTGGAGGCCGCTTTGGGGGTGCTGGCGGAGTCCGTGGTGGGCAGAAGTGAGTATCTTCTGATTACTTTATATATTTTGTGCTCTCTGCTTCTTGCATGAATTTCGTTATTATTTGTGTTTTGAATCTCAAAGCACAGCAATAGTTATCACAATAACATGGACCAGATTTAAAAATAAGACTGGCGTTCTTTGCATAATGTCTGTGTCATCGTAAATCCTTTAAAGCCCGAGTGCATCTGTCTGAGAGGCAAGGAACCAGCAACCTGCATACCGATAAGCTAGAAATGTAAAAGGGGTGTGCACGCAACACTCAAGTTCTGGAATAAAGCTAAATCCAGAGGTGGACGAACAACCAGAACTTTCTGCTAAAGTTTACAGCCAGTGAATATGATGAAGAAGAAGATGTCTGGGAAATGAAAATAATTTGACCATGTTAAATATTGTGGTGGGTTAGGGAGAGAAAAAAAAACAGCACTGAAAGGCATGGTTTCTTTGTGGTCAACCTACAGGCAGCTGGTCACTGGCGATTTAAGACATCCAGTATTTGATAGTTGCTTATGGTATATGGAGAGTGGCAGTAACAGAGAGACACTGTACACAAAAGTGTTGAATGGGAGCAGACCAAGAAGACAGTGGAGCTCAGAACACCTGTATCATGAACCAAACATTGGAGCTCAGATACCTAAATCAGAACGAGGTGATAGAGCTTAAAATACATGTATCATGAACTAGATGTTGATGCTCAGAACACCTGTATCGTAAACCAAGCAGTGGAGCTTGGCATATCTGTATCATGGACCAAGCGATGGAGCTTGGCATATCTGTATCATGGACCAAGCGATGGAGCTTGGCATATCTGTATCATGAACCAAGCAGTGAATCTTGGCATATCTGTATCATGGACCAAGCAGTGGAGCTTGGCATATCTGTATCATGGACCAAGCGATGGAGCTTGGCATATCTGTATCATGGACCAAGCAGTGGAGCTTGGCATATCTGTATCAGGGACCAAGCAGTGGAGCTTGGCATATCTGTATCATGGACCAAGCAATAGAGCTTGGCATATCTGTATCATGGACCAAGCGATGGAGCTTGGCATATCTGTATCATGGACCAAGCAATGGAGCTTGGCATATCTGTATCATGGAGCTTGGCATATCTGTATCATGGACCAAGCAGTGGAGCTTGGCATATCTGTATCATGGACCAAGCAGTGGAGCTTGGCATATCTGTATCATGGACCAAGCAATGGAGCTTGGCATATCTGTATCATGGACCAAGCGATGGAGCTTGGCATATCTGTATCATGGACCAAGCGATGGAGCTTGGCATATCTGTATCATGGAGCTTGGCATATCTGTATCATGGACCAAGCAGTGGAGCTTGGCATATCTGTATCATGGACCAAGCAGTGGAGCTTGGCATATCTGTATCATGGACCAAGCAATGGAGCTTGGCATATCTGTATCATGGACCAAGCAATGGAGCTTGGCATATCTGTATCATGGACCAAGCAATGGAGCTTGGCATATCTGTATCATGGACCAAGCGATGGAGCTTGGCATATCTGTATCATGGACCAAGCGATGGAGCTTGGCATATCTGTATCATGAACCAAGCAGTGGAGCTTGGCATATCTGTATCATGGACCAAGCAGTGGAGCTTGGCATATCTGTATCATGGACCAAGCGATGGAGCTTGGCATATCTGTATCATGGACCAAGCGATGGAGCTTGGCATATCTGTATCATGGACCAAGCGATGGAGCTTGGCATATCTGTATCATGGACCAAGCGATGGAGCTTGGCATATCTGTATCATGGACCAAGTGATGGAGCTTGGCATATCTGTATCATGGAGCTTGGCATATCTGTATCATGGACCAAGCGATGGAGCTTGGCATATCTGTATCATGGAGCTTGGCATATCTGTATCATAAACCAAGCAATGAAACTTGGCATGGCTGTATCATGGAGCTTGGCATATCTGTATCGTAAACCAAGCAATGAAACTTGGCATGGCTGTATCATGGAGCTTGGCATATCTGTATCGTAAACCAAGCAATGAAACTTGGCATGGCTGTATCATGGAGCTTGGCATATCTGTATCGTAAACCAAGCAATGAAACTTGGCATGGCTGTATCATGGAGCTTGGCATATCTGTATCGTAAACCAGGCAATGGAACTTGGCATGGCTGTATCATGGAGCTTGGCATATCTGTATCGTAAACCAAGCAATGAAACTTGGCATGAACCGAACGATAGAGCTTGGAACATCTGTATTCTATACCCGTGTGGGTTCCAGGGCCCTGTTATAGGGAAAACAAGAATAGACCCACTTCCTACCCAAAAGCATGTCATAAGAGTCGACTAATTGGGAGCTTCCTTTGAAGTCGGAGGGCATCTGCCTGAGAAGCAAGGAACCAGCTGTCTGAATGCCAAATGAGTCAGATCTGTAAAACGGATGCACACGCAACACTCAGGTTCTGGAACAGGACTGCAGTCCAGAAGTGGACGAACAACCTGAACTTTATGCCAGAGTTTACAGCTGGTGAACGCGAAGAAGAAGAAGATCTGTATTCTAGAGCTCTAAATACCTGTGCTGACATTCAGAGTGAAGCCCCTTTACCACTTTGCAGCGTCTGTATTATATTAAGTTAAAGTTTGATCCGATAATGTGACCAGGTGCCCTAATATAATTTTTGATTTCTTCTTTTTCAGAGGCTTTGGTAGAGGATGGTAATTTGTTAACAGATCTGCAGTCATGAATATGTGCTGAGCCCATGTTATATAAATACATGCATACATCCAGA
This sequence comes from Candidula unifasciata, assembly GCA_905116865.2. Lineage (NCBI taxonomy): Eukaryota > Metazoa > Mollusca > Gastropoda > Stylommatophora > Geomitridae > Candidula > Candidula unifasciata. The sequence goes on along the minus strand of CAJHNH020001255.1, from coordinate 141,205 downwards.
TTTGCAGTCAATCCACTTGACACCTCTGAACACCTACAGTATAATAGTTAAATAAATTATAACAGTACCAGGGGAATAGTCAGTAATATTTTCTTCTGTATACACCTTTAGGCATCTACATAAAAATACAGTAAGAAAGTACCAATCGATTTTAGTTTATTGGCATCTCCAGATAGTTGCGTCTCTAGGTGTATACCAGAATAAGGTTTATCTCTGTTCTATATTTGTTGTGAACTCTTGGAGCGAATGTTTTGCAATAGTTTTACAAATTCCACAGTTACATTCATCAGCATCTGCTATCTTTAGCTTAGTGAAAAAGTGTTTTTTCATCCTGTCACTTTCGATGCAGAGTCTGAAGGTTACTGCATGTTCTGTAGTTCCTCAAAATTGTTCTTGCGCTATGAGTTAACTTCCTGAGAAAAAAATAACCTTATTTTCCATGTATAGGACAAAACTTTCCCAAAAAATTCTTAAAGTTTAAAATTAGATATCGTCTTATTTGTGGGATTTGTTTAAAATATGTATTTCTTAATTTTGTGCTTAAAAGAGTTGAGGTCCTCTTATACATGGGGACATCTTATATACAGAAGAATACAGTAAAATTATCATTAATTATGTTTCCTCTAGATAAAAGATGCTGATTTATTTTCATGTTTTACTAGAGTGTAAATTGTTTGCCTGTAACTTGCTGGTATGAAGAAAAAAATGTTTAATAACTGCAACAGTTTAACCATATTGGTTAATTTGTGTTTCTTTCCATATTACTTGTTATGAAAGCTGTCCATTAATTTTTACCTCAGCTCTTTTAGTCCAAACAGTTGTTACCATAACTCCTTTTTTTCCAAGTCACTGAGCTTGAAAGCAAGTATTTGTAAGTTCTAAAGTAGTTAAACAGAAAACATTATGACGGAGAAGTACTTGGGACTAATAATTTAGGTACAAAGGTTGATATGACATCTGTCTGTAGAAGACAGCAAGAACATCATTTATCTTCACAATGACCAAAAACAGATGGTCAGTTGTTTGGCACTGAAAAGTTGAATCTTTAAATTTAATGATACATTGGATGATGTATGGATTCATTATGTGTTTTGTTGTTAAGTGAACTGTTTTCTCTCATTAATTGTCTATTTCCAAGTCATGTATGGTTTAGATTTTAAACTGTTAAATAAAAATAAACAATAGAACCACAATATAAAGTGTGTATATTCACTTATGCAAGATTATATAGATTGTCAATTCTTCCCATTTTAATTTTTGTAATGGGGTAGCCCACCAAGAAACACATGATGAGAAGGGTACTGGAAAACAGTGACAGTTAGCAATCTTGATGGAACAAGAGGAAGACAGAGATGAATGCTTAAATGACTTGAACACATGGTTTGGTTAGGACAAGAACACATGCTTGATCTGTGATTGTTTTGAGATTAACAGTAATGTATACCAACCTTGAAAAGTACAGTAAACGAAACACAAAGCACAATGACCACTGCTGGAAAGGCTCACCATCAACCAACCTGATATCATCTCCTCAATGAAGGCTGGCTGCAGGGGATCTCCAGCATGCTGTCTTTCACTGAGGATGTTCACCCGCTCAGACAGCTGTTCATCCATTTCTTAAAACCACCATACAGGCTTTAGTTTGATATCTAAGGAAACACCATACATTCATTGGTATGACACCTAACAATAGTATAATTCTTTCTTCTTCTGAACATTCACCGGCTCTGAACTCGGGCAGAGAGTTTATGATGTCTCTCCACTTCTAGACTTTCGTCGTATTCCAGAACTGGCGTTTTGCATGCACATCTGTTTTACAGAGCTAGCTTATTTGTCAGCAGACTGTTGGTGTATCCCCTCTCAGGCAGATTATTGTACTCCGACTTCGAAAGAAATACCCTTGATTAGCAGGTCTCTTCTCTTTTCCTGCAAAAAGAGGTCCCGGAGATAAGAGATAAAGCTATATTCACCCTGTAGATCAGGGCAGTTTAACTGGCAGCCTGCAGGCCAAATGTGGAACGCAGATCATTGCAACTTGTATTGCAGTAATGATCTTTAGATGCTTGAGCTCGTGTCCCTAGCCTGCGACAATCTCCATTTTCCAAATTTTGGCCCCTGAGTAAACATAGTTGAATAGGCGTGCTGTAGATTATTTGGCATGCAGTGTGGGTACATTGATTAGCACGGGACAGTAGTGATGTCGTTAATGTTATGCAATATGCTTCTTGCAAAGAGACTACGATAATAAGAAGGAATCCGTATCCCTGTCCAGGCTGTTGGCTGTGGGAGGGCAACCGGGAGTTACCATGCATGAACATTTTACTAAGAGCACAAGCGTACAAACATTCATTAACTGGTGCCTGCGTAGAATAGAAGGAATTGAATGGTTTGATAGAATCCAGGGTTCGTAGTGGACCGGGAAATCGGGAAATTACCGGGATTTTTTTCGTTGACCTTGAACCGGGATTTTTAGCTTATAAAAGACATTCCGACCTTAAAAACCCGTGAATTTTGACCGCGGCAATGAAATCGTCAGAAATCCTGTGTTTTTCAGCACAGGCAATTTTGAGGGAGCCATTTGGCTTTTTTTGGCCATTTGGCTAGTTTTTGGCTACTTTCGTTGTATGGTCGTTTCAGGTGTGAGGGCAGCTGATTATTGGCTATTTTCAGCCGAAATGGCTTGTTAAAGGCCAGGGGAGGGCGGGCTTTGTTGCTGATCATGAAAACATGCAGACAGCAGCGGTGTGGCATGGGGCGGGAAGTAGCAGATTCCGTCTCGCGCGTGTGTGTGTGCCTTTGTTTCTAGCGAGTCCGGCAGAATGAACAGTTTAAATCGTTTATGGCCGTGGTTTCTAGAAAGGATTACATTGGGAGATGGTGGGGCTCGGTGCAGTTGTATTTATAAATAGAGTCGCTGTGGTGGGAGCTAAGCAACGCCTTCTCTATTAATTATCCCTATAAATAAACAGAGGGGGGAACCATTTGAGGCCGTTAAATATTATGAATTAATCAAGTAACAGAAAGTATTGTGAACGGCACTCATAGAAAGAAGTAGAAAGATAGAAGAACACACTAGACAACATAAATATCGAAAGCTATAGTTACCGTGCCGGGAATTGGTGACAGGTTCAATTCCCGGCACGGTAACTATAGCTTTCGATATTTATGTTGTCTAGTGTGTTCTTCTATCTTTCTACTTCTTTCTATGAGTGCCGTTCACAATACTTTCTGTTACTTGATTAATTCATAATATTTAACGGCCTCAAATGGTTCCCCCCTCTGTTTATTTATAGGAATGACGTATACACACCGGAACCTACCAATCAAATACATTTCTTAAATGTTTGTGTATTCTAGACAAAGCAATAAGGTCTTACTGTGTTCGTAAAATTGTTGCTGTGATTGTTATTCGACATTTGCTTCGTTAATATAAATTTCTGTAACCTATGGTGCCATTTCAATGGGTTGAAATGAATTCTGTCCGTATTCCATAGTCGTGGATTTCAAGCTGTACGATAGACATGGCCAATGAGACACCTTTTTTTGGGGGTGCCTAGTTGACCATGTATCTTAGCGCACTTGTATTCATGGCGAGGCGCAGACGCCGTCTGGAGGTGACAGGTTCAATTCCCGGCACGGTAACTATAGCTTTCGATATTTATGTTGTCTAGTGTGTTCTTCTATCTTTCTACTTCTTTCTATGAGTGCCGTTTACAATACTTTCTGTTACTTGATTAATTCTCTATTAATTAGAGATGGCATTGGGGCTAAGCAAAGTGACTGCAGCTGGATTTCCCAGTTCTATTTTTGGCCTGGATTTATCTTTACAGTGTGTTTGGCGATCAGTATTGTAATTCCCCGAGATTCCCTCTTCTGTTGTCTCACCACTCTCTCTCTCTCTCTTCCCTCCCTCTTTCACTCTTCTACCTATTGCTCCTTCCTTCCCGTCTCCTGCATTGTCTCTAACCCTCCCTTCTGATCTTCATCTTCTTCTCTTTCTCTCTATCTTTTCTTTTACTCTCTCATTTCCTGTCCCCCTCCCCCTTTTTCCTATTTTATTTCTTGTTTAAATGTTTAGTAAATGTGCGGCTCTATAACTCTTCCTAGCAACTCAAGTACACAGGAAGTTGTATTGGGGGGGGGGGGGGGGGGGGCATTCTGTGGGAACATGGTGGATATTTTCTTTTGATGTGTTTGTTTTCCTAGCGGCCTTAATCTCTGTCCATCTCCCTTCCCGCCCCCTCACATTTTTGTCCTACCTGTTCCTCACTCTCTGACTGTCTGTGTCACTGCTTTCCTCTCTCTCTTTGTATTTGCCGCTCTCCCTCACTCCCTCCCTCTCTTTCTTTCTTTCTCCATACCTTCAGTTGGTGTATAAGGTTATGTGTTGCCTAGTGCAGAACATTTCATGTCCATCATTCCCCCCTCCCACACATTAAATATATGTGTACTTTTAAAAACACATTTGCCGTCACCTTCCCCCCCCCTTTTCTCCTCCCACATTGATGACACCTAGGGGAGGGAGTGCACCCCTTCCTGCTACCTTCTTCCCTCTATATCTCATCTTATTTCTTACTCCCTTCTTTCTCTCCCTGTCTCATTCCCACTTTATTTTCTTAAACTTTATTCTCTCACCTCCTCTGTCTCACCCTTACCACCTCAGCCTTCTACACCACTTTCCACCACCTCCTCTCTCCCCTCCTTTCTGTAATTGGAAAACCAGAAATAAAATGAAGTCCACTGCTGCCCTGACCTATTTATGTGTCTGACCTATTTATGTGTGTGGGTAAACTTCTCTATTTTCCACCAGTGGTGGGTTGGGATCCCCTGGACTTTTTTTTTTCTTCATAAAATGACCTTGGCTCTCAGGTCACCAGCCTTAAGTGTAAGAAATTGAATTATTGTTGTCACACACAGATAGGACAAGCAAGGGGCAGTAGGGGTTAGCACTGTTGTTTTTGGACCACGGCCACATTCACATTGGGAGAGGGTAGGAACCGGAAAAGTGGCCTCACTTAGAGATTTCCTAATTCTATTTTGGGCACTCATTGTTCTTACACCCCCCCCCCCCACAACCGTGTCTTACCTTTCTTCTCTCACCCCTTCTCTTTCCTTTGATCTTCTACTATTCTCCTTTCTCTCTCCATTCTTCCTCTCTTCCTTTCCTTGCCCTTTCTCCTGTCCCATCTCTTCTTTGTCTCCTCTCCATCCTGTCTTTTCATTTTCTCTAGATTTCCTTACCCGCTCCCCTCTCTCATTCTCTCTCTCCCCCCCCCCCCATTTTTTTTTACCTGGTTCATCTACATATTTTTTTGCCCCATAACTATCTTTTCCTAGTGGTTGTGTCCACTACACTTGAAATTGTGTGTGGGGGGGGGGGGGGAGTGGGTGGCTGTTTTTTTTCTTTGAGGTATCTTGTCTCCCTTCCTTCCCCCCTCTCTTAATCTGTGTTTGTCACTGCCTTCCTTACCCACCTTTCTCTCTCTCTCTTGCTTTATGTCTGTTTGCCTCCCTTCATCACTTCCTCTTTGTATACCTCCCTCCCATTCTCCTGCTCTGCCTTTTTTCTCTTTCTTTGGTTCTCTCCCTCTGTCTGCTTGCCTCTCTGTGCTGTCCCTTTATGTCTACATCTCTCTCTGCTTGCATCTGCTTCTCACCCTGTCCGTTCTCTCTCCCTCTGTCTCCCTTCTTTCAACTCTTTGTCATATTTTCCTCCTTCCATATCTCTGTTTCGTTCCCTTTTTCCCTTCTCTTTTCATCTGCCCATCTCTGTATCTGCATTCCCTCTTTCTGTATTTGTCTCCCTCTCTGTCTTTCGCTGTCCCTTCCCCACTTTTCCTCATCATGTCTCCATCCCTCCCTCTCATTTTTTCCTCCTTCCCCAGACTTCTTTTCCTTCTTTTCTCTACCTTCATCTGTCCATCTTTACACTGTCTCTCCCAGCCTACCTCAGCATGTGTCTTCCTCTCTCTTCATGACTCTCTCTCTCTCCCCTAACCCTCTCAGGTACCAGGTCCAGAACAGACAGGACTTCAGTTTGCTGCCCTCTACCACCAAGCCCTAAAAAAATTTCAAACACTATATCAAGCTCAGGGGCCGACCAACACGAAGATGGACACAGGATATAAGTGACTCCTTGAGTATAAAAAAGTACATGAGGCGGGAGAGCTGGTGAGAGACCGAGTTTTTTTTGGTCAGGATAAAGGAAATGCTACATGATGATGATATCTGTGCTGGTATACCAACACATGTGGCACAAATGAAGTACCTTGTGTGCTCAGTACACCCTTGAACAAGGCAAAAATCTTGTATTAGTATTACACCGAGACAACCTTGAAAAAAACTAAGGAGACCTTGAAAAAGACCTTGAAAAGCCTTGAAATTGATTGGTAAATTTGGCTATGAACCCTGAGAATCACTAATGTAGAGAACTGGTGCATTCGTAGAATAGAGGGAATTGAATGGTATATAGAATCACTAATGTAGAATATCTTGGGTCACTGGTTACCAACAATGGTGACACAATGAAAGAAATTAAACGGCGACTATCAATTGCTCTTCAAAGACTAAAACAACTGAATAAATTATGGAATTGTACAGATAGAATTACAAAGGTCAGATTTTTAAGAGCATGCATCTTTCCCATTGCAACATACGCCTGTGAGACCTGGACACTTACTAAACAAGCGGAACAGCGCATAAATGCATTTGAATATAAATGTTACAGACAGGTTCTAAGAATATCTTGGGTAAAGAAAAGAACAAATGCATCCATACTTCAAGAGCTGAATATTGAAGAGGGTTGGCTAGTAAAGACAATAAAACAAAGAAAATTGAAATATTTTGGTCACTTGAAACGTCATGGAAGTCTAGAGAGAACAATAATGGAGGGGTATATGCCTGGGAAGAGAGGAAGAGGAAGGCCAAGGAGAAGATGGGTGCAGGATGTGGCAGATGATCTCCAGATGGGTGTATCAGACGCAGGACATCTTGCTCAGGATAGGAAGGTTTTCCGGAGGGTTGTTATGGCAGCGAGGTTCCGCGAGGGACATGCTACTGAATGAATGAATAAATGTAGAGCTTTGGGAGAGAACTAAACAAGTTCCACTGGACCAAGAGGTGAAGATAGGACGCTGGCGTTAGATGTGATATGTTGAGAAAACCTGAGAACAATGTAACTAAAAGGTCTTTGTACTGGAACCCACAGGGGCATAAAAATAAAGGAAGACCAAAAAACATGGAGAAGAAAGCTAGAGGGCAAAGTTAAAAAAATGGGGAGATCATGGTGTTAAGATAGTATTGTACCATTACTAATAGTGAGACGAGGGGGTGCGTAAAATGAATAACTGCACAAGAGCGTTTTACAAAATGAAAAATATTTCATGCAATCTTTCTTTGTCGATTGAGACGAGAAAGCAAATTCTTTAAAACTATATACATCCTATCTTGATTTCCGGAAGTGAATCATGGACAGTTGGTAGACAAATGAAAAATTATTTGGAAGCTGCGTAGATGTGGTTTCATAGACGAATGATAATACCCTGGACAGATAAAAAGAGTAAAGTGGATGTCTATAAAGAAACTGACTCGCAAAGAGAACCGACTGCCGACATCGGAAAGAGACAATCTACATTCTTTGGTCATGTTATAAGAAAGAGAATACTGGAGTACATCGTGACAGTAGGAAATCTGGTAGTCATGCCTATCGACCTTCTGACTTGTATACTTTCAATAAACTCTAACACAGATGATCCTCCATGTCATGATATAGAAGTGTCCAACATTGTTTCTCTCGGTCTCTCTCTCTCTGCCTCACCTTTCCTTCAACTTTTTATATAAAATAAAACTATAAGTTCAGCAATAAGCTCGATGCCTCATTGACGTGAAAAAATTTACTTTTATTTTCAACTACAAGCGCTGATGGCACTATTTAGCACCGAAATGCACTTGACCGTATGCATATTTTGAGCAAAGTACGTACTTTTGAAAGATGCCCTCCCAGCATCGTATACCTGTTTTAGAAATGAAACATCAACATCTGCTTCACAATAAAATCTTGAAAATATTATTAGCCTAAAAAACTGGGAGCAAAAATGCACTTCAAACTTCCATGTGATCATAACAGAGTTCTCTCGAAATGTTTAGGAATCACAGGTGAGCTTACGTTTGTCTCCAGGACTGGTTACAGAATTTGGGACGCAGTTCAGTTTGTAGAAAACAACAATTTCAAAATTGCTCCTCGTTCAACTGCCTAATCGTCATGTTATATTGAAGAGGGTTTTCTTTGCTCTTTTTCGAATTCTTTTTCTTTGCGGCGTGCAGTTTCGCATGAGTCTTTATTTGTTTGCTTCATTGTCTGTTGTGGCTTGGGAAGGTTTTGCTGGTGCGGTGCTAAGTCCTCTAAAGGACTATTCCTATGCTGTGCTGTTTGTGTTCTGCTGTCCATCGGGCCACCATGTCGCCTGCAGTTTTCGTGGGCCTTGTATGCTGTGTCTCCGGTAGGTTATTTCTTGTATTGCTGGCGCCTGTCTCGTTTTGTCACCCACTGCATCTATTTGCTTCCCCTATTTGCCTCCAAGATAATGAAAAACTGCATCCCACAAAAGGTGACGAAGAATTAATAAGTATCTTTCATTTGTAGGTAGGTAGGTAGGTAGTTGTACCTGGCCAGGACATCACACAAACGATAAACACCCAATGACACAAAGTGCCACCATGCGGGTGTTTATCACCCGTGGAGAGGTCCCGGAAACCCCGTTGAGCCGTTAGACCATATTTAAGGCCCGGTATATTTAGGGCCCCCCGGCAAAAGCCGAAGTGGGGCTTAAATAAAAAAAAAAAAATAATAAACAAAATTGCATTCCAATTTGAATGTATCCTAATACAAAATTAAGTGCATTTGAAAATAAATGTCAGAAAAATCATGAAACTGAAATGGTATGCTTTTAAAAAAAAGAGTGAGGAGATCAGAGAAATATCTGGACAAATACCTGCGATAAGACAAAAAAGGTGGAAATATAATGGGCACATTCTGAGACGAAACGAGCAAAAAATTACAAAACAGGCATTAAAATGGGAAACAGTCTGAGAAAAAGAGACTCTTGCTACATGGAAAATGCACGCCCTTGCTGGTGATTAGCCATAGACATTTAATGCTGCTTGCATTGCTGAGACTTGCTTTACATCTATCCTACAAATTAATTTACAGGTACAATCGCCAGATTATGATAACTGTAACTTACCTTGCATCGTCTGCCCACTAGGTTTGATACTGCTTCTAGTGGGGCTTTATGACAACTCATGGGTGCTCCTGCAACTACTGCTGGTGCCTCGTTGCGGCGGTAAGACACCGGTCCAGTACGAGACGGACTGTGTGGGACTGCACTACAACCCTCAAGACGTGGCCCGTGCAGGATTATGGGAAGTGTGTCATTTTTTCCCCTTTGGTTATATCCCCGAGTTTTACTACCACACGGAACCATATTGCTCCAAATTCTCAGACGATGAAGAACCGGGTATGCTGCCCGTTATTTGTAAATCTCAATTCTCAATAGCCCTGTGTAAGCTCCAGTACCACATTTTGGGTAAAGGGTGCGGAATAATATATAAAAAAAAGGGGGGGGGGGGACAAATAGACCCACTGCCAACTAACAAGCATGTCTTGAAATGGGACTTATTAAGGGTGTTTCATTTGAAGAAGTTCATCTGCTGGAAAGGCACACACACACACACACACACACACACACACAAAAAGTCTACAAACATATAAGTCAGATCTGTTTAAACTGATATGTGCGCAAAATTTAACACAACTAAAGCCTAGAAGCTGACGAATAACCAAAACTTTCCGCCGGAGTTTACAGCCCGTGAACGCGAAGAAGTAAAAGAACTCTTAACCCTATCAGTACTAAGCACTTCCTGCAACACTGTCTATCCAACGACTATGCATTTAAGGGTGAATTTCCGCAGGCCTTATTATAGTATACATATTCAAAAAAGTTTAAAGTTGCTACTGAGACGTAAAATGATAAGAAATTTGAACAATGTGTAAAATAATACAATTAAAAGTACATTGAATTACATGGTACTTTAGAATGTTGAGATAATCAGATTTCTCTAGTTTAAAACGATGTTTCTGTTTCGTCTCACGTGTTAGACAAGATTAACATTACGAATCAGACGAAACGAAACATAAACCTTCTGTCTGGTCGGTAGACTACAGACATGAAACAGCACCGCTTACATTAAAAAAAAAATATATATATATATTCATGCTGAAAATTTAGATTCCTTGGTCATAAAAACCTATTTTCGTTATAAATTTTATAGTAATCTACAACTCGTAAAAGTTAACACTGGGCAAATTAGACACCTTAACAGTATAGGCTACACACAGAACATTTTTATATCCTTTGAATTTTATCGCTAAGACATTAATTAAACAAGCTTCCTAAATATGCACTACAAAGTCTTTCAAAGTAGTCCTGGAATTAAATAATGGCTAATGCAAATTACAAAAATACAGCCCTCCCCATACCGCCTAGTCGAATATCACAAGGACGTCCCCGGTTGACCAACAAAGACCGTCACATAAAGTAAGAAAGTCCTTAGCTCCAGCGACGACTACAAGGTTATTTGAAAGCTGCGCACTCATGAACAGAAATTCGGAATCCGAAACCGAACTCATGACCTTCAGAATGCAGGGTTTACCGCTTAGCCAGCGTCGACAGTGTTATTAGATATTCTACCAGGCAGTTAGTAATGTGATTTCAGTCAGAGATACGTCAGTTAAATGATTTCTTGTATTAAATTGTGTGATATTGTAGACTTGTGTAATAGCCGCAGTCGAGGTTTAAACTTCACCGCAATCGGGGTTCCCCATACTTGCTCCGTTCTTGTGCTAACGCAAACCAAATGAAATGTCTCTGAATGTTGCAATTGAAAAATTGGAGAACAAACAGTCCCGGAATAATCAAGAAATTTGCGCACACAGTAAATGCATATGGCAGTTGCTAGAGGGGCCAAAGCAACAGTCGCCACCAGAAATGCAGTTTGTCGTTGATGGAAGTAGTCGGGAACGAAAAGTTTATCTATAACATACAGTTATTGTCATAGGTATTAGGTATGTAAATTTTACCCAACCAGAAAATCACACAGAGCGATAAACACCTGGTGACACAAAGTGCCACAATGCGGATGATGATCACCCGTGGAGAGGTATCAGAAACCCAGTTCAGCCGTTAGGCCATATCTATGGCTAGGCCATATCTATGCCCCGGCTATATTCAGGGCCCCCGGCAAAAGCCAGGGTGGGGCTTCAAATAACGAAAAGTTGCATCCCACATGGGAACGACTGATAGAGGTCCCGGAAACCGCGTTCAAACATAATGCTATAACTGCGGCAGTATGAATACCATGTCACAACTGCCGCATAAATGAAACGCATTTCACGTGAAAAAAACCACAGCTCACAGGCCTGCACCAAGCACTAAACCTAGTAGCTCAAGCAGCAAAACGTAGATTACCGTCCATATGAGGAAATCTGCATTAACAAAGCGCTGTAAAAAGCAAAAATTAGAAGCCAAACATTAGGCCATTCCTAATCCTCCATTTTAGACTGGAAGCCAGACTTATGTAACAATGCTCTGTTGTGGGTCTTCTAGCAGCAACGTTCGCTTGTCGTTTGTGTGTGTGAGATTGTGAAGCTGACATGTTCTTTAGTTCGTTCGGGTTGACATCTTTTCAGTGTCCTTTGTTTACTTGTGTAGGTTACACTGAGTGTAAAGGACCCTTTTTCACGCCTTCAGACGGATTGGGCATATAGGGCTAGACCTACATTTTACATACCAATCAATACTTGGTGGGTGATGTGGTCAACATCACGTTGATGTCTTTACTTCCCCGGACTTTACATGATTAAAGCTGGGTCTACTTGGGAGCCTAGGTCATTATTTTAAACAAGTCCAGTTCCCTTGGAATTTGAACCCTCGACCATTAAATCCACAGGCGAGTGTCTAGCCGCTAAACCCCAGCTTTCCCCTCACGCTGAATAAAATACTGATTATTATTAGAGTGTATTAGGTTTCTCATTTATACAGTAGAGGGCTGAGTAGTCTCGAGGTATGTCATCAGCCTCGAGTGCTGGAGGTCCCGGGTTCAAGCCCGCGTATAGGCTGGGACTTGATCAGGCGGACTTCTAGTAATTTCCCCTGGTCTCTGGGTAGCAATACCGGACGTCCGTGTGTATTGTTGCGCACGTAACAAATAACTTGGTAGTTAGAAATAAAAAAGAGTAGCCTAACGGCGCTGCACTGGAAAAAAAAGTTTTGAGTTTAAAATCTATTAAAAGTATTTAAGGATCCTCGCCGGTGCAACGGAATTTGTGCACTGCGCTGAAAACCTTCAGACACAAGCTTGAGTTTGAAATAGAACGGAGCACTTACGGGTTACACCTTGTGTCATGATATTGATCCGTTGAATAAACATGAACAATTAGTCATACAGTAATTTGTTTCTTTCCCGGAAACTCCTCTGAAATTTACCAACAATCCAGCGGAGTGGTTGGACACGGCACAGTTTCTGTGTCAGCTAGCGGTGGCTCTGAACGTTGCTGGCATGTTGGCGTGCGTGCTGGCGGACATTGTCAGGTCGAGGGACATCTGTGACACTGGTTCTATAGTACTTGTAATCAGTGGTACGTGCTACAGTCATGCAGTCAATTGTTCAACGTCCAGCATTTCTTTCTTTCCACTAAAAAGGTTTCTTTGGGCTTCGTTCGTTCGTTCCTTTCTTTCTCCCTTCCTTCCTTCGTTCCTTCCTTCGTTCCTTCCTTCGTTCCTTCCTTCGTTCCTTCCTTCGTTCCTTCCTTCGTTCCTTCCTTCGTTCCTTCCTTCCTTCCTTCCTTCCTTCCTTTCCTTCCTTCCTTCCTTCCTTCCTTCCCTTCCTTCCTTCCCTTCCTTCCTTCCTTCCTTCCTTCCTTCCTGCCTTCCTTCCTGTCCTCCTTCCTTCCTTCCTTCCCTTCCTCCCTTCCTTTCCCTCCTTCCTTCCTTCCCTTCCTTCCTTCCTTCCATTCCTTCCTTTCTTCCTTCCTTCCTTGCCTTCCTTCCTTCCTTTCCTTCCTTCCTTCATTCCTTCCTTCCTTCCTTCCTTCCTTCCTTCCTTCCTTCCTTCCTTCCTTCCTTTCCTCTCCTTTCCTTCCTTCCTTCCTTCCTTCTTTCCTTTCTTCCTTCCTTCCTTCGTTCCCTTCGTTCCTCCTTTCGTTCGTTCCTTCCTTCCTTCCTTCTTCCCTCCCTTCCTCCCTCCCTTCCCTTCCTTCCTTCCTTCCTTCCTTCCTTCTTCCTTCCTTCCTTCCTTCCTTCCTTTCCTTCCTTCCTTCCTTCCTTCCTTCCTTCCTTTCCTTCCTTCCCTTCCTTCCTTCTTCCTTCCTTCCTTTCCTTCCTCTCATTCCTCCCTTCCTTCCTTCCTTTAATCTTTTCCTTCCTTCCTTCCTTCCTTCCTTTCCTCTTCCACCTTCCTTCCTTCCTTCCTTCCTTCCTTACCTTCCTTCCTTCCTTCCTTCCTTCTTCCCTTCCTTCCTTCCTTTCCTCCTTCCTCCCTCCCCTCCCTTCCTCATCACCTTCCCCCTCCCTTCCTCCCTCCCCCTCCCTCCTCCCTCCCTCCCTCCCTCCCTCCCTCCCTCCCTCCTCCCTCCCTTCCTTCCTTCCTTCCTTCCTTCCTTCCTTTCTCCCTTCTCCGACTTCTTCTTCACCTGAATGATTAATCTTTTTATATAGTAAAGTAATGGTCCTTTCTCTTCGCCTTTAGTCTGTTTGGGAGTAAAGCGCTAGACCAATATTTTGTAGACCAATATGCACTTAGTGGATGATGTAGTCAGCACCACATCAGTCGCCTTTACATCCCAGGACGGCACCTGGTACCCATTCAGGCTGGGTCGACATGGGAGTCAAGGTCATTATTGAAAAAAAAGTCTGGCTCTGTTTGGATACGAACCCACGACCTTCCGATCCACAGGCGGGCGTCTAGCCGACAACGTCACTGCTATTCAAAATTTTTTTTAATATGTGATGACTAGAAAAGTTTTGTTGGGCTTTCCTTCTTTCTTTTCTTCTTTTCCCACTTCTATCTATCTTCTTTTACCCCACCAGGACATCACTCAAGCGATAAACACCCGATGACACAATGTGCCACCATGTGGATGAGGATCACCCGTGGAGAGGTCCCAGAAACCGCGTTCAGCCTTTAGATCATATTTATGTCCAGACTATATTTCAGCCCCTGTCAAGAGCCAGAGTGGGGTTTCAAAATAGCGAAAAATTTCTGGCTCTTTATGGGATGCCATTTTTCGTTATTTTGAAGCCCTACTCTGCATCCCATAAAGGAATTACAAGATAGCAATTGTTACCGCTTCTTTTTCTTTTTGTTTTTCTGTTTCTTCTTCACCTGTATGGTTAATTTTTTTTTATGTGATGAGTATATGTTATCCATGTAGTAAACTGACATAATATTTCGTATATGAACAATAATGAAACAATGGGTCGTAGAAGCAGAGACGAAAGTCCGCCAACACGATGTTGGACAGAAGATATCAAAGACATATTCTGCATTCAAGGTCACATACATAGCAACCCACACCTCAGGGGCTATAACTCGCTTTTGTACTACCTATTGAGTTTTCCCCCTTCATGATCCGAATGCCGAGCCGCCGTCGTGTAGCCAGTTAGACGATTGTCTGCGGATCCGAAAATGAAGAGTTCAAATTCGACTTTAAAAAAAATGGCCCTGGCTCTTAGGTTGACCCAGCCTTAAATGGGTATCAGTAAAGTTCTGGGAAGTAAAGGCGGCCGATGGGATATCAATCCCCCACCAAGTGCCGAGCGTCTATAAAATATAGGTCCAGCGCTGTATGCCCAATACGCCTGAAGGTGAGAGTCCTTTACTTTTTTTTCTGAAAAGCCGAGACACTTTTAATGTATGATATATTGCCCGTGAGGGTTCCGTGCCCTGCCTGCTAGCGTAGTTGGTTAAATCTGACTTCGCGGTGACCGGGTGACGAACTCCTGGTGGTCAGGGCTCACTCCCGGGGGTAGTCAGAAAAGGCACATTTCTCCCAGATTTTCAGCATCTATCATGGAATCAAGGTCGAAGGGTTGCGATATCCACAGTACTGAGCCTGGATATTTTAAAAAAAAAAACTTGGCAATATGTAATATAATTGATGTTTTTCACTGTGGCAATCACAGCTGCTACCCAAAAATGTAAACTGTGTGTGTCGTTCACAAATGGCCAACATTCGGATGAGGATCACAAAGGGACAAGTTGCAGAAACCCTGTTCAACCCATATGTTGGGTTGTTTGTTGTTTGTTTTAGTATCCAGAAGCCATGAGTTGTTAACCCTTAGGCTCGGTATTATGGATATCGCAACCCTTCGGCCTTGATTCCATTGTAAATACCGTAAATCTGGGATAAATGTGGCTTTTCTGCCTACCCCCGGGAGTGAACCCGGACCACAAGGAGTTTGTCACCCGCTCACCGCCCAATCCGGTTTAGCCAACTAGGCTAGAGAGCCGGGCATATGTTGGGTTAGATTAGAGCACACGGCAATAGCCAGCGTGGCGCTTTAAAACAACAACAAAATTGCATCTGGCATTGGGACGCATCAATCTTATGTTCAGAATGGATAGCATAGGATAACACAAATATACAAATATAGGTCAGCTTCACAAAATTATAATGACGCAATCCAGATAAGGAATGTTGAGGCAACAATCTTCGTCGGCAAACAAGAAACAACACAAAACAAAGAAGGAAATGACGCTAAACTAGTTACAAAGGGCAGTGGTATGGCACTATGACACACCTGTCGTCTTTATTTCCAATAATGTTTCTTTATGCGTATTTTAAGCTGATCGAACTGGAAGCCATGGTAAATTATTCTTTTTTTGTTTTGTTTTTGTTAATTTTTATTTTAAACCAACCTGAATGCTGCCGTCTTACTATCGGGTCACCATTGGGATGGGGGATAGGGAGAACAGACCATACTGTCACCCTGGCAAGCATGTACTAAAATGCAAATAATTAGGTTCCCCCCCCCACCCCTTTGAAGTCGGAGTGCATCTGCCTGAGATACCAAGAGTCTGCATACAAGTAAGCAAATTATTTGCGTATCCTTAACAGGACGTTGTAAAACCAACCACAGCATTTTTTTTTTTTTTTTTGCTGCTGTGGTTTTTTTTTCTAGGCAAATTTACGTCCAGTAGTTTGCCATTGCTTACTACACGGTCGGCTCTCGGTACCACTGTTGAAACCAACGCAAGACAAACTGTCCCAACTGGGATCGAACCAGGCACCCTGGCATTACGATGCGCATTCGCAACGCCTAAGCCACAGATGCCGACGCATACAAGTAAGCCAGATCAACAAAACGGATGTGCAGGCAAATCTCACGTTTCGGAACAAGTTTAAATTCCAGAAGTGGACCAAGAACCAGAATTTTCCGCCGGAGTTTAAAGACGATGGAAGCTGTTTTATGTTTTATGTTTGTTCAACGGATCAACATCATTGCACACGAGTGAAACCCATAAGTGCCCCATTCTTCTTCTAACTCAAACCTGAGTCTGAGGAATCTCAGCACAGTGCACGTATTCTGTTGCACTAACAAGGATCCTGAATTACTTTGGGTAGATTTTGAACTCCAAAGTTTGCCTGGGCAGCGCTGTTTGGCTACTCTTTTCGATTTTCAAATGCTAGGATTTTGTATGTGCACAACAATACACACGAGCCTCCCGTTTTATTACCAGGGGAAATTACTAGACGTCCACGTGAAAAAATTCCAGCCTTCACGGAAGCTTGAACCCGTGACCTCTAGCACTCGATGCGGACACCATGCCTCGAGACACGCAGCCCGCCGGTAGACGCTAAGAACAAGATTAAGCCCCCACGAGAATTCATATACAAGAACTTGGCCAAAAGGCAAACGTTTAGCACCTTATTCTCCCCGACTTTGCGACTGTCGCAATCATTGTCGCTACTAAAAATGCTGGGCACGTACCAGATGCAGGAGCGGTGACTTCAGGCACTGGAATCTGGACAATGTTCTGGTATATGGGAACTATTCTCCAAACAAGGCAATCGGTGTGAGGTAACTATGCAGTGGATACCATCCTACAATAAAGTTTCCGTAAATGAGAGAGCTGATTAACTAGCTAAGGAAGGTGCAAATGAGAACCAACCTGACGTTTTTGGTATCAGAAGAAGATAATCAGAAAGCCACCAAAACTGGTAAAAGACGATTACCATACAATGGACAAACCAGAGCAAGTTATTATTCTACGCCTTAGAACAGGACACAATCGACTTCGCAGCCACATGTACACATAATTTAAAATCGGCGAATCAGCCATGTTTACACGTTGATTAGCACATGAGACAACAGATCACGTCTTCCAAGACTGTCCCAAATGCAATATATTGAGGCAAAACTTTTGGCCAAGAGAAACACTAGTGCAAGCTAGACTTTACGGGTCACTGAAGGAATTACAAAAGACAGTGAAGTTCATACTAGAGACACAATTGCAGATATAGATAATCTATTTCAAGCGAACGAAAGAAGAAGAAGGTAAGCATGTAAATAATAAAAGATGCCAAAATTTATATAAGTATAAATCTCATTATGTTTTATGTTATTTCTGTTTTACATTCACACAACCACACCGGTTATTTCCCCAGCTGCCTGCGGACTTCTAGGATTGACCAAATATTACTCAAATATCAGCAAGGCGTTCTTGATACCGTACAAACGGAACATTGTCTCCATGTACGCAAACCGAGGCACGTTTTACTTCATCCAAGGCTGCGCCATGACCTTAGTAGCCGGCTTGTTACAGGCACGGATCAAACTCTGATGTTTCTAGGAATACAAGAAAAACAGAGAGATGTACCACTGCACGGAGCATATGTACTGGCAACTGATACTGTTTACATTACAGTGGAGAAATATTGTAGCGGAAGGATTGGTTGTCTTTCTAGTTTATTTGCGCATGAGGTGTGAGATAATGAGAAAGAGGAGAATTAGAACGGTGAGTGGGGGGGGGGGGGGGGGGGGGTGGGGCTTGGGAAAGGCCCTGATTTTTACTGAGGGTGGGTGGCGCTCAATGGGCCAATCTCACCCAGTTTCTGGCGCCCCAGGAGTATAGGTTTATATACCCTAAATAAGCTGATGCTACAAGAATAACAGGGCGTTTTTAGGCTAAGGGAAGCTACCGTGTTGTAACGGATACACACTGACTACACACAGACACATACACATGATACAGAGGTAGAGACACACACACAGACGCACATACAGACACACTCAGTAACATACACAACACTCACACTCACAGACACGCACACAGTCACACAAATAGACACAGACCCACAAACAGACACGCACAACACACACATAGACACATGCAAACATTATCAAATAGACACATACACACACAGATACACACAAAGCCATACACACAAACACACACAAGCATAGACACATACGCAGCCACACACGCAGACAAACCTACAGACACACCTACAGATACATGCGTGGATACACACATACACAAACACACATTCACCACACACAGAGATAAAAAAAAAAAAAACACATACAGACACCCATCCACAGACACACAGATTGTCAAGAGATTACCAAGTCAATGTAGAGGGAACTTAATGGCATCTCCTCCTGGTGTGCAGATTCTAATGCTCATGTGATTCTCCCTGAACACGCATATAGTGAAGGCAGACTTACCAGCAGTGGAAAGCAGCGAGAAAATTTTGACGAGAACAAATCTGATGACATACATCGGAGTGAGGTTTGATTGCAGCCTATCCTTCCAAAAACATGTTGACCATGTCATAACAAAAGCACACACAGGCCTGTCAACAATGAGGGTCCTGGTTGCCGCTAACACTGAGCAGAGACTGCTTCGGCTTCTGTTCCAGGGACTTGTACTTTCTCATATCGAATATGCTCTTGCCATCCTCACTGTCAGCCATACTCAAATTAAAATAATTGAGAAGGTGCAAAATGCGCATTATCCTGGAGTTCACTGGAGACACCTCTTGTATAGCAATGAGGTACTTTCTTAACTTCCCTACCATAAACTACAGGATCAAGATGTTGAGGGCTCGTACATACCTTAAGATAAGCTCAGATATGAAGCACCCTTTGCATCACATGCTCTTCAAGAAAAAGGGCAGTAGGCTTGAAAGGGACAAATCATGGCTGGGTAGGGCAGATGATAACATCATGCAGGTCTGCAGCCTAACAGACATCCATCCAGGTGAGGAATGGATACCAGCGTCTAAAGCGCCCAGTCTCACATTCTCCTGTGTCGTGACGCTCGATATAAGTTGTCGGGAGCAGAATCCAGCTGCTGTCAATGCCGAGGTATGCGCGCTTATCAGTGACATGTCAGATAAGACAGATGTGGTGATCTTCACAGACGGGTATGTTATACGAAGACATAAAAGTGCATGAGCATTTACAGCTCGCTGTTCAGGCAGAACAGTTCAAGAAGCCAGCGGTGCTTTCTCCATGACCACCAGCACCATGGCGATGGAGGTGATGGCGGTGACACATGCTTTCCTTTGGCTGGGATCACAGGACTATTCCCGCGTGTGTGTGCTGAGTGATTCTTTGAGCATGATCCGGCAGGTCGAAGCAGGTTGGTTATGCAGACAGTGGTTTGAGTCATTGCAAAACTCTCCTATGTGTGCAGTTATCTTCATATTCGTCCCAGGGCTTGCAGGCGCTATTGGTAATGAAAGAGCTGATAGACTGGCAGGTGCTGCATTAATTAAAGATGGCCGGCCCATGGATCACGAAGACATTGTCATTGCCCTTAGAGAGATAGGACGTTCTAAGGATTTTGGAAGCAACGTGTCCACATCACTGCTAAGACTACTCGAATTGGGAGTAATGATCGGCACGGCTAAGCATGAGAAGCACACCGGACGCCCACGAAGTCTTGTTAACTAACACAAGACTGGCACTATTAACCGCACGACGCTGATGAATATGTTAAGAGGGAAATCTTAGCGCCTATGAATGTGTCCGGAGTGGTGTGAAGATAATAAAACTCATAATTCATAACTCAGATACACAAACACAGACACGCACGCCGACACGGACACCCACGCGCACGCACACACACACAGACACACATATGTACATACAAGCGCGCATATAGACACACACCCACAGTCACACAGACACGCACACAGACACAGACAGGTACACAGACACATACAGAGACATGCACACAGACACATAAAGACACCCACAGACTCACACACAGACACACTCACAAACACAAGCCCATACACACATACATACAGGTACCCAAACATACACAAAGACATTAGCACATACTTATACAATTACTCATACATACACTCATACATACACAGAAACATACATACCCAAAAACGTCTACACAGGCATACATTTCACACATATACGCATACATACATATCATACACATTGTATTTACTTATAAATTGATAATACAATATGGATTATTAACTACATTTAAGCTGGCATATAATCACTGATCATGAAATGAAAAAGCTTTCGGGTAATTGAGTAGGGACTCTGTGTAGTTTATAAATCGAGTGGAAGATGGACTCTTATGTACAAAATAAACTATACTCACCTGAGCATTGGAATTAAACTGTGTTTGGAAAGGGAAAAAAAAAGGGGGGGGGGGGTGAAGCACTTTTAAGAATGTCCAGAGCCTTGTGATGTTGGTTCTTGAGTCAACCTGTCTTTTTTACCACCTTTAGAGTGCCAGACTACATAAAAAGACAGCAAATCAAATGCTTTGCCCACTTGGAGAGAATGCCTTTTGATGCTATACCATTCAAGGCATATACTAAAAAATGAGACGGATGTAGAGCAAGAGGTAGACCAAGAATAAATGGAAGGATAACAACCGAGAAACTACAGTACCACGATTTGTCTTTGTTTGAAGCAGCCAGAAAAGCATGAAGCAGGACCTTATATCTCCCTCAACACCCGAAGCGGTAAAAGGGGACGTAAAGAAAAAGAAGAAGAAGAAGAAGAAGAAGAAGAAGAAGAAGAAGAAGAAGAAGAAGAAGAAGAAGAAGAAGAAGAAGAAGAAGAAGAAGAAGAGTGCGAGGCAAATAGCCTGATCCCTTCGCCATGGAGAGGTTTCCATTGTCATTATAATTTATTATCATCAAGTGCCTTGTCGACAAGCGTGGACGATCATGCCTCTCCAAAATCCACGAACTGTAACTGCAAGTATCAGTTCATGTGTTGACACCATTCCATGCCATGACAAAAGGCTGTCAAGAATCGCCTTGCACTGTCTTTCCTGTTTCTACAGACCTTTCCCGTGGTCACGATATGTCCAAGTTTCTCTCTTCTCATAACATGGCCAAACAATAAGGACTGTCTCTCTCTGATGTCTGTGATGTTGTCTTCAAGCCCTCGCCTGTTTCACAACATCTGGGTTACTTACTATTTGTTGGATGTCCAAGGAATTCTGGGGAGTCTTCTGTAAAACAACATCAACGAGGCCTCAAGATATTGTTTGGCCTAGTGATTAATTGTCCAGGATTCACAGCCACGTGTTAAAACTGGCTCTATATAGCATGCTATATTTCTTTTTGTAACCTCCAGTGACATGGATTTATTGTACAAAATGTTCTTCATTTTATAAAATGCTGTTTTGGTCTCTCCTATACAGCGATACATTTGTAGAACAATGACAAGGGGGCTAGAACCAGAACTAGGCTGTCATCAAGTTACTGCACAATAAATATCCTGTCGGAACACGCTTTGCATTGGGGCCTGAACCGTGCTTTTTCCCCCAGCTGTGACAATAGAAACCTCACCTTCCCCTCCTCATCTACACACATTAGGCATTAAACTGTTGTGATCTCAAAGGCTAGCACAGTACATGTATGATGTACTGTAACCGAGCACAGTACATGTATGATGTACAGTAACCGAGCGGCCCACCAGGTGGTGCTGCTAGAAACTAGGTGGTTGGTTACAGTATAAATTACTATTAGCATTGACAATTTATCAGACCTGGCAGCGGGTGATTACAGCTCTCATGCAGACAACTAACAATGACGTCACTGACAATTATGATTGTCAAACAAAGGAGATTGTAGTCGGTGATCTTGTAGATTAGTTATTGGGACTTGTTATGAGATTACTTTTTCAAAGATGTTTTGAAGTGCCCTTTGCATTTTATGGCTTCTGTTGTAGAGATCTGTTGTGAAAGAGCTGTTTCACAAAGCTGTCTAGGACGTTCCTCGATTGCTGTTCTTTGTTGTTGCAGAGACACTCAGCGGAAATATTTTACACAGACGTTGTCAGGAATTTCTGGTTTATTTCATGATGTGCTGATCAATGTAAAACTATACATAGCTGAGTCGACTGTTTTACATAGATGTATTCGCGATTGTATCCTCTATCCGTGACTGCTGTTCCGTGCGTGTTTTGGTGATTTGCCGCCAACTGTTTTAAAGAGATGTGACTGAACAATATAGATAAATGATTTATTTCTTGGCTGTCAGTGCGGCTTATTCAGCGTCGAGTGAGCAGCAGATCTCTACGGTATTTAACGCTTAGGGATAACAGCAGGCGACCGTTCTGTTACGTTGCATCTGGCATCATAGAATTGTGGACTCTGGAGTGTTTGTTACATTTGGAGAGCTCGACAAGTTTTCCTACGGAATTGATTAAAGTAGCAAATCACAATGGCTAAAATTTCAACTGCCAGCAACATCGTTGCCTTTGTTTGCACCTTCTTCTACAGAATAACGGTCCAGCTGGCAGTTGAAGTGACCAAACTAATGATCTTGCTGGCGATTCTTATCGCAGCTTTCAGTGTTATCGCTCTGGGATGTGTTTCTCTGTTGCTATGGACACATAGGGCTTATGAAGGTAGTCTTTTGGCCATGTCGTGCGCCGTTGTTCTAGTAGCAGTGTTGTTCGTGCTTGCGGCTGTTGTGGTCGAGCATCTGGTGAAGAACGTTCTTCGTTTAACGGACATGCCTTTAGCCCAGCTACTGAAGATCTGTCTCATGGATATATTTGGGAGAAGAAGGCAAACAAGACATCGCTGACTGCGCTAGGATTATTGAATGACCTTCGCAGAGTATTCTAAAATTATCGGTGCAGAGGTGAGTGATATGGAAATCATGCCGACACTCAAAGAAATGGCGACACGAACATATAATCAAACTGGTAGTGGTACGGCTGGAATTAAATATCTGCTGAAAACGGGTTATAGTGCGTATATAGGAATGTTCCGAGCTTTGTAATGCCAGATTTTAGCGCAACCGGAGACCAAGGCTCTTTATTTGACACACGTCTCTTGCCCAGTTACTGTCGATCTGGTCAGGGCAGGGGAGCAAAAAGGCAACGACGCATCGCTGTTTATTCTATCAACTGACGTTTTTCAGATCTTCAAAGATTATACGAGACCACTGGAGACAAACGGCTGTGCCGTTCACTTCGAAAGTACAATTTGTGCGAACACCCCTGTGGATCGTCACCGGAACTACGTTGTTCACGCTTTCTGTGACGCTCTCGGCAGGCGGCAAGCCGTTCTGCGGACTGAAGCCGACCCATATGGGATAAAAGAAATAGTGCTTTATTAATATCCTACCCCCATATGACGTCACAGGACAGTCTAACATTTTAGAGGGTGGTAAGACTGAGTTTCCCGGCTTTCTGATGATTTTTACGACCCCAAAACATTTAGAACCGTCCCTAACTCTAACACATCTACGTCCCACGGGAGAGTGCAGCCTAGGTCCCACGACTGCATGCAGCCTATCTACCACCCCCATGAAATATTACTTTCCCATGACCTATGCTGCAAATACTTAATTTGCTACGTTTTTTGCTCGTTTACAAAAAGCAGATTTCAGGAAAAGGAGAGTAGCGGGTATTGTGTATGTTTTGTTTGAACTTAAATTACTTTTGTGATCTTTGTTCTGGCCAATAGTGTATCATTATACAGAAGTTGTGAAACTGTTACTATGATAATTACCATCAGGTTGGTCAATAACTGATTACAACAAGAAAAAAAAAATGGGGAGGGGGGAACTGCAGCGTAAAAGTCTTTGTGCCGAAATACAGGTGCTCAAGGCAATCAGTGTGCAGATTATCTAGAAGACAAGGTTGGTACCACAACTGGCCCGGCGCTGCACAGGAATGATGCCATTAACGCCCTGCGAGCTGCATATCGCGAGAAAGGTCACGACAAGGAGGATCCTCAGTATCCTTGTCCAGGTTGGCGGACACGGCGCAGCCAGTTCTGAACATTTCACCAAGGGCATAAGGCACCTGGTTAATCAACAGAGAACTCTTGCGGGACTGCTAGGGAGGGGATTTGAGCACCTATAGATACTCTTTTGATAGTCCTCACTTATCACTAATTAATAGTAGTAGTAGATTTTACTCCACCAGGACATCACACAAATGATAAACACCCAATAACATAAAGTGCCACCATGTGGATGAGGATCAATCGTGGAGAGGTTCCGGAAACCGCGTTCAGCCATAAGATCATATTTATGGCCGGGCTATATAGCGGCAACTGCCAAGAGCCAGGGTGGGGCTTCAAAATAACGAAAAATTGCATCCCACAAGGTGATGACAATTGTAAATCACTAACAAAAGGAGATGGAAGTGAACATAGCTGAATTGATCATAACCACGGCATACAATGCCCTCTTAGACTAGTGGCAGGCTGGGTAGTTGGCTGGCTGTGCCGTGCTTTGCTTAAAAAAAATCGACACCTTCAACCAGCCTCCCCAAAGAGGGAGCTTTGGTTATAATTGTGACTAGGTTATTTGCACCATATAAAATTGCTTAGAACTGCATGACACCAAAATTTATGAAAAGGACTCCTGCAGTGTTATTGCGATCAAAGAAGACAGACCCAAATACTGCCAATGAGTGACCCGGTCTCCAATGAGTTATTTGGGGCACAGGCCAGAATTTATTAGATCAGTGATTAGGGATAAAGAAGTTAAGGAACAATTTTCAGTAACAGTTTCTAATAAGTACCAGGTGTTGCAGCAGTTAGCTGAAGATGTCAGCACTGAAGTCTGCTGGTATCAGATCAAAGAAATCTATAATAAATCTTGTGTAGAAGTTCATGGCAAGAAAGAACATAAACATAAAGCGTGGATAACACCAGAAACCATTAAATTGATTGAAGAAAGAAAAAGTAAAAAGGCAGACTTAAACAATAGCAAAACTAGAGCTGCTAAAGCTAGAGCTCAGGATAAATATACAGAAGCCAATAAGGAAGTTAGGAGGCGTATAAGTGGAGATAATGTGAACCAGCATAAACACAGCAACGGAACTGCTACATATTTTTTTTTAGTAAAGTCTGGGAGACCGAAGAAATACCAGCAGACTGGAGAGAAGGATATCTAGTGAAACTGCTAAAAAAAGGTGATCTACAGGAATGTGAAAACTACAGAGGAATTATGTTGCTGTCAGTTCCTGGATAAATATTAAGTAGAGTTATTTTGGAAAGATTAAAAGATGCTATTGATAAAAAGCTAAGAGATGAACAGGCAGGTTTTCGGTCGAACAGATCCCGTACTGACGATATAGCCACCTTACATATAATAACAGAGCAAAGCATTGAACTGAACTCACCACTTTACATTGGATACATAAACTATGAAAAAGCATTTGACAGCATTGATAGGGAATGTCTCTGGAAATTGATGGGGTACTATAGAACCCCTCAGAAAATTATTAACTTAGTAAAGGCAACATATAAAGACATGAAATGTCGAGTTCATTATGAGGGAAAGCTAACAGATACATTTGAAATAAAAAGAGGTGTGCGACAGGGATGTCTTTTGTCGCCTCCCTTATTTTTACTGGCTATATAGACTGGATTATGAAAACAGTAACTGCTAACACCAAGAATGGAATTCAGTGGACCCCTACAAAACAGCTTGCATTTTCTAGCATTGTCTTTCCCCCTTCTCTTGTTTCAGAAATCTCTGTAGTGGTCACAACATGTTGTAGTTTGCCTTTCTCCAGTTGAGTCAAGAATTGACATCACAGCACTCGGGGCATTTCCATGCATGCTCCATCCTTATCTTCAGCAGCCAGAGCAAAGTTATAATACTGATAGTACCAGTCACAATCTAGTTATATGTCTTGCCCTTCCTCTGAGTGTAGTGAGCCGGCCAGACCCTGTGGTTACACACAGATGCCTCAATCTCTCCAAGTCATAATAATCTTCTTTCTCTACTAATTCTGTTGCTTGTTCCCAAGGGGCCTTGACCACATCTGCCTTGTCATGTATTGTCCCTTCTTCAATAACACTGAAACCTTTTTACAATCACTGTTACCTCACTGTTACTGTGATTCAGACTGAGACTAAGACATTACAATCACTGTTACAGGAACACATATCATGCTGTCTATGTGTGATTAGGACTGATACTAAAATGTTACAATCACCGTTATCAAAACATACAACATATAAGTACTGTCTAGGGATGATTCAGACTGATACTAAAATGTTACAATCACAGTTATCAAAATGTACATCACACAGGGGTTGTCTAGGTATGATTCAGAATGGTACCAAACATTACAATCACCATTATTAGTAAATACAGCACACACAAAATTATGTCTAGGTGTGAGTAACTGAACAAATCAACACAAACTCGACAATAAAACTATTATTTTATGTGATTTTCATTTGTTTGGACATCTTTAACAATAAAAGCTCTCAAGAGGCAGTGATTTCACACAGTTGTAACCAATGCAGTAAACATGTGGTTCAGTGTGCAAAACAATCTTTTTGTGTGTGTGCGCACGCTCGAGCCTACCTAAGCAAAGGGATGCTTGCCTGAATGCTAACAGCGACCTTTTTCCGGACCAATCCATGGTGCATGATTCATTTAAAATTAACTCTTTGTTTAACTCTGCTGCATGTTTCTTTCATGATTTTGTAGCAAAGCCACTGGAACAGGTTTCAAATGAACACTCCTAACATAATGAAGGTGACGGAAGGCATCCACATCGCACTGTCTTATTTCTATTTTATCTTAAGTATTCTCTCATAAGAAAGGTAAAGGTAAAGTCGAGAGATGTGAACCAGCGTCACTGCATACGGTTATAAACCATAAGTGCTCTGCCACCAGTATGGACTGCTGATAGGAAACATGTCAGCCTGTGTCGCCATCTGCACGAAGCTCCGTAGCTACAGCGACACTCCTCCATTTACCCAGAGTGTTAACTCTGGTACCCATTTCCTAGACGCTGGGAGAACCTCAGGAACTGTCCGGTTTCAAACCCCAGCCGTGGGCTGCAGTGAGTTGCAGCTGGATTTGAAAGCGAGTCTCCTATCAACTGCGCTAAGGCGGCCCCTTTCTTTCATAACAGTTGCATTCCATGTATTCATAAATTGCCCTTATTAAGCAAATGACTTATTGTGAGACCCCATATCTCATTTTGAAAGATTCCTTTTCACAGTCTTCAGATCTAATGTAGGATGCAGAGGTGCCGAACCAATAGTGCACCAGGGCCAGGATTAAGACCTATCTATCAACGCCTCTTTGCTCCATCTGAAACATTATGCAGCCATTCACAAAATTACCGTCATTTTGTCCCAGGGCACGCTGGTATGAAAGGCAATAAGAGAGCAGACGCTCTGGCTGGCAGTGCGACTATCAGGAAGGGGCCCTCTATGGACTGGAGAGACATCATCAATGCCATACGAGAGACTAAACTCAGTGAGGTTTTCAGTTTCGTGGGAAATGATTTATCACTGAATAGACTGCATACCCTGGGTGTACCAATTGGAGCCGAGAGACAAGAAAACCATGTGGAAGACACTTGTCATTACATCAACCAGAATAGAATGGGAGTTGTTAAGCCCAATATTTAATGACATACACTAGAGAAGATCCCAGCACTTATGGTCATATCCGATGTGCAATGACAATGATCTCAAAAATAAACAATGAAGAACGAAGACACCTCTTTGTGGTCATCTCAGAAATAGGTTCCCAACAAGGTACATGGCCAATGTAGATAAGATCAATTTTTTTCTTTAAAGTCAGAGTGCACCTGAATGAGTATCAAAGAACCAACAGCCTGTACACAAATAATCCAGATCTGTAAAATGGATGTGCACACAAAACTCGAGTCCTGGAACAAGACTTAAGTCCAGAAGTGGATGAACAACCAGGATTTTCTGCTTGAGTTTACAGCCTAAGAACTCAAAGAAGAAGCAATCTAATATAAAATAGCGATTTCAGCTTAACGCTTTACTTTGCTATTGTGTGTAACATGGTTAGTGAAAGATCTGTTTGGTCAGATGCTGCCTATTCACCCTTAGTTGTTTGCCATGGTAACTCATCTCTTGAATAATTTTGCTCATTTTCCCAAGATCTGACAATATCAAATTCTTTTATAATTTACATATCCTTGCAGGTTCCTTTCTTTGGCAGCTTCATCAGATACCCATCTCTCATTCTGCTGTTATTTCTTCAGTCTTCCTGAATGCAAAATAATGTAGGCAGTTTATCGATTCAGGCGTCATTATAAACTTTAACAGCATTTGCTGAGATACTACCCAGGCCAGTTTCCAATTACATCAACCCCAAATAAAATAAATAAAAATAAACAATAAAAAACAATTTACGAAAGAGCATTATTTTTGAATATAAAAAAATACTTGGCTGCGCTGCATTTGAAAAAGATTTTCACATTTGTATTAAAAAAAAAAAAATTTTTTTTCCTCAAATATAACAGTTGAAAAACAATGAACACAACCATTGGTGATATTTGAATTTTTACTTAAAAATAGTCATACTAATTATACACCTAAATTTCCAAAAATAAACATAAAATCAAGAACTGGTCCCTCTACACAGCCAACATCTTATGTCATTTGGGAAAATGTGGAGAAATGCAAATTGAAAATGGGTATTTCTAACACAAAACAAACTTTTCAAACTGTACAGGTATGAACTTTATCTGCATCCAAACAGTATCTCTTGCCTCCGGGAATCATAAGTCTCTTTCATTCTCTCTAAATCATAGTTTGCATCCAAAACCTGAAATGATATTGTAAAATATAGAGGCGACATTTTAAAACTTTGTGGTCAACTTGATTAAAATTAGCTTGCCGTAATCTGGAAGGCAAAAGCATTCATTTGAGACACTTCTCCTTCTTCTTCTTAGCGTTGACTGGCGGTAAAATATAAAGGTAAAGTCGGGAGATGTGAACCAGCGTCATTGTACACGGTTATAAACCGTAAGTGCTCTGCCACCAGTATGGACAGCTGATAAGAAATTGTCTGCCTGTGTCACCGGCCGCACGGAACTCCGTAGCTACAGCGATGTTCCTCCATTTCCTCAGAGTTTTAACTCTGGTACCCATTTCCTAGAGGCTGGGTGATCCCCGGGAACCGTCCCGTTCCAAACCCCAGCCGTGGGCTGCAGTGAGTTGCAGCTGGATTTGAAAGCGAGTCTCCTATCGACTGCGCTAACGTGGCCCTAGGTTAAACTCTAGCAGAAAGTTCTGCTATTTGTCAACTTCTGGACTAATCTTCTTCCAGAAATTTGTATGCAGACTGTTGGTTCCATGCCTCTCAGGTAGATGTGTTCCCCCATAAATGAGGCCCTGAAAGCCACAGGGGAGTCTTACAAACTACTGTAACACATTCAGAAGGGTATCTACAGTCATGTTTTCAAAACAGTTCTTCTTCGCATTCACCAGCTGTAAACTTGGGTGAAAAAATCTGGTTGTTCATCCACCTCCGGACTTAGTCTTGTTCAAGAACCTGAGTGTCGCATTGACAGGTGACAAACCAACAGTCTGCATACAACTAAGCCAGATCTGTAAAATAGATATACATGCAAGTCTTACGTTCTGGAACAAGACCAAAGTCCAGAAGTGGATGAACAATTAGACTTTCCAGAGTTTACAGCCATTTAAAGCAAAAAAGAAGAAAAAGACAGAGACTTAAAAAATACATACAGGTATATATTTATAGTGGGAGCTAATAGTACTTAGTTGACAAGCTAGTAGTTGTGGATTCTAATTCGCCTCCAGGTGTAATTTTTGCAAGGTCTCAGGGGGTTGTGGCAGGGCATCAGTTGGCATGCTTGCTAGACAACGTTTACAAATTTTTAATTTACCGTGGCCAAATTAAGCTGTACGTTTTTTCCCTTCCACCAGTTTTTTTTTTTTTTTAATTCGGTTTTCATAGCACCTTCTGAATTGTTTATTTAGTCTTCATACACATGATAAAATGCCAAAAGACAACAGGTAAAATGGTTCAGAGATGCGTCCAGACTGCCAAAGGCAGTGAAGTACAAAGAGCATTGACACTTAGATACAAGCTATCTGAGCTCAAGGCTGCTCAAACAAGCAATGGATAGATGAAATATCTGCGGCCGTGAATACCCACATCCATGCAGCCAACAGCATGGCTCACAGCAGTCTCTTCAAAACCTGATGCTTCAAGACAGAACAGGGATTAATTATAAGTGCCACTAATCTGCTCCCATAACTTTTTCTTATTAGCCCATACCATACGGTGCTGGTAATCATGTCTTCTTCTTCTTTTTCTTCACCTTCACTGGCTTTAAACTGGGGCTAAAGCTCTGGTTGTTCATCCACTTCTGGACTTTGGCCTTGTTCCAGAAATTGAATTTTGTGTGCTCACCAATTTTACAGATCTGGTTTTTTTATATTCAGACTCTTAGTTCGTGGCCTCTCAGACTGATGCACTCCAACTTTGGAGGAAAGCTCTAATTAAATCAGTCAACTCTTACGACACGCTTGTTAGGGAGCCAATGGGTCAATTCTTGTTTTCCTCACAAAGATGCCCTGGAACCCAGACTGGGAAGCCTATAATAGTTAGTTGCGTATCCTTTACAGGACATTTCAGAACCAAAGCATTTAAAAATTTTTTTTTTTTTTTTTTTTTTTTTTTAGCTTTTAGCTTTTATGGTTTTTCTAGATAAATTTTACATGTAGTAGTTTGCCAATACCTCTGAACAACCGGCTCTCGGTACCACTGCTGAAGCCAACGCAAATAGAAAAATCGTCTGCTGCTGGGATTGAGCCTGGCTCCCCGGCATTATGAAGTACGGTCACAACGCCTGAGCCACATATGCCAACAGTCTATCCTATTATATAATGACACCAGACAAACTGTACAAGATACAATGGAAACATCCAAGAACAAATAAGCTAAATAAAAATAGAGATTAAAAAAAATGCTGGCTCACAATAACTGGTGCTGGAAGAGGAAATTTCTTATGCAGGAGCCAGTCATCATGCAGACTGTGGAGGGCTTGCAGAAAACACTGAAATAGAAATAAAATTGTGATACAAAGGAAATGTCTCTCTACGTACATATTCTTACTCTTCTTATGGCCAACAAATGGGGGAAGAAGCATGGACAGAGCAGATATCGTCAATGCTGTACAGACTGGGCTAGTGACGGATCTCCGACATTAACATGATTGCGTGACATGGAAGTAAAGCATGGTGAAGCACGTCTATGCTGAGAAAGGAGACATTATAACCAACCACTTATGAGAACAATTAGTAGAAGTACCCCGGGATAGCTGCTGCATTGGAGGACTGAGCACACATGGGAATGCACTATGTGCAGTGAGGTCGTTTGTAATAACATAACATACGGCTCTGAAGATCGTGGTTCTGTCTCAAGGACACATCGTTCAGTTTAAGGGTGCAATTATTGTGCGGATCCCTGCTGGAGCTTTGGAATTCAGGCTTTGTGTGACGCTCCAGGCAGACTGCTAACAATTCTGTGGAGAAAGGCCTAGCCATATGGAATAAAACCTGGCACACTGAAGCCGATCCTTTCAACTTTAACTTTCTAAGTGATAATGTTTCCAGTTACCTAAGGCAAGTTGCTCCAGTTTATGCCCTGTGATGATGATTGGTTATATTCTGTTTCAAAAAATGTTGTTTTGAAATGAGTTTAATGGTCAGACAATGAGATAAAAGCTAAAGGGGCTGACCTGGATTCAATCCATGATATCAAAAGGATTGCCCTCCCCATGTGGGTTCCAGAGCACATGGAGGTGGGGGAGGAGAAGACAGACTACCTGTCTCAAGCATGAAAGAGAAACTGACTAATCAGGGATGTTTCCTTCAAACTCAAGAGTGCATCTGCCAGAGAGTCAAGGAACCAACAGTCTGATTATAAAATAAGCCAGATCTATAAAATGGATGCAGGCAAAACTCAGTTTCTAGAAGAAGACTAAAGTCCAGAAGTTTAAAATCAGAACTTGCTGCTGGAGTTTTCAGCCGGCAAGCGCTAAAAAGAAGAGGAAGCAGAAGGGTGGACAACTAACAACATTAACCTGTGGCTGACAATGTACGAACCAGAAGCTGATCTTGGAATTCCAAGAATTACTGTGTTTAAGATTCTGACACAAGAATTGCTCACACAAATTTAGCAATGTAATTTATCTCTTTGAGCTCACAAAAAAACCCCTACTAAATTTAATGACTCTAACCAAACTAATGAGAGTGTAATGTCAACACCCTTACCAATGGGACGCCTGCCTCCTCTGTTCTAGATCTCTTTTTTACCCGGTCCAGACAAACCTCTGGATCAGCTCTCAAGTAAACTGAAAGAAAGAAAAGATAACTATGTGAAAAACTTTCCCCTGCATGCTTTATGACTGGAACTGAAAACCTAAATAACAATGATGTAATATAATCCCTGCATTACTTTTGCAATGTGTCTTTCTCTTTGCCATGGTGTATTAGAGGTGTTTATGAGCTCCAACTACCCCCAAGAGTTACACCAATGGTATCATAGAAACTGGTAGAGTCTGTCCTGCCCACGTTGGATAGGTCAAGGGAGATGAACCGGACACAGACCTACTGCCTTGTAGGTAGAGTCTGTTCTGTCCATGCTGGATAAGTCAAGGGAGAGGAACCGGACACAGACCTACTGCCTTGTAGGTAGAGTCTGTTCTGTCCGTGCTGGATAAGTCAAGGGAGAGGAACCGGACACAGACCTACTGCCTTGTAGGTAGAGTCTGTTCTGTCCATGCTGGATAAGTCAAGGGAGAGGAACCGGACACAGACCTACTGCCTTGTAGGTAGAGTCTGTTCTGTCCATGCTGGATAAGTCAAGGGAAAGGAACCGGACACAGACCTACTGCCTTGTAGGTAGAGTCTGTTCTGTCCATGCTGGATAAGTCAAGGGAAAGGAATCGGATGCAGACCTACTGCCTTGTAGGTAGAGCCTGTTCTGTCCATATTGGATAAGTCAAGGGAAAGGAACCGGACACATACCTACTGCCTTGTATGTAGAGTCTGTTCTGTCCATATTGGATAAGTCAAGGGAGAGGAACCGGACATAGATCTACTGCCTTGTAGGTAGAGTCTGTTCTGTCCATGCTGGATAAGTCAAGGGAAAGGAACCGGACACAGATCTACTGCCTTGTAGGTAGAGCCTGTTCTGTCCATATTGGATAAGCCAAGGGAAAGGAACAGGACACAGACCTACTGCCTTGTAGGTAGAGTCTGTTCTGTCCATGTTGGATAAGGCAAGGGAGAGGAACCAAACACACTGATCCCCTCATTAATCCAGTGGGAGGTTGGGGTATCAATCCCCCAGCAGGAAACTGGATGGGACAACAATTGAGATAAAGGCAAAAACTGGTTTTATCAACCAGCTACTAAGATCAGTGCATAGTGTCACAGTTCTGCCTGGTCTGCTTTGGGCTCCATGCCCTTTCTCCTCTTTCTATAAGAACCATTTACACTTTGGCATTATAAGACATTTTTTCTAAGAGGGCTAAACATTCCAGTTGCTGTCTTTGTATGTAATTAAGTACTGGTTCTATGTTGACCTGTTCTCTTGTGACCTAATTCCTGTATTATATCATTCAATACAGTCTCCTCAGAGACACCTTTTTCTCCCGTGTGTTACTAATTATGTTAAACACTTACCTATCAAATCTACATCTGCCTTCTTAGCATTTACCAGATACTGAAACCACTGGTCCAATACACCAAACTCAAATCCGTTGATCGTTTTGCTGTAA
Organism: Candidula unifasciata; assembly: GCA_905116865.2. Taxonomy (NCBI): domain Eukaryota; kingdom Metazoa; phylum Mollusca; class Gastropoda; order Stylommatophora; family Geomitridae; genus Candidula; species Candidula unifasciata. Next base: position 107,072 of record CAJHNH020001255.1, on the reverse strand, counting down.
TTAAAATTAAATCTTTAAGAACTATGCAAGTAGAAAAAAAAAACTAGAAAAAAAAAAACTGCCATTATTACTGCCTGTTTTCACTACTTTATTTAAGGGTGGTGTATGAAAAAAAGTGTGTGTTTGTTACTGCAGTTGCTAAAGACCATGCAACTAACCCATATGTGTTTTTATATATGGTCTGTCTGGAGAAAATTCAAACCGGCTGAGGATAAACGCAAACAGTGGCACCAGGCACAAGTGAACTGATAATAGTTTTAAAGATGTTTGTGATCAAGATGAAAAAGACATGCTGAAAATCAAAGCCCTTCTAAGATGCTAACAGTTGAACATGCTTTTATAAAAACATATTCAACAAATGGCTGATTTGGTAAACTCAGTGATATGAAATTCCTATATTAACACTATACAGTGGGACAGCTACTAAACAGATACATCATATGCTTAACTGCCTTCAGCTGGTATCGCACCGGGTACCTTGAAACTGTGAAGCACACATCTACTAAACAGTTCATAATTTAGACATAAGACAATTGGCATATCTACTAAACAAATCGTAAAGCAGATATATGTCAATTGACATCTGCTAAACAGATTCATAATACAGACAGATATCAACCGAATCCTGCTAAACAAATTAAAAAAAAAAAAGAAAAGAATAAATCAATGGATACTTACTAAAGAGATCATAATACAGACTTGAATGAACTGACATCTGCTAAACATATCACAATACAGAAATATGTATGTGTGTGTGTATACATGTGTGTGTTTATATATATATACATGTGTGTGTGTATATATATATATATATATATATATATATATATATATATATATATATATATATATATATATATATATACACACACACACACACGTATATATATTAGCAGCTCATTCAAGTAAAAAAAATGCTAGTAATATATAGAAAAAAAAAATGATTCCATATACCTGTTTAAAAAAATTTAAAAAAAAAAAAGAATAAATCAATGGATACTTACTAAAGAGATCATAATCCAGACTTGAATGAACTGACATCTGCTAAACATATCACAATACAGAAATATGTATGTGTGTGTGTATACATGTGTGTGTTTATATATATATACATGTGTGTGTATATATATATATATATATATATATATATATATATATATATATATATATATATATATATATATATATATATATATATATATATACACACACACACACACATGTATATATATATATACACACACACACATGTATATATATTAGCAGCTCATTCAAGTAAAATAAATGCTAGTAATATATAGGACAAAAAAAATGATTCCATATACCTGATGTAGTCATTCTGCACAAAACAGTATCTAGTACTATATAAGGATCTCTCCATAATTTTCACAGGGTGTGTCTGAAACAGTGAAAACATGCAAGGATAAAGATACTTGCTCATCCGTACATTATCCTAATCAGTTATGTTGAGCAGTCATATAACAGTTGCAGCTGTAGCAGGGATTTTATTTTACAGTATGCTGAACCCTCACCTTTTCTTTAGGCATCATTTTTGTCAGCTTTACTATATTAGAAACTTTATGGTGAATACTGGCACCTCTTTCTAGACACATCATGGTGGGCACTGGCATCTTTTTTTTTTCTGTCTAGAAAATGGTATACAACAGTATGCAGTACCGGCACCCTTTTCAGCACTACTTGGTACTTGTTCATACCGACATCATAGCATATGGGATCGAAAAATGTGTGCTCCATCCTCATACGTAACAGAGTGTCTTCACGCTCACGTACCCAGTAGAAGTTCACTGGCACACCTTTCTTTACCCTGCAACCAGTTCCTGCATGCTTATTCTCCTTTATGTCCATTTCCAACAGGCGGTTGGTTCATTGCCTCATTTGTTTCAACATTTTAGGAACACAGTGGACTCAGCATGTTTGCCCTGTCCATACTTCTTCTTAAACAAACATGGCCAGTCTGTTGGTTCTTTTATTTCCTTTCACTTCAGGTTATCCTGATGTATATGTACAGCCAAGATAGTTTCTTGAAGCAGGACTTTTAGATACCATCAACTCATTCTAGTTTGTGTACAGCCAAGATAGTTTCTTGAAGCAGGACCTTTAGATACCATCAACTCATTCTAGCTTGTGTACAGCCAAGATAGTTTCTTGAAGCAGGACCTTTAGATACCATCAACTCATTCTAGTTTGTGTACAGCCAAGATAGTTTCTTGAGGCAGCACTTCTGGTTACCATCAACCCATTCTGGTTTGCCAGCTTGAATCTTCTTAAGCATACTCATTCTGTCCCCCCACCCCACCTTCAGGACTACTGTAATAAACATTTTTGGGTACTTGTTTTTTTTCTGCAAAAAAGCAATGAGCAGTAGTAGTAATTTAAACAATGATATCCTTTTCAACCATTTATAAAACTGGAGTACAAAGAGGTTTTTTTCCCTTCCTATTTCAATGTTGGATATTTATGTATTTATACACACACACATATATGTTACTTTCAGTTGTCTTTTCTTCCCAAATAATTCATAGTAGCCATGTTTATAAGGTTTAGCCTACCCCAAAACCATACTGCTAGGAAAATATCACCCAATCTCAGTCGGAGACTGAACCCGAGCAACTGCCTTGACTAACTACTAAGCCACAACAGCTTACAAACATAGTCAAGTATTCGGTTATCCTTCTTCCTTGTTCACCAGCTGTAAGCTTCAGTGGAAAGTCCTGGCTGTCTGTCCATCTGAACTTTGCCTTTGTGCCAGGGCCTGAGTTTTGTGAGTATGTCGGTTTTACTGGCTTATTTGTGTGTAGTTTGTTGTTCCTTGCCGCTCGGGCAGATGCACTCTGATTTCAAAGGAAGTCCTCTAGTAGTTGACTCCTTATGACATCCTTATTGGGGAGGCAGTGGGTCTATTCTTGTTTTCAATACAATGGGGCGCTGGATTCCACACAGAGATTCTATTATATTACTTCTGATGGAGAGGGCAACAGATCAGATGACTTGGACACAGAACAGACAAACAACACAACGGGTGCCACATTAGTGCAGTCAATAGGAGACTCGCTTCCAAATCCAGCCAGTGTTCGAAATGCGGCGGTTTACAGGGTTCACCCAGCCTCTAGGAAATGGGTACCAGAGTTGATACTCTGGGGTAAATGGAGGAACGTCACTGTAGCTACATCGGAATGTGGACACAAGCGGACAATTTCTTATCAGCTGTCCGTACTGGTGGCAGAGCCCTTATGGTTTATAACCATGTGCAATGACGCTGGTTCACATCTCCCGACTTTACCTTTACAGATAAACAAACTGAAATGCCCAGGAGGCCTTTAGTATATCAAACAGGGTAAGTCAGAAATATGGATCCATGTTTAACTGCACATGTTTAATCAGACAACAGTATTATGGCCATGACAATGAGACCAATAAAAAGGCAATTCTTCAAACTCACATGATAAAGCAATTCTGAGTGACCTGATTGCATTTAAATGCTCTCGGTTTTAACATACTGCATTTCTTTTAAATGGGTGGGCATAATTCTGGCTTAACCTGTCCTTAGAAGCAGGAGAACTCTTATAACATGCTTGTTGGGTAGGCAGTGGGTCTACTCTTGTTTTCCCCACAATAAGGCCCTGGAAACCCACATAGGGAGAAGACCCACATGACCTTTGATACTAGGTTTAACTCACATGTGGTTTCGTGTGTATCTGAACCCGTGTCAACTGGGCATACATGTTGAATGAGAAACTCCATCTTTGAGGATTTTCATAAAGTAAACTCTGGAGAAAAAAAGAAAAGAAAGGAAAACACATATCTGAATGTACATTTTCAACTGTAAGAGGAAAAACACATAATCTCTAAAAGTAAAATATGTGCAACTAATGGTTGCACCAACTTCACTGCACCGGGTTTTATCCCACACTGCCCAGTTTCTCTCAATAGAATAGCTAGCTGCTTGCTCAGGGTGGCACACAAAGCACCAACTCCACAGCTCCGATGATCCCCAGGGATCTGCGTGAAAGCTGCACCAATGAACCAAACGATGCAGCTGTTTCTATGAGCAACAGAATAAGAAGAGTAAAGCAAAGGACCCCTACAGTGAAAGTATCGGCTCGGGCATATGATGCCAGACTCAAATATTTATAGACCAATCGGCAGTAGATGGGTGATGTGGTTTGCATCCTGTCAGTTGCCTTTACTTTCCAGAACTTAACCTGTATCCATTTTAGACTAAATCCATCTGGAGGCCACGGTCATTTAAAAAAATGAAATCAACTTGATGGAGAGTTGAACCCAAGACCTGCAAGCCCAGAGGCAAGCATCTAGGCACTGCAACTCCCTAAGCACCTGAAAAAGTCTTTGTAACACAATACAGTACAATGTGGGAATAACCCTGTGGTTCCAGCCACATGAAAGCTTGTGTCACTGCCGTCACCATGTTGCTAGGAGTCGTAGAGAAGTTACTTGTAACACAATACAGTACAATGTGGGAATAGCCCTATGATTCCAGCGATATGAAAGCTTGTGTCACTGCCGTCACCATGCCGCTAATAGTCATAGAGAAGTTACTTGTAACACAATACAGCACATGTGGGATTAGCCCTGTGATTCCAGCCATATGAAAGCTTGTGTCACTGCCATCACCATGCGGCTAGCAGTCATAATGAAGTTACTTGTAACACAATACAGTACATGTGGAAACAGTCCTGTGATTCCAGCCATATGAAAGCTTGTGTCACTGCCATCACCATGCGGCTAGCAGTCATAATGAAGTTACTTGTAACACAATACAGCACATGTGGTAATAGCCCTGTGATTCCATCCATATGAAAGCTTGTGTCACTGCCGTCACCATGCCGCTAGTAGTCATAGAGAAGTTACTTGTAACACAACACAGTACAATGTGGGAATAGCCCTGTGATTCTTATAAACTTTTTCTTCGCTGCCTCTCTTACCGCTTCAAGTGAGATTCAAGGTTCTATTTCTTGCTCTTCTGGCCACTTCAACCATAGACATATCTTGCCATTGCAGAGTTTGTTTTATGTTATCTTTCCATCTCGTTCTTTATACTGGAGAGGAAAGCTGAAGGCCACAAGCAAGAGAAATGCAACGATACAAGTGGGAGGATAACATCAAGAAATGTGCAGTGTTCAACCAAGGTGAGCTACAAAAGGATGGTTACGATTTATCGCAGACAACCTCCAATGCAAAAAGAGCATCTTATTGCTTGATTGTAACCAATACTTTGTTTATTTTTGAGGTTTCTCAATTATCTTTAAAATCAACATTTTTATATTTTCAAGCTGCCTAAAACCCTTCTAACAGTTTATTTGGCATTTTAAAAAGTCTCCCAGATATTACATTCCTACCCATATAGAAGCTTTTGAGCTGAAATGCCATAGAAAGATTCTCAGAATATCTCGGACAAAGAGGAGGAGAAATACTGACATCTTGAAAGATCTGAAAACCAAGGAAGATTGGCTAATAAACAGCATCCTGTCTCGGAAGCTGAAATATTTTGGTCATATCAAAGGCCACGACAAATTGGAAACAATTATAGCAGAGGGAATGGCACCAGGAAGGAGGGGCAGGAGCTGACCGTCACGAAGATGGGCACAGGATTTAAGTGACTCCTTAAGAATGAAAGTACATGGGGTGGAAGAGCTGGCGAGAGACTGAGTTTCTTTCATGTATACCATGATGAGAGTGATGTTCTGCAAAGGACCTGCTACATGATGATGATGATTCCCCATGTGGGTTCCAGGGCCCTATTATATGGAAAACAAGAATAGAACCACTGCCTACCCAAAAGCATGTTGTAAAAGTTGACTAACTGGGAGCTTCCTTCAAAGTCGGAGTGCATCTGCCTGAGAGGCAAGGAACCAGAAGTCTGCATACAAATGAGTCAGAACTGTAAAACGGATTCCACGCAATACTCAGGCTCTGAAACAGGACTGCAGTCTGAAAGTGGATGAACAACCAGAACTTTCCGCCAGAGTTTACAGCTGGTGAACCCAAAGAAGAAGAAGATGATGACCCATATAGGACAGTAGGAAGATCCATCAAACAGGGTCTCTGGGATTTACTCCTGGTGGATTAACATCTGAAAACTGGCTCTTTCAGATACTGGGTGTCAATATTTGTTATGGCAATCACACAGGGCAAAAATGTAATACACATTTAAACAAAAAAGCCAAAAAAGTTTCAACTCATTTTAACCAAACTATAAAAATATCCAAATATATGAACATCAAACAGGGAATCTCACCAAGGCATTATGTCCTTTTACATTGGTCCATCTGTCTATGGGTTCTTCAAGCACCTGAAATTATACAATAATGATAACAGCCAGTTGTGATACATGGCCGTGGATCTTAGACAATTAATAACAAAGCCAAACAATGTCCCGAAGTCTCAAAGATGTAGTTTTACAGAAGAATGCTTAAAATTCCTTGGACAAACAAAAATCAGTCATCTAGATGTTTTGAAAGAGGCAAGGGCCTGAATACATCACAACGAGGCAGTCACTCATGTTTCAAATGAGTTTTTGATAGACGGCAACCATGCATCGGGGTGGGCTGATAAGTGACAGAGAATTTATGGGCACTACATCTCTAAAGGCCATCGAATCCGAGATCCCCTTCCAGCTCGGTTTAGGTCGACATGATCCATTATTCGTAGCGCATGATGAGGAATTGTGGCAGGTGTCTTGCATGAGCAGCCCTAAAACCAAGCAGAGCTGGCGCCTGAGGTGAGCTATAGAGTACCTTCTTATATACATCACAATGCGTTTCATTTTCCCTCACTCCTGTGATTGAAATCACTCGATACAGGTGCTATTATGGGGATGATATTCTGCTGAGGACCTGCTTTGTATGTAATGATGATTTAGGGCAGACATTTGCCCCTCATAACCTATGTCAACAAGAAATAGACAAACATTGTTCTTTGGCCACATAATGAGAAGAGAGACATTGGAGAACATTGTGACAATTGAAAAGATCAGTGGAAAAGGGGTTGAGGCAGATCAAGAGAGATGATGCTGGATGGGCTGAAACATTGGCACGGAGGGATATCCTTAAGAGAGCTGTTCCAGGCAACCAGGGATCGTGATCTGTGGAGACACATGAGCGCCTACGCAAGTTGGCAGGGAACATGATGATGACCCTATGTCTGTTTATACTGTATATGTATACAAGATATTTTAGTCTCGTATTAGGTTAAATTACACAGAAATAAACAGACAGGGAATCCTTGATGCTGTAGAAACAGTATAATAAACAAGTGACATATATTTTTGGCAAAAAGAAGCAATGACAGGAGGATACACTAGACCAGTGTTTCCCAACATGGGGCCCACGCCTCACAAGGGGGCAATTTGATTGTTAAGGGGATAAACTTGAAAATGGACTTAGATGGGCCAGGCACAAAATAGGTTGGGAAACACTGCGCTAGACAATATAAACAACATGGAACAATGCTGTGTAACAACTGTAGTAACACGATGACAATAAGGAACTAGAAGTTAAAACAGGGATTTTGACTGGACAGTACAAAGAGCAAAACCTAATCATAATACTGAGCTGACGTAGAATCTAGGTTAGGGCAAACTGAAAAACACTGTGTGCTTGGCAAAGTAGAGTTGAGGAACAAATGAATTCCCATGAGAAGAGTGGAAGTACAAGTGAAAGTAATCAAGCGTGTGGACATGTGGGAATACAGTCGTGTGGATATGTGGAAAAACAGTCACAGAGAAAGAACTGTGAAGGCATTCGTTAGACTGGACCCCAAGAGTACAGGCTGGAAGTGAAGTCTGTTCGAGACAAGATCTGTGTGAAGAATTTCTTCTTCTTCTTAGCATTCCCTGGCTGTAAACTGCAGGGGAAAGTCCTGGCTCTTCATCCACTTCTGCACTTTGGGGTCTTGTTCCAGAAAATGAGTTTTGCGTGCACATCCATTTTACATGTCTGGCTTATCTGAATGCAGAATGTTAGTTCCTTACCTCTCAGACAGATGCTCTTCAACTCTTGAAGGAAACACCCTTAATTAGTTTACTTTTACTACATGCTTTGGGGGGAGGGGGGGCGGGGGGGCAACGGGTCTATTCTTTTTCCCAATATGGGACTCCAGAACCCAAACAGGGAGTGGGAAGCATTTGACATGAGTGTCCAGTCTAGAGTGTGATTTGGTTGCCTGCTCAAGCATGAGCCTCCTGCTACAGAACACCGGCTCTATTCACCAGTGTATTGCTGTGTCAGATGAATTGTGTGTGCAGAAAACAGTGTGTAAACTGTAGTTATCTGAACTTGGATGATCGCATAGTGTGGAACTAAACAGTCACCCATTAGTAGCCAACTTAGCAAGTGACTGGGACAAAGAGACCGATAACATTAGTAGCACAGTGAAGTATGTCCAATGAACGATGAATACTTCTTCTTCTTCTTCTTTGCGTTCACCAGCTGTACATTCTGGCGTAAAGTTCTGGTTGTTCGTCCACTTCTGGACTGCAGTCCTGCTCCAGAACCTGGGTGTTGCATGTGCATCAGTTTTACAGATCTGATTCTATTGAATGCAGACTGCTGGTTCCTTGCCTCTCAGGCAGATGCACTTCGACTTCAAAGGAAGCTCCCCAGTTAGTCGACTCTTACGACATGCTTTTGGGGAGGCAGTGGGTCTATTCTTGTTTTCCCCACAATAGGGCCCCGGAACCCACACAGGGGCGATGAATACTGAGGAGCTGTGTGATTCTTTGAGGATTTACATGGTCACAGCATGCAATGTTTCTGCCTGGTCAGCTCTGTACACTCCTAAACAGTAGCTATAACACAAATTAGGGGTATTTCAACATTACTTCAGAGGGGTATCAATAAAATACCTCAGAGTGTGGTAAAAACAACAAAACAAAATGTGAAGAACACTGGGTTAAAAATGATTATCTTATGACAACCAAATGATCTCAATTTACCTCAGTGTGGTACAAACAACAAAGCAGTGTTAGCAAAGAATAGACACAGCATACTACTGGACATACACCCAGATGCTCAGTCCTCTGCAGCAAACGTCAAAAAGTGGAGATAAACAACTGTTTCAGTAGCCCACTGGCTGTATGCACATCAGACCCCTCTTCTCACATGCTCTTTCTTGTTGGATCCACATTTAATTCCAGATTCAAATAACTCACACAGTTGATTCATATTTACAAATGATTACCTCACAGTGTGGTAAGTTTCCAAAGTGTTGCAATAGAGTAGATTTCCCACTTCCAATATTGCCTTCTACGGCAACCTGTTAGAAAGGTAAACAGTACGAAATTATGGCATTCATTCTTCTTCTTCAACGATGGGAAAAGTTGGTAACAAGAGGAGGAAAAAAGCAGTAAGAAATACTATAAGACAGTACGAGGAATAAGACATCACACTGAGGACAGATTTCCCCAAAACAACACTGGCCTACAATTAAATTATGCCAAGTCATCCTGTTCTTTGCCATCGTGCCCAGCTCATCTCATGTCCTCCTTAACTTATTCTTATTCACCTCAGTTCTAATTACCAATTCCTCAGAAAAAAAAAGTAACTAAACAGTATGGCAGAATTACTAATGCAGAGTATGCTGGACAAAATGAGACAAATTTCAGTGAATTAAGAGGTGAGGAGAAAATGCTGTTGGATATGATGCACACTGAGAAAACAGGATCCTGATAATAATACAATTAGAATGTCCTTAGTCTGTCCCATTACAAAAACACCAGTCTTGATTCAGGTTTGTGATCTGGTCTTGATTATGCCGCATATCCATCCCTCACGTATATACGCTTTGCTTTCCTATTGCTTATTTCCTGCCAGGTGTGTCAGCTGTTACGTTTTCAAGTTAATTTCTTCTCATAACATCCACGAAATTTCTTGACACATGTTTGCTTTTTCTTATCAATTACAGTGGTAACTCAGATTTCGAACGCTTCAAAGTTCAAACGCCTTGAATCCGAACAAAACTTTCAAGTAAATGTTGCCACGGAACTTGAACACTGCCTTTGGTGGCCAGAAGGAACATTTAGCTCTCCTCCGAACTTCTACCTCGGCATTATAACGCTCAAACAAATATCCTAACAGGGCCTCAGTCCTATTAAAAATATGCGAACTTCCGGCGACGAACGAATCGCGGCAAAACTAGGATTACCTGACAATTTCAAGAGACGCAAACACTGCAGACAATAACAGCGACCGTTGACACTTTTGAGCGTTTCTGCATACGATACTAGTGACCATTGACAATTTTGAGACACGCAACATTACAGACGATAATAGCCACATGGCGGGTAGACCACGTACTCCGACACTGATAAGCGTCGTTGTTGTTCTCAAATTTTTCCGCATGCGCAAAACGCGGTTACACTCACCGCCAACAGTATCCCCAGTCCCACGCGTAGCGAGCGCATCTGTTCTTCTTGTTATCATAGCTCTAGAAAATCTATGACTTTTGATGTCAACAAAGAGGTTGTCGATGAATTAACTTAGAGGACGATCATGCAACGGAGCTGACAATGCAACAGCCTCAGCACCTTCACCAGCAGCAGAACAAAAAAAAACAAACTTTATTTTCAAAGGATTTCAGAAGGAAGAAACTGTAGAAGAGGGGAAAGTGGGAAGGATTAGCACAATTGAGATCCAAGACAGTTTGGTTAAAAAAAAAAACAAAGAAGTTGTTGAGAGGTGGCACCTAGATAGACTACTAGTTAACAGGTAGGTATTCAATGATAATAATATAGAACTTTTAAGAAAAAAATGTGGTCGCTAACATCAGAGCACTTTGGAACACTTGTTCTCAACAAGAACTAGTGACTCCAAACCCCCTACAACTGGTAAAAAACTGATATAAAAGACCAGAAAGGATTCCTGATGTTACCCTGAAAGGGCCTTCCAAATAATAACCTCCCTAATTCCCCCTTCCTCCTCCTACTTCTATGTGCTGTGTTGCTGTATCTTTATAAGGTTAATTATGGTAACACATGATGATCATATTTCAATACAGTTATAAATAAATAAAATAAAAATTATTTAAAAACATTGTATTTTTTCTTTACCTTTATAAGATACAGTAAATCAAGAATACAATCTGGAAAAAAAGTATACTTTGCCTTTCAACTTCTGCTAAAGTCAAAGTATCTGTCTCGCAACACCAAGATCAAAATTTATAAAGCGTTGATAAGACCAGTCATTTTATATGGCTCTGAAACTTGGAGCACAACTAAAAGAGATGAAGCCTTATTAAAGGTTTTTGGAAACAAGAGTCTTACGACGAAACTTTGGACCCATCAAATATGCAAACAACAGTGAATGGAGAGTGTGAAGCAATAACGAAATTCATAATCTGTTTAAATCACCACTGATCACTGGCATCATGAGAGCTAATAGACTAAAATGGTTGGGGCATATTGAAAGAATGTCAGATAACAGAGAAGTAAAAACTGTATACACGAGAGAGATGAATGGTCATACACCACGAGGCAGACCAAGAAGACAATGGAGAGATAATATTCAGACAGACCTGCTGCAATGAACCTCAAAGGCTCAGAATGCTGAAGAGAGAGATGAATGGATGTACACCACGAGGCAGACCAAGAAGACAATGGAGAGATAATATCCAGACAGACCTGCTGCAATGAACCTCAAAGGCTCAGAATGCTGAAGAGAGAGATGAATGGCCGTACACCACGAGGCAGACCAAGAAGACAATGGAGAGATAATATTCAGACAGATCTGCTGCAATGAACCTCAAAGGCTCAGAATGCTGAAGAGAGAGATGAATGGCCGTACACCACGAGGCAGACCAAGAAGACAATGGAGAGATAATATTCAGACAGACCTGCTGCAATGAACCTCAAAGGCTCAGAATGCTGAAGAGAGAGATGAATGGCCGTACACCACGAGGCAGACCAAGAAGACAATGGAGAGATAATATCCAGGCAGACCTGCTGCAATGAACCTCAAAGGCTCAGAATGCTGAAGAAGAAGAAGACTATTCAAACATGATCATCATGTGTTACCATATTTAGCCACTGAAAGTGCAAGGCTTAACCACTTAGTCACAGATTACATGATTTTAAAGGATAACTCATTATCCTCATGTAGAAAGTTTTTTGCTGAACACTGCTTTCATCAGCCAGTCAGGATGCTTCTTGATTACTCGTAAATTCTCCAGTCTCATAAACACTCTTTAAAAATACTAAAAATAAAAATCGATGGGATTCAGTCAAAGGCCACATGCACATACGATATATTTTTATAAACCAAACAGCACTCGATGGTCACCATCACGCTGGCCATCTTTAGTTTCCAAGACTTTACATGGTACCTATTTTTTGGGACTAGCAGTCAAGGTCATTTCTGGAGAAAAATAACAGTCTGACTTGATACAGATTCAAACCAAATTCTCATGTCTGTGTATGCCCTGTCTACCATATCACTCAGGTTTGAGGTTTGAACGATGGATCAACATTATGATACAAGGGTAGTAATCCGTAATGTGCTCCGTTCTTCTTCTAACTAAGTCTGAGTCCGAAGAAACTCAGCAAGTGCACAGGCTTTGTAGCACCGGTGAGGATCCTGAAATACTTTGAGTAGATTTTTAACTCAAAATTTTGCCCGGGCAGCGCCAAAGGATTTCAACTGCCAAGGGATTTGTTACGTGCACAACAATGCTCATGGGCGTCCAATCTCAATACCCAGAGATCAGGGGGAATTACTAGAGGTCCAAGTCCACGTGAAAAAATCCCAGCCCTTACCAGGGATTGAACCTGGAACCTTTATCTCTACCATAATGCTGTTGGACAACTGTCTCTTCTACCAGTAACCATGCTTTTTGTTACTGTTCTTTCAGGTGAACAATTAAAGTTGAAAGGTTTGCTTTGATTGCACTGGGTTTTATCACCCCATATGACTTGGTCTCTCTCTGCAGAATGGCAAGCCACCTGCAGATAGCGATGCACAGAGCACGAACACCATAGCTTTGGCGACGACCCTGGAGGTCTGCATAAGTGAACACTACAGCTGAGAAATTTCAATCATGACCTCCAGAGCACAAGGCAAATGACATGGCCACTTCGGCACAGAGACCCTCCTGTATGGTTACCAGTATAGCTAGCAACATGAAACACATATAATCATTCCTACCGTGTAGTGAGTTTTGTTACCAGACAGAGGCAGGTGTTCTGAAATAAAAGAAATATATAATTAATGAACACATGGTTAAAGTATAGTTTTTTTAATTCTAAGGCCTCTTTGAGTGTATGTGTGTGTGTGTGTGTGTGGGGGGGGGTGGGGTGGGGGGAGCACACCCACCATTACTCAACAATAAACATGTTGTAAAATTAAAATACTGCTGAAAAGGGATGTAATTGCCCAAATCCTCTAGCTATAATCCCTCTGGCAACTACTTTTTGCTATCTACTTTAGAGCTGTGGTGATAGCTTTCATCTACATCCTCAGTCTTGTAGTTGGTGGATAAAACTTAAAAAGCATATAGTGTGGAAATTTATATCTCGTCCACTCTTTAAAGTTATCAGTCTTTCGTATGTTATAAAATAGCAACTAATAAATATTACCTGCCTTCAAGTTTTAAAACTTAAATATGAAACATTTTTTTTTTGAGATTCTGTTATTTTAATCATAAGAGGCAGACAGCATAGTGGTGGATAACCTTAACAACAACATTCTAATTTATAATTTAAATGATTTGATTTGATTCAAGAACCGACATCACAGCACTCGGGGCATTCTCATAAGCGCTCCGTCCCCATCTTCAGCAGCCAGCGAAGAGTTCCCATACTAATAGTGCCAGCAGCATTTTGACTAAACGTCCGTCTTGCCTTTCCTCTGAGCCTCGAACATCTGCCAGAACCTCTCGTCACTCCCCGCTGCATCAATCTCACTAGACTGTGGTGATCCATCTGCTCCTCCGAACTGTACACGCTCTCCCACAAGGCACTAACCATGTCAGCCTTATCATGTATCAGTATTCCACCAAGTTGTGCAGAGCCAGCCAGTCTGTCTGCCTGTTCATTTCCCAACACACTAATGTGACTCGGTGAAAAAATCCAGACAATACTCCTTACCTGTGTCCTCCTAATTTAAATAATAACAGTGGTACCTAGGGTCCTGAATGCCTCAAGTCTCAAACAAATCAGCGAACATTATTTGTCACTTCACTGTTCTTGATACAATTTACTTTTCTCTTTGCATCAAATGAACACCTTAAGTGGGTACAAGGTAAAGTCATAGGAAGTAAAGGCAGCTGGTGTGATGCTGAACACATCACTCACAGAGTGTTGATTGGTCTATAAAATATAGGTCTAGCCCTGTATACCTAAATAAGCCTGAAGGCTTGGAAAAGGTAACTTTACTTTATGAACACTTATTGTGACTCCCATCTTCTTCTTCTTCTTCTTCTGCGTTCGACATCAGTCATGCTAAACATTGAGTCCCGTCTGGGTCACAAATAGGATTGTGCGTTTAAGGTCGCCACCGGTCCCCCATAGCTTCTCTTTCAATGTGGTTCCCTTGGGCCAGATCCACAGTCTTTGCTGGGAGAGGTAAGGGCAGTACTGTAGTATGTGCCCAGGGGTCTGTCTTTCTGCTCCACAATCACAGGCAGCAGATTCTTTTATGCCTATCCTGTACAGGTGTGCTCGAAGACCACAGTGTCCAGTCCGAAGTCTAAAAAATTGTTGTTTGTTCTTTCCTGTTGAGTTTGTTTATGCTGTCACTCTCTGGTCTGTAATCTCCAGTGACTCCCAGTAAAGTCTTGCTCCCTACTGGACCCTATGTCAGCAACTATCATGTTTATCAACCACAAAGGTAAAATTACTGCAATATTTTTGTCACACATAAATCATTAAATCCAGACAAAAGTTTTTTTCAAAGCTCTTTGTGGACTAATCGCCACTTAATTGGTGTTTGAACAAATCCCGCTAGGACTAATCACCATTAAAGTGGCATTTGACAGTGAAAAGCTAATATTGTTTGTTGCTGGAAAAAACTATTTTGTATGAACATGTTTGAAAAATTAGAATTGACGAAGGAAGTCCTTTTATTTTTGAAGTTCAGATTTGCGTCACTTTCCTAAATGTTAAAATTTTTTTTAGATGTGATAGTATTTTAAACTGATTTTACTACATCAAATGATAAGGAAAAAGGTCTAGAACTATTTATACTACTCCGTTGTTGAAGTCTGCACAAAATATTTCAACTGTATCACCTGTTTCAATTAGCTGTTTTCCCATTTTTAGTTGTGAAATCTGACATCTCATTAAAAAATATCATAACATTCAAAGAATTTAAATTACCTGTTTCAAATAAAAACTACCTGAAACATAATTGAACAGAGAAGGCTGGCACTTTTTTGAATACCAATCCCAAACTATTTATTGAATAAGTAAAAAAAATAAGGTAAGCACAACATTTTTCGTATAAATAATCTTCATATGTGTCTAACAACGTTGAATAATGTGTGTTGAAAACAATTTTATGTTGTAATACTAACGCTTAAATAATTTAGATTTATTCTGCACAATTCTCTGTATTTTGATATATTATGTAGGCTATCCTCCAAACTTCGGGCAATAAAGATGGCGGCAGCAAAATATCCTTTCGAGCCACAGTCACGTGTCAATTGCACACTTCCGGCGACCTAATTTGCGGTTGTCCGGTGACTACCGCCACCACCACGAGTCCCCCACGCGGCGTCGTTTGGGGTTAAACTAGATGGCTAGGACCCACGATCAGCAGCTTCCGCATCTCCTGAAGCTTTGCTTGTGAGTCCTAGCCATCTAGTTTAGCCCCAATCCATGCTGCGTGAGCGGCGTGGGGGACTCGCAGCGGTGGTGGTAGTCGCCGGAAAACCGCAGGAGAACCGAAAATTAAGTCACGTGACTGTGGCTCGAAAGGATATTTTGCGGCGCCATCTTTAGTGCCCAAAATTCGGAGGATAGCCTATTATGTATTATTATATATGTCCCAACACAGCCAATACTTTTTCTTCAGGAAGGTTTTAGCTTTGTCATGTTGCAGTAAAAACATTCCACTTAAAATTAATGCTGTCCAAACCCCAGGGAAAAAAATGTTGTCCTGAAAGAGTTGAAACATTTGGCTCTCCTCCGAACTTCTACCCCGGCATTATAACGGTCTAACAAATATCCTAACAGGGCCTCAGTCCTATTAAAAATATTCGAACTTCCCGCGACGAACAAATCGCGGCAAAACTAGGATTACCTGACAATTTCAAGAGACGCAACACTGCAGACGATTGTAGCAGACAATAACAGCGATCGTTGACACTTTTGAGCGTTTCTGCATACGATACTAGCAGACAATACTAGCGACCATTGACAATTTCGAGACAGGCAACATTACAGACGATAATAGCCACATGGTGGGCAGACCACGCTCTCCGACACTGATTAGCGTCGTTGTCGGCATGCGCAAAACGCGGTAACACTCACCGCCAACAGTATCCCCAGTGCCACGCGTAGCGGCGCGAATGGGGGGCTAAACTAGATGCCAGGGACTCACAAGCAAATTAATTGGAGGTTGCAGGAGATGCGGTAGCTGCTGCTTGTGAGTCCCAGGCATCTAGTTTAGCCCCATCCGCGGTGAGGCAAAGTCACAGAAACAGGTCCGCAATTAACATATCGCTGAGACCCTGTTTTACCATTTGTTTCGTTATACGGAGCCGATCCAAGTTTTACCGCAATTCGTTCGTCGCCGACAGTTCGCATATTTTTAATAGGAGTGAGGCACTGTTAGGATATTTGCAGAAGTTCGGAGGAGAGCCAAACGTTTCTGGGGTAGGCGAACAGATTAATAGGATTTGGGGCTCTCCTTGCAGTACCTTGCAGGGCTGGACGGCTTAGTTCAGTTTAGTGGGAGTTCTCTCCCTTGGCCGCACTGGAAACAGTGAGCGGAAAAGTCACGAATCAAAGAAGACAGTGAGGTCGATATCAGGGCTGCCAATGCTTGGTTGTGTCCCCCAGATCTGGGGGGTTTTTTTTGACGCTGAGGGGAAATCTGTTTTTTTTTTTTTTTTGGTTTTTGCCGATCTGTATGCTTTAATGACCGATAAATTCGCGTGGTTAGGGGTAGGGTTAGGATTAGGGGTAACGTTAGGGTTACGGTTAGGGGTAGAGTTAGGGTTAGGGGTAGGGTTAGGGTTGGGGTTAGGGTTAGGTTTAGCGTTAGATGTGACAATTTTGACGCAGGAGTTCGCTATAATCGCGCACAGTCACATACACACCCAAACAGTCGACGGACTGTGGATGCTACGGACAATTCGCCACCGATTGGGCACCAGCCGTGCGCTATTGCCGTCATATTTGACAGACTGTCAGTGGCGCCACTCCAACAAGCATCAGATTGTCAGCCAGTATTTGGAACTCCTACGTCAAAATTTTCACATCTAACCCTAACCCTACCCCTAACTCTACCCCTACCCCTAACCCTACCCCAAACCGAAACCCTACGCAACCCTACACGCAACAGTATGATGACTACGCAACCCTACACGCAACCGTATGATGACAACGCAACCGTATGATGACAACGCAACCCTACACGCAAGCGTACGCAACCCTATACGCAACCGTATGATGATAGGTAAGTATGTCATTTGTTTCGTGACTTTTCCGCTCACTGTTTCCAGTGCGGCCAAGGGAGAGAACTCCCACTAAACCAAACTACGCCGTCCAGCCTGCGTCCAGCCCTCGTCCGGTACTGCAAGGAGAGCCGGATTTGGATTTGGCCGATTTGCACCGATTTCATCAATGGGAAAGTAAAAAGTTGGTCGTAATTATTTCAGTACTAAATTAGCACGCTGGCTTACAGACAGAAACTCATACTATTCAACACTCTCCTTTTATAAACGTACCTTTCATGATCTTGTGACAGGCAGTTTCGTAGTCTGCTATCACTGACAAATGACGCAGTCTTACTAAGAGTCTTAGTAGTCCTTCACGATGTCCGAAGACTAAACCAGTACCACCTGGTCTAGCATTTTTGACGAACAACTGAAACAGCCGCCAAAGTGGCACTGTATACGAGGTAACCATGCATACATTCGGAAGTAAAAAATTAATACTTAAAATAATTTAGCCTTTGCAAACGTGCGATGTGGTCTACTTATTTAATGGGTGTTTATTAAAAACTCAACAGAAGTCAGCTTGTTATTAATATTAGTTATGTAAGCCGCTGACAGGATACTTGTTTTCGAAGATTGAAGATTTCAGTTAGAGTGGTCTAACCTTGTCCTAGTGTAGAAGAGTAGTAGTGATTTAAATAACAATATCCTGTTCAACCCATCCTGGTTATAATTGGGATATATAGTATTTTTTATATTTCAATAATGTACATTTATGCCTCACAATTATGTTTGGTTATGCAATGTAGCATAGCTTGTGTGTTAATTGTATAAGATTGTAGTAGTATAGAATGTCACATTCAATACATTTTGAACGTACTTTTAAACAATTGAAATTTTTTCTAGTGTAGAAAAGAGCATAAAAACAATACAGCTACCCAGATGTCACCGAACTGCAATTTTTTTGGGCCGATTTTCTTTATCTTCTTCTTGAAGTCGTGGCGTTGGTAGTCATGTCTATCCAAAACCTTTTATCTCGTATATCTCTCTCTCTGCCTCTCTTCCCCTTTAACTTTCCTACACTTACGATGTACTCCAGTTTTCTCCTTCTCATCACTTTACCAAAGAATGTAAATTGTCTCTTACTGAAATGGGCAATCAGTTCTCTTTGTGATTTAGTTAATTTCAAAACGCCTCCACAACTTTTTTGTTAATCGATCCAGGCCGATTGTCACCTAAGTGCATTTCAGAGCTGTCAGTTGTCACTTTACAATGTGCAGAAGGAGCATGTGTAAATTTCCACTCCAAAAAGGTCAAAATGAATTATTACTTCTCACGCAACTCCACAATTTCCAGAGATATGTCAATATTCAAAAGCGATTTTTGTCTTTGTCAAACATGAAGCCAAAGGCTGCCCCGCCGAAACGTTACGTTATTTGTGTTGTTTTGTGCACGTTTTTCTGCTTCCCCATTTGGTTAAGCTTTTTAGTCAAATTTCCGTGGAATTCCTTGTATTAGTTTGACTGCTGTCACCCCTACAATTTCTTTGCGTTCGGTTTCGTATGCTCAGATCAGTTCATCAGGTGGGTTGCCTCTATGAACTCGCATTTCAGTAGCAGGTTCTTCATGGTTTCCTTTAGCTTGCTCTGTACATTTTGCTCTTGAAGCCAGTGTCTTTTCAAAGCTAAAAAATGAAATTAAGAGCTTGAACAGTACTAGGACCCCAATTAAGAAAGAGACAGTCTGGTTTCAGGGAGGGAACAGTTGAACGATTTTTCAAGGCAGAAATGCGAGCAATCTACTGAATATGATGCAAGCCAACATCTTGTATTTATAGATCAAGAGAAGGTGTTCGATCCAGTTAACAAATGCAAACTATGAAAAAAATCAAGAAGATTATGGTATTAAAGATCAACTGTTGGGTAACATCACGGCTGTGTGTGGCGCGGTGATTTATGTCACAGGCGTGAGGGGAAGTTAAGTCCAACATGATGTGTATAAGGAGATACTCCGTACGTCACTCGGGCGCCAGTCCTTTAATATCCTGGTTGAACGGAACCTCACGCAAGACCCCGGCAGCACGTCCTCGTCGTGCGCCACGGATGTCTCAAATGAGCATTAACAGAGCTGTCAGGGGATCTCGGAGTTTGGCGGCCCCCAGAGGTGATGTGTCCTTGTGGCTCTCATCAGCCCGCCCCCAAACGCTTGGGTGAAAAAAAAAAAAAAATTGTTAACAAAACTCATTAGGAACATGAGTAGGTCTGCCAAACGTACAGCCAAAATTACAACCCTTGGTTAAAAGACTGCGGAATAAAGAGAACATTGTTCACTGCACATCCTCTGTTAACCCTCAGTGTCGTCGTCACCGCGCTGGGGTACTCCACAACAGAAACCATCCATGGGCTGGCCATTCATGTACATCCTCGGTTAACCCTCAGTGTCGTCGTCACCGCGCTGGGGTACACCACAACAGCAACCATCCATAGGCTGGCCATTCATGTACATCCTTGGTTAACCCTCAGTGTCGTCGTCACCGCGCTGGGGTACACCACAACAGCAACTATCCATAGGCTGGCCATTCATGTCCTTGGTAAACCCTCAGTGTCGTCGTCACCGCGCTGTGGTACACCACAACAGCAACCATCCATCGATCGGATGGCTAAGCCTAAATTTCCGACAAAACCAGATCATACGGATCAAAATCTGACCTCAAAATTTGAATTGAACTGAAAAAGACCGAATATCCACACCCAAAGACACCACTCGCCTGAGTGCCTGATGCAGGAGGTAAAATCTGTCGGGCTAACGGCTCGTCAAAGAAATCTAACGTGCGAAGGAAAAAAAAAAAAAAAAGAATGTACCTATCTGTGTGGTTACAAAAGTCCAAAACCCGAGGGCTGCTCCCCGCTGACCCCCAGAGGGCGCAGCCCCTGTCGATCGGGAGGCCTGATACGGTTGTGAGGTTAAGCAGGCTTGTGCAGGACGTGACGATTCCTTGGGTGAGCCCAGAAACAGAGCGCCATGTGTCGGCTCTGCATACATGGATGCCTCCTTGGATGGCGGGGAATGCCCAAGATCTGCCCCTGCCTTCCCTTGAGGGCTAACTGTTCCACAGGGGGCCGACCCAAAGGGGTACTCCGGGGGCAATACCTGCGGCAAAGGAGACGAAGTGGACACCACACAAATCAGGCAACGTCTCGACCCACACAAAACAATGGCCACAGTCACCCTAGAAATAGGCCTGACGTCTTCCTTCGAAGTCGGCGTACAGCTGCCCATGAGACAGGGAAATAAAAAACGGTTGTACACGCAAAAATCAGGTCCAGGTGAAAGCCAAAAGTCCAAGCGGACGATTACCTGACCTTCCACTGGAATTCACAGCCGGTGTTCGATGAAAAAAAAAAAAAAAAGAAATCACGGCTGTTTATCAAGATAGTGCACAGTAAGAACAACAGAAGGAAATGCATACTGGTTTCCCATCTCATCGGGTATCATACAGGACGTGTCCTATCACCCTTGCTCTTCATTACTTACATAGATACAATTACAAATGAGACAAACACAGATACTGAAGAAATCATTGAACTCTTTTTTGCAGACGATCAATATCTAATACAGCACCAAGAACAGAACTTACGAACCATATTGACTACCCTCATCAAACCTTCACAAAGTATAATATGAAAATAACATCTCGAAAACTGAGATAATGCGAATAGGCAGGAAACATAAAAACATGAACGTTCACGTTAACGTTGCTACAATCAAACAAGTTAAATATCTAGGAAGAAAATTTACGGAGGATGTCAGACTCGGTAGAGGGATAAACAGCAGATCACAGAAGGCAAATGCTGTCACCTACTAGTTAGCCCCGTGCTTAGACACCCACATGTTTCCCTTTGAGCAAAACAGCAAATGATTAATAGCATCTTCATCCTTTCTTTATGCGGAAGAGGTGGGTGGGGAGCGTGGAGCAGTTACCGGATTCGAATTGTGTTGTATTCTTAAGGTTGTGGCAAATTGATAAAGCAATGGCAAATTTATTTGGTGCCTCCTTTCCTTGATGCCCTGAGCACGGGATTATTTCGCTTCGTGGTTAATGCACCCTTGAATGAACTGACCACCGCCACTTAACTAGAATATGTTATTAACAATATAGCATTACAGTTGGGTGCCACAAAACGGTTACAAACTAACAAGTAGTCCAGTGTGTGTGGTATGTAATGATAACCTCTGGCCACGATCTTTAAACAATTGTATTAGTCTACGCAAATAGAACATGAGATCTCCCGCGCATTCGATGGAGGGTGACAAAACGGTCCAGAAGTCACACACAAGAACACTGGCATATGTTACCTTTCTTATCTGCTGCAAAGTGGGACAATCTCTCTCTCACACACACTCTCTCTCTCTCTCTCTCTCTCTCTCTCTCTCTCTCTCTCTTTCTTTCTGTGTGTGTGTTTCTTTCGCGTGGTGTGTGTGTGTGTGTGTGTGTGTGTGTGTGTGTGTAGAAAATCTATTTCATTTTGTTACGTTAACACTACATCATATACCGAGTGCCGATTGGACTATAAAAATACGGTTACTTTACTTCTATTCGACCACATCTTGTCGGCTTCGAGATGTGGTAGGGAAATCCCCAGAACGTCCCATAGTATGGGGGTGGGTTAGTAATAGTGGCCATTTATTTAATACTAGCCCTAACCCTACCCCCCCCCCTTCCTTACCCCTTTTCCCTCCTATAATATGGTACTGTCTTTTGAAACCTCTTAGGGATCGCTCTGAATTTCCTAACGAAATATTGAAGCCGACGAGAAGTGGTCGTATACAATTGAAGTACCAAAATATGTATAGAATAATATTCAAATGCTAGTTGCGACATAGGGAATGTACGGCTGAGTTAGTTAATAACATTATGGATCTAGGGCCATATACTCGATACATACCAAAAGGGACCTCAAACCCAACAGTTTTAGTTTTTTTCTAAACTCAACTGAAAAAAGTTATTCGCATACAGTGGGAAATTAAACTACCGTTACACTTCAACGCAGACATAAATGCTACCCATAGAATAAAAACTTGAATAAGGCATGCTTAACGGTGTGAAGTGAACTTAGCAACAAGACGTGCCAGCTAAAAACCCGGTCAGTTGAACACTACGTTAAAAGTCTTTCACCGGTGTGTTTAACATTGTATATATGAACATATATCGGTAAATACACGGTGGCTAAAATCTTGCGACTTCGTTTCTGGAGTCGAAAATTTAGGTCAGTTGAAAGTAAAAGATCTTACATCAGTTGCGCATAGGGGTTTCTCCTTATTCTTTTCTCCTTGGTCTTTTTTGTATCTATGTAGTATTGTTTATTTTGTGTGTGCTGATGAAGGCTCAATAGCCATAACGTTTTAGTTTTGTTTGTATTTGTTATATTGTGAAGCTTGCTAATATACTTTTCGTTCGGGTTTATATCTTTCCTTATTCTTTTGTCATCTTACTGATACTAGGCTGTAGCCCTGTGTCGTGGTTTTCAGTATTTGTCTTGCTTTTCCGGTGGCTTGGGTGATGGATTGTTCATCTTTTTGAAGTCTTCAGCTACACCATTTATCCATTATTTCTTGCTCTTCCTCTCGCCTTCCACCCAGATGTTCTGATGTAAAAAGTCTCATATGCAGTTTGGTCTGGCTACATTCTCACTAGATGGCTGAACTGTTTTATTCTTCGTCTGTCCATATAATCCAGGTATGATCTTACTCCAACTTTCTCTCTAAAGCTTGTATTCGTAACACTGTCTCCTCTTGTCTTGTTAGTGACCTTGCGCATAGGGTCCATGCTACTAAACCCATTTTTTTTCTATGTGGGATGATGTTGTCAACAACACGCTGGTTGCCTTTACTTCCCCTGACATTAGTTGGCACCAACTGAAGACTGGGTCATCCTAGTAGCCTAAGTCAATTTTGAGAATGAAAACATTTCGACTCGATACAGATTCAAACCCAAGGCCTTCTGGTGGCAAACGGGCGTACAGCTGCTATGCACCCTTTGTGACGTATTAAGTATATGATACCGTTTCTATATCTTTGTTTATATTGACAAATCGATTTAAATCAGGGTAAAGATAATCTGATCAATATCAAAGCAACCATGTATACTTCCCCGAACATTATAAAGTAGGTAAATGAAGCTCCTTTAGACCATTGGCGCATCAAGGTTATGGTGACAGACACATAATTGTTTTATAGACTAATGATTATAAACACCACGATTGGGGTGTTCAACATTATGGTGACCACCTTTACCTTCTAAGACTTTATTTGGTATCCATTTGTTGTCCACATGGATTTGAACCCATGACCTTCGGGATCCGAAGGCGAGTGTCTCACCGCTGCATCATGGAAGCTCTCCCAAGCATGATATAATTATAATTCAGGGCACAACGGAACATCGTAGGGGATAGGCCTCGATGGTTAGGCCGAGCTCCCTAGTGGAAAGGAACTTTAAAATCCAAAGTTGTCCGATCAAAGTCTGCCCGTGCTGCTGCCAACTGCTGAAGTCTGTCCCATAAACCAAACGTCCACTTGACCTTCGGTCGTGCAGGTAGGCGAAGATTAAATGTCACCCAACCTCAGTACCTGTTCCAAATCACCATAGCGTCTTGTCCTATTGACCAATAAACGCCGCAGGAGAAGTCCGAGGAAGTCTAGGAGGATAACGGCCCGAAACAGTTGTTAAAAGAGAACCCACCTACTGATGATCGTTAGACTCCTGCTGTGCTTGCTCCCGCTGTGAAGTTCTTCTTATCATGTACAGTAAAACTTCATTAAAACGAAATCGCTTAGGCTAATGTTCGTTTAACATGAAAACAATTTGAGTCTAAGTAGGGATATGGTAAAGAATAGTAACACTGCACTCTGTCAGGCATGTTGTAAGAGGCGACTAAGGGTAGGGTTGGACTTGGGGTTGACTACGCCATCCTGTAAAAATTTATATATATTAAAAAAAAAAATTAGCAATGGAAAAGTCAAAAAGAAAAACAAGAAAAACCCATCCATTCAAGATAAGGGGAGGCTCTTCTAGTAGAAGAGACGGGAGCTAGAGAGTTGTGTTAAAAAGATGAGGTTGACATGGGGAGAGCTGCATGCAATATCGGACAGAACGAAGTGGTGTGAGTTGGTTGAGGGCCTTTGCCCCACTGAGGGATAGAAGGCAGTAGAAGAAAGGATATAGTATTATAAATTCTCATTTAGCACGATTTTTTTTTAAAACGTGAAATCTTGATTTTTCGGCTCTCTAAAATTTGTGTAACGCAATGGAAGAAGGGATATTAGTATTATAAATTCTCATTAAGAAAGGTTAAAAAAAAAAACGCGAACTCTTGAGTTTTCGCCCCTTTTCCCTAAAACTTGTGTTCACGGGATTTTACTGTAACTTGGCGCACACAAAAAAAGGGAGTAGGGGGGGGGGGGGGGGGGGGGGGGGGGGGTGGGGACCTTTATTCAAGCTGCGACTGGAACTAGTATATAAGAACTCTTCAATAGCTGCCAAGGGAGGCGACAAAGCACTATAAATCACGAGTGCAGAGATGTCAATTCTCTACGTCCCGGTATCCATTTTGGGCCAGGTCAAACTTGATCTAGCAACAATTATAGAGATCCTACTCGGTCAAGATTTAAACATAAAACCTTCATATCAGCAGGCAAACGTCTAGCCATTTTATTACCGATGATTTCACGATGCGGGTAGAGAGGGCGAATCAAGAGTATACACGCGCTTTTAAGCGTTGTCAGATTGCACATATTAAAAAAAATTAGGTGGCTGCGCATAGTGACAAAATGTTTGCATACTGACACTGTATTTAAGGAAATATTGTGTAGAAAATAAAATCGATTTATTTTTTGGTAGTAGGTCACAGTTCAGCACACGTTAACTACTATAAATAGTTTGAACCAAAGTTCTGCCTAACAGTCAACAACAGAAAAGGGAACAAGCGGTCTGACTCTGAAGAAGGAAGCATTAAGCCCAGAACTTTAGTAACGAAAGTGACGCAAATCAACCACACCACAAATATAGGCGGAGACTGTTAGAAGACTCGGCTAGCTAGCAGCAGTCTGGAAAGTGGTCGAACTTTTAATGTTTTTCTTAAAAAGAATGAGAATCGGAAGTCATGCCCTTTTATTTCCTTATATATACATACATACATACATACATACATACATACATACATACATACATACATACATACATACATACATACATACATACATACATACATACATACATACATACATACATACATACATACATACATACATACATACATACATACATACATACATACATACATACATACATACATACATACATACATACATACATACATACATACATACATACATACATACATACATACATACATACATACATACATACATACATACATACATACATACATACATACATACATACATACATACATACATACATACATACATACATACATACATACATACATACATACATACATACATACATACATACATACATACATACATACATACATACATACATACATACATACATACATACATACATACATACATACATACATACATACATACATACATACATACATACATACATACATACATACATACATACATACATACATACATACATACATACATACATACATACATACATACATACATACATACATACATACATACATACATACATACAGACAGACAGACAGACATACATACATACATACATACATACATACATACACACACACACACACACACACACACACACACACACATACATACATACATACATACATACATACATACATACATACATACATACATACATACATACATACATACATACATACATACATACATACATACATACATACATACATACATACATACATACATACATACATACATACATACATACATACATACATACATACATACATACATACATACATACATACATACATACATACATACATACATACATACATACATACATACATACATACATACATACATACATACATACATACATACATACATACATACATACATACATACATACATACATACATACATACATACATACATACATACATACATACATACATACATACATACATACATACATACATACATACATACATACATACATACATACATACATACATACATACATACATACATACATACATACATACATACATACATACATACATACATACATACATACATACATACATACATACATACATACATACATACATACATACATACATACATACATACATACATACATACATACATACATACATACATACATACATACATACATACATACATACATACATACATACATACATACATACATACATACATACATACATACATACATACATACATACATACATACATACATACATACATACATACATACATACATACATACATACATACATACATACATACATACATACATACATACATACATACATACATACATACATACATACATACATACATACATACATACATACATACATACATACATACATACATACATACATACATACATACATACATACATACATACATACATACATACATACATACATACATACATACATACATACATACATACATACATACATACATACATACATACATACATACATACATACATACATACATACATACATACATACATACATACATACATACATACATACATACATACATACATACATACATACATACATACATACATACATACATACATACATACATACATACATACATACATACATACATACATACATACATACATACATACATACATACATACATACATACATACATACATACATACATACACACACACACACATATATATATATATCATCAGGTGCCTTGCCGACTGGCGTGGGCGATCATGCCTCTCCATAATCTGCGATCTCCTGCAGCATGTATCAGTTCGGGTGCCGACACACCTCCATGCCATGCAACAAGACTGTCAAGCATCTTCTCTCGTTGTCTGCCTCTATCCCTTTTTCCACAGATCTTTCCAGTGGTCACAACATGTTTTATTTTCCCTCTTCTCATAACATGGCCGAAAAATGATGACTATATCCTTCTGATGTCTTTGATAAGTTGTCTCCTGGCTCCCGCCTCTTTCAAAACCTCTTGGGTGCTCTTTTTGGCTGTCCAAGGTATTCTAAGCATTCTTCTGTAAAACCACATCTCTGAGGCTTCTAAAAATTGTTTGGCCTGCCTACCGATTGTCCAGGATTCACATCCATATGTTTTTTTTTTTTTTTTCATCGAACACCGGCTGTGAATTCCAGTGGAAGGTCCCGGTTAATCGTCCGCTTGGACTTTTGGCCTTCACCTGGACCTGATTTTTGCGTGTACAACCGTTTTTTATTTCCCTGCCTCTTGGGCAGCTGTACGCCGACTTCGAAGGAAGACGTCAGGCCTATTTCTAGGGTGACTGTGGCCATTGTTTTGTGTGGGTCGAGACTGCCTGATTTGTGTGGTGTCCGCCTTGTCTCGTTCGCCGCAGGTATTGCCCCCGGAGTACCCCTTTGGGGCAACCCCCTGTGAACAGTTGGCCCTCAAGGGAAGGCAGGGGCAGATCATGGGCATTCCCCGCCATCCAAGGAGGCTTCCATGCATGCAGAGCCGGCACATGGCGCTCTGGTTCTGGGCTCACCCAAGGAATCGTCACGTCCTGCACATGCCTGCTTAACCTCACAACCGTATCAGGCCTCCCGCTCGACAGGGGCTGCGCCCTCTGGAAGTCAGCGGGGAGCAGCCCGTTGGTTTTGGACTTTTGTGACCACACAGATAGGTACATTAGCCCTGCAGAATTTCACATCCTGAATCAGGCATATCGTTATCAGTTTTGTCACAACACTCGGGCGAGTGGGGTCTTTGGGTGTGGACATTCGGCCTTTTGCATTGCAGTGCAAATTTTGATGGTCAGATTTTGATCCGTATGATCTAGTTTTGTCGGACATTTAGGCTTAGCCATCCGATGGATGGTTGCTGTTGTGGTGTACCACAGCGCGGTGACGACGACACTGAGGGTTAACCGAGGATGTACGTGACTGGCCAGCCTATGGATGGTTGCTGTTGTGGTGCACCTCAGCGCGGTGACGACGACACTGAGGGCCAACCGAGGATGCACAAGGATGGCCAGCCCATGTATGGTTTCTGTTGTGTTGCACCTCAGCGCGGTGACGACGACGACACTGAGAATTAACCGAGGATGAGCATTGAGCAATGTTCTCTTTACTCAGCAGTCTTTTAACCAAGGGTTGTGATTTTAGCTGTACTTTTGTCGAACCTACTCATGTTCCTAATGAGTTTTGATAAAATTTTTCACCCAAGCGTTTGGGGGCGGGCTGATGAGAGCCACAAGGACACATCACCTCTGGGGGCCGCCAAACTCCGAGATCCCCTGACAGCTCTGTTAATGCTCATTTGAGACATTATCCGTGGCGCACGACGAGGACGTGCTGTAGGGGTCTTGCGTGAGGTTCCGTACAACCAGGATAGTAAAGGACTGGCGCCCGAGTGACGTACGGAGTATCTCCTTATACACATCATGTTGGACTTAACTTCCCCTCACGCCTGTGACATAAATCACCGCGCCACACATCCATATGTTAAAACTGGATGTATGTAGCAGGCAAGAATTCTTTTTTCTAACTCTCAATGACAAGGATATAGTGCACAAGATGTTTTTTATTTTATAAAATGCAGTTTTTGCCTGTCCAATTCTGTTTCTTATTTATTCTAATTAATATATATATATATATATATATATATATATATATATATATATATATATATATATATATATATATATATATATATATATTTGGGTAAAGGGCATAGCAAATATAATTCTTTCTCTCAATAACCAGAAGAACTTATTACAAGTACTTAACTTCTGGAACCACTGAGATCGTTTCGTGACAATATATATATAGTTCTTCTGGTTATTGAGAGAAAGAATTATATTTGCTATGCCCTTTACCCAAATATTACTTTAAACCAAACTGATTAAAATGTTTCCAGTCCTTAGTCCAGACAAAGCGATCGACCCTTGGGTAATGTTACGCAATTTTACACCAGGGCTAGAGAATTTCCTTTCTCATGTGAGTGTCATAAATGTTATCTCCTGACCAGTCTGTAAGGGCCAGCGAAGGGGAACTTAGTATCACACCTGAGATTATCTTCCCTGAGCTGAACCTTAGTGTCATAGAGGTTACATAACACAGACTGAGTGGGGCCTTTTGATCAGACTAGATCAGGGGACTGGTAGACATTGTGGTGACCGGGGTCTTGAAGTTTAACACATGTCCGTGAAATTCTCGTGAGAACAGGCGTTTGCCAATTACGTTGTCCAAACATCGGTCACCTTGAGTGACAGGCCACTTGATAGCTAGATTGATCTGCTAGGTACCTCAGAGGCGTGGCTTAGGTCATCTTCTGGAGGGTTGGGTTGAACCTAGAAAGAGGGAGGAGTTTAATTTGGACAGTAGATAGATACTTATACTACTAGCTCTGGAACTCATTCACATCGCAGCCTGCCGGCTAACAAACACAGGTCGACGTAAAGGTAATTTTACTGTCTGATTCTGGTTTGGCGATTGATGGACAGTTCCCAGGTATGAGTAAATATTATTTTCAATCTTTTATACATAGGTTAGGGAATTAGCTAAAGCCTATTCTACCTTTTCTAATTTGTCTGCACATTTTGCTTGAAATAGTTCTTTGTGAGTATTCAGTATCTCCGTTAGGAAACTGCTAAACCATTCCTATTTCTTGAATGTGTGTGTCACATGTTTTTCAGTGTGTGTTTTCATGTTTATAAAATAAGACTTGAAATTATAATGTTTCAAACATAAACCAAAACATGAGTTTGGACTCGGGGAAATTATGCCAAAATATGTGCAGGGATGCTGCTACGTTTTGTGTGCCCACCATGTGCTCACTTAATGTGTTCACCTAAACAGGGGATTTATAACCCCAGGGGAAGAATGATGGGTGTACAGTATTTACTGTCGCTGAAAGATAATATTCAGGACAGCGTGCATGTATAAAATGTTTTGCTTGTTCAGCACATAACCTGCGCCACAAGTTTACGTCAAATCAATGTCAGCCAGTTGGAAGTCTGAGTGATGACGGACAACAGACTTAGAAAGTCAACTATCATGACAGAGCATGAGAGGGAAGGCAGGATATTTGACGTCCATGTAAGACAAAAGACCTTCAGACTAGACTGGAGAGAATGTTGAATATGAGGAGGAGTGATGGGATATATTTTATTATTATATGTTATATTAATTGATACATGTATTCTTAGTGTAAGTCAAGATACTACGCGTATGTGTTTGTTTCCATGATTACAGCGCCCATGTGACGATCAATCCATGAAGGAGACTGCGAGGTGGAGATGAAGTGGAGAATAAGCTGAAACAGGCAGAAAACAGGCAGGGAAGAGGTGGACAAGCTTGACAGTGCCTCATGTCTGTCAGAAGCTTATAAGTTAAGTTAACATCTTTTGCGTTAACATATCACCATCATCACACCACTCTAAACGCCGGAGCTGTTTTCTCGCTGAAGCATCTCATCACTATCATAACTTTGGCCAGTCACTGTTTGTGTAAACACAACAAACTGGGCATGTCATTTAACTGATTGTTAGTAAATAAAGCTATATGTCAAGTTTTTTACTACATCGTTTGTTAAATTCCAAGTGTATTCAGTCTTACATGTTTAACTAAACTGATAGATAGAAGTACATTTGGTGGGGGCTCAAATAATAACGGGAGAAGGTGGGACGGAGGAATCATTTGCCCTGTCTAATAATTCATTCAGTATAATGCTATAGACATCTAAAATTCCTTGCCTTCTCTTGTGGGTACCAAGTGCAGCTAATGTTAATGTACTTAACGAGCCAATAGGGCTGTTTTCTTGGATTTTCAGGACTTTGTCTGAGAGCAACATAGCTCGGATTTTAGTCAGTTAATCTGGTGGAGGAAATGTGTTGATAGGAAAATCCCTACTCAACATATAAAACATTAAATCCACCGCGTCACGTCACAGACACACACACACACACACACACACACACACACACACACACACATATATATATATATATATATATATATATATATATATATATATATATATATATATATATAAAACTTTCCTCCAGAGTTTACAGCCAGTGAACGCGAAGAATATATATATAAAAAATTTTGCGTTCACCAGCTGTACACTTTGGCGGAAAGTTCTGGTTGTTCGTTTCGTCCACTTCTAAACTGCAGTTTTCTTCTTCTGGGTTTATCCGATAATGTAATGCGTTGTGACCATTTACAGCATGGTTGCGATATTTGCGCCTTTCAGTCTACACATCCAACTTCTGCAGGTTTGTTGACCGGTTAAATTTCACGGGGCTCTATTTCCATTGTTTGGTAAATGCCTTATATTGTATGGTATCAACCGAGCAACTGACATTTTTTTTCGACACCCCAGCTTTACCGAAGATCTGACGTGTTCCTCTATACATTAGAGGAACAGTGAGGCAACTCAATTCTTCTTCTTCTTCCGCTGCTGCTATAATTTTGTTAAAAGATGTGGTTGAATAAGAATGACGGTTTACAAATAGATGTCTAAAACGCTGTTTAAAATGACAAACTGACGTTATCGCACGACACGTTTGACGTTAAAAATCGCACTACCTGGCAGGCGTTTTTCACAAGTCACGTGACAATCTAGGTCAAACAAACCGGAATCCATCTCCAACAAGCAGGTAGCTATGGTGGCGGTAGTCTACTGCTAGTGTCTTCACTTGTCTGTTACTTTGTAGTGTTTAGCTGGCAGATAAGTACATCTACAAGTGGGTACTTATTTCAAGAACGTGATGTTTTATGTTGCGATAAGTATTTATCAATCAGCAAAGCAGTTATCAGACTGTGTGACTATGAGTATAATTTTTGGGATGCTTCCAAAACAGTAGACTACACTATAGCTATGACTATGACTATACTAGATTCTGTTCACTCATACTTAGCTGACTCACTCAGTATTTATTTATACTTATATGACATGACTGTTTTGTGAGGTAGCGGGAGTCCTTCTATTACCATTCTGTTAAAATTTGTGTAAACTTAATTTTTATTATTAAATGTCGTTCTTGAAGTTCTGATGATACACATTATGAGTAAGATAAGGGACCTGAACTTGACGAGCTTTTGAGGGGGTTTTCTGTCAAGGATGCCCAAAGGCCTAGTGCCAAAGAGTTAAAGGATATTAATAGTTAAAAAGGTGGGTTTACTCAAGTAGTCTCTATACTGTTGAAAGGATGGCAGGGTTGCGTAGGAGTGAGACTAAGCAAGATAGTTTATTACCCGGTCCCGTTCTGTTTAAACAAACCTAGAGGTTATCTGCTGTGATAGATAAGGCAGCTTATTTTATAAAGAAAGACCAAGATGTAAGACCCAGGTAGTTGAAGGCTTAACAGTAGTTAGGGTGTGTGGTTTGGTGATTCATTTTGGTGATTTTGCAATACTGCCAAGATATTTATGAATTCTCATAGTTGACTTATAATATTTAGAATCTGGTGGATTGTACAAGTATATCGTAGTAGTAGTAAAACAGTTTTAGGGATACATTATATGTTTTTTTTGGTTTATTCTGTTTTGTCTAATAAAAAAAAACCATTAAGTGCAATATTGTTAATGATAAACTATTTATCTGAATAAACTCATACACTTTTATTATATGTACATAACTATATTAATACGATTTTGTTCCATATGATTTTAACCTGCTAGTAGTTTTACATATTCACGTCATCTTCAGGACTAGTCATGTATTAGTTGAAAATAAAAGAGACTTTTTTCCATGCCTTGTGAATTCTCACCACCTCGCCCACCCGTGCCGATTGGTGTGTTGACCGGTATTTTACAGACCAATCGGCACTGGTGGGCAATGTGGCGAGGATCACACCAACCACCTTTACCTCCCAGGACTATTACCTGTTGAGTTGAGTCAAGTCAAGAGTTGACATCACAGCACTCGGGGCATTCCCATGCATGCTCCGTCCTCATCTTCAGCAGCCAGCGCAGAGTTCCAATACTGATGGTACCGGTCACAATCTGGTTTTATGTCTATCTAGCCAGATGTCTCATTCTGTCCAAGCCATAATAATCTTTTATTTCTACTGATTCCTTGCTTGTTCCCAAAGGGCCTTGACCACATTTGCCTTGTCTTGTATCAATTCACCACCCAGTGGTGAAGATAACTTTTACATTATAACTATTTAAAACTTGGGAGCCAAGGTCATTTTTGAAAAAAAAATTCTTGCACCACCCGGATTTGAATCCATGACCTTCGGATCCTCAGGCGAGTTCTGTTGATACACCGCAGAGGTTCTTAACAGAGACTGACAGTTAACTTGTTCCTTCGTGTCTTGATTCATTAAATAGGTGCATTGTATAGATTTCTATGTCAGAAGAATTTACAGATCTCTAAAAATGTGAACTTTATTTTAAATATGAGCAGATGGTGACCTTAATCTACATTTGCATCTCCAACAACACAGCCTCATAGATTATTTAAATGTTTTCTTAGTACCGATTTTTATAATTTAATTATCTAGATCTGGCAAACCCCATGTTGCCTTGTGAATCTTTTCTTGCATGTGGGAAAAATGCTTTATGCTTTCCTTTGTGACATATTGATTCAGTGTTCGAATATTGGCGGCATATCTCTGTTTAACTTCATTACCTAAGATGTGTTTCCTCATAATCTTTTCATAACATCCCACCCCTACTCCCACTTTCCAGTTTGTTAGTGCTTATCTTATCCTGTCTTGGCGTTTTGTCACCATTTTGATTATCTCTCTCAACTGATTTATCTTGACTATTTATTGGTAGAATAGCTCAAGCAAAGGCAGCATTTTACAAAATAGAGAATATTTTATGCAATCTTTCTTTGTCAATTGAGACGAGCAAGAGAATTCTTTAAAAAGCTATACAGATCCTATCTTGATATACAGAGGTGAATCATGGACGGTTAATAGATTGCAAAGATTTGGTTTTATAGACGAATGATGAGAATTCCCTGGACTGATAAAAAGAGTAACGAGGGTTTCTTGAAAGAAACTGACTCACGAAGAAAACTGATTGCCCACATCAGAAACAGACTGCATTCTTTGGTCATGTAATGAGAAGGAGAAAATTGTTTTACTTGCCACCAGCTCAAGAAAAGATACCTTAAAAAAAAAGAACTTTTACTTGTTCATCCACAGACTGATACCAGCACATCATGGGAAAGTCCAGTTCTAGCAGCAGTAGCAGCAGCTGCTCGTCAGATGATGAAATGCGCCATCTACCCAAACACGAAAAGAAAATGCGCAAAAAATGGAAAAAAGGTTGCAGAAAGGTAATTAGTAACCGTTGCCAGTAATTAAAATATTACGGTAAATTATGCTACAAAATGTTTTTAATTATACAACATCTGCTAAAATCAAATGCCATGTTGCATAACTCCAAGATCACAGTATATAAAACACTGATAAAACCAGTTGTCGGCTCTGAGATCTAAAGTACAGCTGTAAAAGATGAATCCTCATTGCAAATTGTTGATACCAATCTTATGACGAAGCTTCATTGAAGATGCAAACAGTAGAAAAAGGAAAGCGAGAAACAAAAATTAGAAATTTATATGTTTAAATCACCGCTAATTACTAGCATGATGACAGCTAGTAAACTGCGGGGGTTTAGCATATAGAGAGAAGGACAGATAACAGAGAGACAGAAACTGCGGACACAGAAGAGATAAATAGAAGTAGACCATGATGTAGACTAAGAAGATAGTCGAGAGATAATAATTAAACAGACCTACAAACACTTGATGTCACCAACTCCAAAGAGAAGGCCAGTCACAGAGATGAACATAGGTGGGTTATATTTGCAGCAGCGAATGTAAAGAATTCGGACTGCTGAAAAAGAAACAGATTTAATCCAGTAATCTTCTTTTTCATATTCACTGGTTGTAAACTCCAGCAGCCAGCTCTGGTTGTTCATCCATTTCTGGACTCTAGTCCTGTTCCAGAACCTAAGTTTTGCATGTACATGTTCTACAGATCTGACTCATTTGTATGCAGACTGTTGGTTCCTTGCAGATGCACTCTGACTTTAAAGGAAGCTCCCAATTAGTTGACTCTTACGACATGCTTTTTGGGTAGGCAGTGAGTCTTTTCTTGTTTTCCCCACAATAAGGCCTCGGAACCCACACAGGGCAATCTAGTTATGAATGAGCAGATAAAAAAACCTAGAATATCCTTTGCCCAAAGCTCACAGCGCCAAAGAGGTATAGGAAGACCTAAAAGCAAATGGAGACGAGAATTAGAGACTGATGTGATTAAGATAGGGAGTGCATGGAGGTGAGTTGCAGGGGATGGCACAGGATAGGACATGTTGGTTAAGAGCTAATTTTTTTGGAGATAAAACACTGTTTAGGATAAAAATGAGTTAGAGATAGTTCAGTGGCAGAGACTGCCAAAAAAAGTGTGAGATATTACACCTTTTAGCGGGGATATGGTGGGGGGGGGGGGGGGGGGGGGGGGTCAGTAGCTGTTCTCCTCCCCAACACCCCTCAAAAATGATGCACATGGAGATATTAAGTCAAGAGCCCTGTTTACAACATTATAAGCATTGCACATTTAGTGTTAGACCCATATTTGTGTAGACCAATCAGCCCATGATTCTTCTTCACATTCACTAGCTGTAAACTCTGGCGGAAAGTTCTAGCTGTTTGTCCACTTCTGGACTTTAGTCTTTTTGCCAGAACTTGAATTTTGCCCGCGCATCCATTTTTACAGATCTGCCTGATTAGTGTGCAGGCTGTTGGTTACTCTGCTTCTCAGGCAGATTCACCCCCGACTTTGAAGGAAACATCTTAATTAGTCAACTTTTAGAACATGCTTCATTAGGAGGGTTGTGGGTCTCTGCATCACAACCCCACACCCCCCCCCCTTTTTTTTCCCAGTTGGACCCCAGAACCCACACGGGGAACACTTGTTGATTGATTTAGTCAACTTCAGACCTGCTGACTTCTCTTACCAGGACATTTTCTGGTACTCAGTTTAGCTTGGGTCGACCAGGCTCACAAGGAGTGCTGGTTTGGCATGTCATAGAGCAGAAATCACCAAGGAGATGATTCTCAAGGAGGGTTAAGAAAACACACGCACAAAAACAGGCAGACAAAATAAAGAAGCACTGAAATAGTTCATGTAAAAATTAGTATAATCGGAAAAAGGAACTAGAGACAGATATGAATAAACTGTGGGGGCATGGAGTGGGCTGATAAATAAGAACACTTGGTACAAGTATGTTGAAGGTCTATGTTTTACTGGTGATAAGGGACAGGGGTGATAAAGGACAGAAGTAGATAAGTACATACAAGTTAAGTTAAAAATAGTAATAAGCAGTGTTATTCTTTACAAGATAGCTTTACTATTATAGATGTCTTATTTGAACATGCTAAGTAGCATTAACAAACTCAACAGGAAAGAACAAACATCAATTTTTAGACTTAGGACTGGACACTGTGGTCTTCAAGCACACCTGTACAGGATAGGCATAAAAGAATCTGCTGCCTGTGATTGTGGAGCAGAAAGGCAGACCCCTGAGCACATACTGCAGGACTGCCCTAACCTCTCCCAGCGAAAACCGTAGGTCTGGCCCAAGGGAGCCAGATTGCAAGAGAAGCTATGGGGGACCGGTGGCGACCTTAAACGCACAATCCTATTTGTGACCCAGATGGGACTCAGTGTTTAGCATGACTGATGTCGAACGCAGAAGAAGACGAACAGGCTAAGTTCAACATGCAGAAGATATAACGTGAAAATAAATTCTAAAAAAAAAGTAATACAAGGTCAGCAGAATTCCTAGTCAGCTACATATCGGGTTGAATGGTACCTATCTGAAGCAAGTTTAAGAATTTTTATATCTAGGAAGTATATTCTCGGAAAACAGAAGAAAGAGAAACAAAATGCCAATGAGCCAGTGCACTTATATACCAACTGACACCGTTATTAAGACATCCAAACATCATTATGAGCGCCAAGAAACAGATAATAAACAGCATATTCATACCAACACTGTGCTACCTGTGCCAGACTTGGACATTATCAGAGGCTAACCTTTTAAAATGAACATCTGTGAATTTAGATGCCTGAGAAAAGCAGCCAACTTAACCACCCAAGACACAGTTAAAAATGATATTATCAGACAGACTGTAGGAACAACACCATGCAGTAAATGCATTGAGAAACAGAAGATCAAATTGTTTGGTCTTCTAATAAGAATGAAGGTAGAACAACTACCAAGCAGGTGCTACACATGAGAAGATCTGAAGTAAAAGTAAGAGGACGCCCTAGGAGGATACGGATTGATGACATTGCAGAGCTTCTTCATCGACATAGAATGACAATATATCTATTGCTGCCCATCAAGCAATGGATTGCAAACTGTTCCTTCCCACAACGTGTAACCACAGAAATGGACATTGATGATATAATGACGATGATAGAAAGTCTTGGAAATAAATGACAGTAAAATCCATTTAATCTTGGTCTTTTGTGAGAAAGTCAACAAAATCAGTTTTGACAGCTTTTATGAAACAAAACATAAGTAATTTTAGAATTTATAGTTTGTATAATAATGCGAAGAATTAATGTTTTACCCAAGAAAATTACAATTAGTCATGCATTTTACACATTAATTCATGGTTTAATATAAAGAAATTTTTGTCCACTTTATTCAGGGAAGGATACCTTGTGGCCAAATGCCTGTAAGTATGTGTCAGGAACTGTGTTTTTATTTTCATGTGCCCTGCAGAACATTCCATCAGTTCCGTCAATGCCATGATGTTTTCCTCCAGAAGATTATGTCCATCACTGTTCTTTCCAGACCACCATGGCACATCGCATGTCCAAAATATCTCAGCTTTCAGGAGAGGATGCTGTTTACGAGCCAGTTCTCTTTGACTTTTCTTGATGCCAGAGAGCAACACACTGTAAATGGTTCTGTCTGTTTCACAGAAATCTCAAATGTGCAGAATATTTTGTTTACTCCTGGAAGGCTGACCTGGTCAACAAATACCTAAAAGAGTCAAATATGTTGGTAAAAAATTAAAGCATAATTGCTTGTCTGTAAACAGGCGCATTGTAATTAGCTACAAAGAAAAAATATTGGGAGAACAAAGAGCAGGATGCCTTTGTTGATGGCTTGATTTAAGTTTGTTTATCCTCTTTAATTAGCCAGTCTTCTTTGTTTATTACTCTTTAATTAACCACTCTTCTTTGTATTTTACTCATGTACTTACTACACAATATTCTTCGTCTTTTACTCTTGTACTTTTTGAACTTTGTATTTTTTTGTACTCTTGAATTAATCTGTATTCTTTATGTTGTACTCTTGAATTAACCAGTCTTCTTTGTATTTACTCTTGTACTACACAATCTTCTTTGTGTTTTACTCTTGAACTAACCAATCTTCTGTGTATTGTACTCTTGAATAAACCTTTGTTCTGAATTACCCAATCTTTGTGGTTTCTCTTGTATTAACCAATCTTCTTTGTATTGTACTCTTTAAGTAACCAATCTTCTTTGTATTGTACTCTTTAAGTAACCAATCTTCTTTGAATTGTACTCTTGAATTAACCAATCTTCTTTGTATTGTACTCTTGAATTAACCAATCTTCTTTGTATTTTACTCTTGTACTAAACAATTGTCTTTGTATTTTACATTTGGACTAACCAATCTTCTTTGTATTTTACTCTTGTACTAAACAATTGTCTTTGTATTTTACTCTTGGACTAACCAGTCTTCTTTGTGTTTTACACTTAAACTAACCAGTCTTCTTTGTATTGTAGTCTGGAATTAACCAGTCTTCTTTATTTTTAACTCTGGAATCAGTCAGTTTTCTTCTGTGTTCTCAGCCATGGCAAGGAGGACCACAGTGGTGTCCACCAGCCGGATTAGGCAAACATGGAAAACATGGCAAACATGGAAAACATGGCTACCAGACTGGCTACCCACAAGGAGCATACGGCGCAGGCCATGTTCCTGGAGCCTACCCTACAGGACATGTACCAGGAGCCTACCCCCAGGGACACGTTCCAGGTGCCTACCCACAGGGACACATGCCGGGTGCTTACCCTCAGGGGCACATGCCTGGAGCCTACCCACCTGCTGGGGGGCCAGGAGCCTATCCTAACCCTGGCTACCCCGGAAGCTACCCGGCTGGGCCGAGTCCTTATCCTGGACAGCCAGGCTATGGGGCGCCTGGTTACCCTGGTGGTGCGCCTTATGCTGCAGGTGGTGTCCCATATGGTGCTGGAGGTGCTCCCACTGGGCCATTCCAAGGTATGTAGTCATGGTGCTACACTGTGTCGTCTAGTGTTGGTACTGCTATATGTCCTCTAGTGTTGGTACTGCTATATGTCCTCTAGTGTTGGTACTGCTATATGTCCTCTAGTGTTGGTACTGCTATATGTCCTCTAATTTTAATACTACAATAGGTCCTCTAATGTTAGTATTATTGTATGTCCTTTAAAAATTGAAACTGCTGTGTGTCCTCTAATGTTGGTACTGCTGTATGTCCTCTAATGTTGGTACTGCTGTATGTCCTCTAATGTTGGTACTGCTGTATGTCCTCTAATGTTGGTACTGCTGTATGTCCTCTAATGTTAGTATTACTATCTGTCCTCTAATGTTGGTACTAATACATGTCCTCTAGTGTTGGTACTACTACATGTCCTCTAATGTTGGTACTGCTATATGTCCTCTAGTGTTGGTACTGCTATATGTCCTCTAAT
This sequence comes from Candidula unifasciata, assembly GCA_905116865.2. Lineage (NCBI taxonomy): Eukaryota > Metazoa > Mollusca > Gastropoda > Stylommatophora > Geomitridae > Candidula > Candidula unifasciata. Next base: position 66,493 of record CAJHNH020001255.1, on the reverse strand, counting down.
GATGTTACTGTTACATGTCCTCTAGTGTTGGTACTGCTATATGTCCTCTAGTGTTGGTACTGCTATATGTCCTCTAATGTTGGTACTGCTATATGTCCTCTAGTGTTGGTACTGCTATATGTCCTCTAGTGTTGGTACTGCTATATGTCCTCTAATGTTGGTACTGCTATATGTCCTCTACTGTTGGTACTGCTATATGTCCTCTAATTTTGGTACTGCTATATGTCCTCTAATGTTGGTACTGCTATGTGTCCTCTAATTTTAGTACTGCTACGTGTCCTCTAATGTTGGTACTGCTATATGTCCTCTAATGTTGGTACTGCTATATGTCCTCTAATTTTAGTACTGCTACGTGTCCTCTAATGGTGATACTGTTATATGTCTATAATGTTAGTACTACTATGTGTCCTCTAATGGTGATACTGTTATATGTCTATAATGTTAGTACTGCTACGTGTCCTCTAATGGTGATACTGTTATATGTCTATAATGTTAGTACTGCTATGTGTCCTCTAATGGTGATACTGTTATATGTCCTCTAATTTTAGTACTGCTACGTGTCCTCTAATGGTGATACTGTTATATGTCTATAATGTTAGTACTACTATGTGTCCTCTAATGGTGATACTGTTATATGTCTATAATGTTAGTACTGCTACGTGTCCTCTAATGGTGATACTGTTATATGTCTATAATGTTAGTACTGCTACGTGTCCTCTAATGGTGATACTGTTATATGTCTATAATGTTAGTACTGCTATGTGTCCTCTAATGGTGATACTGTTATATGTCCTCTAATTTTAGTACTGCTACGTGTCCTCTAATGGTGATACTGTTATATGTCTATAATGTTGGTACTGCTATGTGTCCTCTAATGTTAATACTGTTAGATGGCCTCCAGTGTTGGTACTGCTATATGTCCGGTAGTGTTGGTACTGCTATATGTCCTGTAATGTTGGTACTGCTATATGTCCGGTAGTGTTGGTACTGCTATATGTCCTGTAATGTTGGTACTGCTATATGTCCTGTAGTGTTGGTACTGCTATATGTCTGTAAGTTGGTACTGCCTCATGTCCTCTAATGTTGGTACTGCTATATGTCCTCTAATGTTGGTACTGCTATATGTCCTGTAGTGTTGGTACTGCTATTTGTCCTGTAGTGTTGGTACTGCTATATGTCCGGTAGTGTTGGTACTGCTATATGTCTGTAATGTTGGTACTGCCTCATTTCCTCTAATGTTGGTACTGCTATATGTCCGGTAGTGTTGGTACTGCTATATGTTTGTAATGTTGGTACTGCCTCATGTCCTCTAATGTTGGTACTGCTGTATGTCCTGTAGTGTTGGTACTGCTATATGTCTGTAAGTTGGTACTGCCTCATGTCCTCTAATGTTGGTACTGCTGTATGTCCTGTAGTGTTGGTACTGCTATATGTCCTGTAGTGTTGGTACTGCTGTATGTCTGTAATGTTGGTACTGCTATATGTCTGTAAGTTGGTACTGCTGCATGTCCTCTAATGTTGGTACTGCTGTATGTCCTGTAGTGTTGGTACTGCTATTTGTCCTGTAGTGTTGGTACTGCTGTATGTCCTCTAGTGTTCCTACTGATATATGTCTGTAATGTTGGTACTGCTATACGTCTGTAATGTTGGTACTGCTATGTGTCCTGTAGTGTTGGTACTACTACATGTCCTCTAATGTTGGTACTACTACATGTCCTCTCATGTTGGTACTGCTGTATGTCCTCTAGTGTTGGTAAAGCTACATGTCCTCTAATGTTGGTACTACTACATGTCCTCTCATGTTGGTACTGCTGTATGTCCTCTAGTGTTGGTACTGCTACTTGTCCTCTAGTGTTAGTACTACTACATGTCCTCTAATGTTGATACTGCTGTGTGTCCTCTAGTGTTGATACTGCTGTATGTCCTCTAGTGTTGATACTGCTGTGTGTCCTCTAGTGTTGATACTGCTGTATGTCCTCTAGTGTTGATACTGCTGTGTGTCCTCTAGTGTTGATACTGCTGTGTGTCCTCTAGTGTTGATACTGCTGTATGTCCTCTAGTGTTGATACTGCTGTATGTCCTCTAGTGTTGATACTGCTGTATGTCCTCTAGTGTTGATACTGCTGTATGTCCTCTAGTGTTGATACTGCTGTGTGTCCTCTAGTGTTGGTACTGCTGTGTGTCCTCTAGTGTTGGTGCTGCTGTGTGTCCTCTAGTGTTGGTACTGCTACGTGTCCTCTAGTGTTGGTACTGCTACGTGTCCTCTAGTGTTGGTACTGCTACGTGTCCTCTTGTGTTGGTACTGCTACGTGTCCTCTTGTGTTATTATTGCTGCATGTCTTTTAGTATAATTATTGCTACATGTCATCTATTGTTATTAATGCTACATGTACTCTATTGTTATTACTGCTACATGTACTCTATTGTTATTACTGCTACATGTGTCTTTTAGTGTTGGTAATGCTGTATGTCCTTTAGTGTTGGTACTGCTGTAATACTGAGCATTTTGTTCTGTCAACAGCCCCACAAGGAGCTTATCCTCCCCGTGAGTATATTTATGGTGTATTTATTTTTCGACACATTTTAAATCATGACACAAAATGAAATGTTTAGAGGCCCCATTTTGGTAAAGGGGAGGAATACACCTACTGGCCCTTAGCAAGCATGTTTGTGCCTAATTAAGGATTTGCTGAAATTGGATGTGTTGGACTGGACGCTGAAAACCACAAAACACAACATGCAACCCACTTCTTTGAGGGCAAACACAGAAGAAGAAGAAGGAACTTGTAGTTTCTATACTCCTTTTTTTAAATCTGAAGTAAAACTCCCTCTTGTCTTTAATTCCAGCTGTGAATTTGAGTGATTATATTTTCCATTGGATTGCGCCCCCCCCCCCCCCCCCCCCCCCCCCCCCCCCCCCCCCCCCCTCCCTCACACCATAGTGTTCACTTCATATCAGTGAGCCAGAGTAACCTAATTCCTGGTTTGCTTGTCTAGTGGTTAGGTCACTTATCTGGTGTCTGGTTCACTTTTATGGTGGCTAGCATTCTTGTCTAGTGTCTAGCTGACTTGAATCTTGGTTAGCACACCTGTCTAGTATCTAGCACACTTGTCTGATGGCTAGCACACTTGCATGGTGGTTAGCACACCTGTCTAGTAATTAGCACACGTTAGGTGGTTAGCTCACTTGTCTGGTGGTTAGCACATTTATCTGGTGGTTAACACACTTGTCTGATGGCTAGCAAGCTAGTACGGTGGCTAACTTGATTGTTTGGTGGCTAGCACACTTGTCCGGTGGTTAGTACACTTGTCTAGTGGTTACCTCTCTTATCTGGTGTCTAGTTCACTGTTATGGTGATTAGCACACTTGTCTAGCTCACATGTGTGGTAGTTAGCACACTTGTCTAATGTATAGCCCACTTGTATAGTGGTTAGCATACTTGTCATTTTCCGGATGGTTAGCATATTTGCCTAATAGGTGGCACACCTACCTAATTGTTAAATGCTAATGTGTTCAAATCCTCATCAAGGTTGACATTGTGAGAAAAAAAAACAAATTTGCGCTGAGCAACTCACCATGTGTTGATTGATATCTCCTTACATGAAATCATGAAATCCTTTTCTTAGCTCTTCAATGTCCTCTCCAGTTGTTACATTCTTAACTCAACCCCAGTTGTTTTCTGACTGTTTAGTAAGGCTATATTATTTGATCTCTATTATGTGCAGCATTTATTAATTTTAAGTAACAGCTGATTCTATTTATTTGTGACTGAAAGAGTTAAAAACCGATCTGAGCTACCACATCAGCCTAGACTATATCAGGTACAAGGATATTTTATGGGAGGCAAAGGTGGCTGACATGAAAATAACCAGTTCGCCGATCAAGTGCCAATTTGATCTATAAGAATATGGGACTGAAATAACTACATCGGCCGTGCACTCAAAAATTATAAGACGAGAGTCCCCCATCAAACCCTCATATGGACACCGGAAGGGACAAGAAAACGGGGAAGACCAAGAGAGGCTACTTAGAATCATCTCAGGGAAGGCTCAGCCATGCGCCTGACAAACATCCAGGACCTAAAGTAGGTGGCAGTAAGACGTCAGACATGGAGATCTATGACCTCTGCCCTATGTGCCGCCCAAGGCCCAAGAGGAGAGACTAACCAACTGGAATTATTTTACTCACTTTGTCTCATTCTAATCTAGATCCTTACGGGGCTGTAGTGTTCTTATAGGTCACCCTCTGACTAACAGATAATCAGCTTTAGTTTCATAATGGATCAAAGAAAATCACTTGTGTGGACAAACAACAGTTTCACTGGCAGCTGGAGATCAGCCTAAGATATGGAATGAAAGTTAAACTCATTCAAAAACAAACGCCCGAGACAAAATTATGAACATAAAATGGGATGAATTCAAGAGAAGCGAAGAAATAAGAGAACCACTAGCATTATCAGTTATAAGACAGAGAAGATGTTGCTGTATGGGACACATTCAGAGAAGAGACGAACAGAAAAATCACCAGACAGGCACTGAAATGGGAAATACAGAGATTGAGAAAACGAGGATGTCCAAGAGGAACCCTAAGGGGAACATTGATAGGAGAAGCCAAAGGTGCTAGACAGGAGTCCCTCCATCATAGCAAAGTGATTGCACAGGGTGGAACAGAAAAGACAAATAGACTGCAAGCTCTATAAAAAAAAAAAGATAAAAAGGTAAAGTTAGGAGATGTGAACCAGCATCATTGCACACGGTTATAAACCATAAGTGCTCTGCCAACAGTACGGACAGCTGATAAGAAACTGTCCGCCTGTGTTGCCTTCCACACGCAACTCCGTAGCTACAGCGACATTCCTCCATTTACCCCAGAGTACTCATTACCTAGAGGCTTGGTGAACCCCAGGAACCGCCCAGTTTTGAACACCGGCCATGGGCTGCAACTAGTCGCAGCTGGATTTGAAAGCCAGTTTTCTATCAACTGCGCTGATGCGCCCCCCTCCTGCGAGTGCTATGTGACATATAATGACACAGCAGGACAGTGAATGAATAATTGTCTCAAGCTGCAGAAAAAGGCCTTAACATTTCATCTCTTCCTGATCCGCTTGTATCTTGCGGTTTTGAGAGGAAATATCATTTGCCTGAAAGTGCCCGTTTGTGTGCTTTGTGTAAGCAAATTCCCACTTGGTCTTTACATCATTGTTTCCTGTAGTGTACTTACTATCTGTGGGCGACCAAGTTATATGGCCACATCACTTCACTTGTTGGTTTCTAATGAAATCAAGGACTGCTACTACCTCAAACTTCTTTTGGATTTCATCATTTCTGATGTCCCTCGTGTGGGTTCCAGGGCCCCATTGTGGGGTAAACAAGAATAGACCCACTGCCTCCCCAAAAGCATGTCGTAAGAGTTGACTAATTGTGGAGCTTCATTTAAAGTTAGAGTGCATCTGCCGGAGAGGCAAGGAACCAATAGTCTGTATTCAAGAGAGTGAGATCTGTAAAACTGATGCACACGCAACACTTAGGTTCTGGAGCAGGACTGCAGTTCAGTAGTGGACGAGCAATCAGAACTTTCCGCCAGAGTGTACAGCTGGTGAAAGCGAAGAAGAAGAAGAAGATCATTTCTGACTTTTTTTATATGTTGAGTGCTTTTCTTAAGAATCTCATTTCAACTAATTTTTTTTTGTAATAAAAGAAGATTGGTGAAAATATGATGTCATAGAGTGCTCTTTTAGTAGCTACTCCTCCAGTATGGGTTCTGGGGTAGGGTGGGGGAGGGAACAAACTGCACTCCTAACAAGCATGTCATAAAAGGCAACTTTTTAGGTGATAAACTCACTGCACTCCCTAACAAGCATGTCGTAAAAGGCAACTTATTAGGGGTCTTCCCTTTAGAGTCAGAGCACATCTACCTGAGAGGCGAGGAACCAACAGTCTGCATACAAATAAGCTAGATCCGTAAAGTGGGTGTGTACAAAAAGCTCAATTTCTGGAGAAGACTTAAGTCCAGAAGTGGACAAACAACCAGAACTTCCCATGGGAGTTTACTGCCAGTGAACGCTAAAAGAAAATGTCTGCTGATAACGGTTTTTGTTGCTCCTCAGTATTGGTGCTATTTGTGCAATAAGTTTATTACATCTGTTGTCAATCTCTTCTTCTGATTGGCTAGTTGATAGTATTATACCTTCTTGCCTAGTATATTTTCCAGTATCTCATCGGGTGCATTTATGCAGAGTTTAAGCAACTTGTAGTGAAGCACAAAAAAATGTATCGTCATGTCCGTGTCAGGATTATCTAACTTTAAAGCTGGAAAATGTTTTGAAAAATGTATTGTTTGTATTTACAGTATTTAAATTCATAATGTGAAAACATTGTTTTGAATAATGTGTTGTTTGTGAACGCATTATTCACATTTATACAGTGAAAACATAGTTTTCAATTTCTTATTTTTGTTTATTTCAGAATATCCTCGTTAGGATTTGAAGCACTTAAACAGTAGGACAGAAAATGTATGCAGCGATGCAAGAATGACTTATTATAATTTTTTTTTTTACTGAGCTTTTTTTCTGAACTCACTTTTCATACATACCTTAAATAGCATATCTTTGTGAGAGTGCAAGTGGAATTAACTATGCTGATGAGGTGTCAAGATCAGAAATCTGTTGATTTTCATGAAATAGTTATAACCTAAAATATTATGCAGCATTGTGGAAGAAAGGGGAAAACATTCTTGTTAGTGGATTTATTCGGTAGTTAATTATCAAGGGAAAACACTGTTGTTAGCGCCATCAACTAACTACCTGGTATAGATGAAGTAAGTGGTTAACATTTGGTGTCTATGGTTTATAGGCTATAAATGCAGTGTCATAAGTCCAGCATACCAGGTTCCATTCAGCTGCTGGTTATTTAGTAGCCTTTTGTTGAATTTGACTATGGAATGCAGATTTCCTAGTAAAACCACTAGCAGCCTGTATATAATGCTAGTGCTGGTTTATGATATCATTTAAAGGGTGTGCAACTAGGGGGAAAGGGTGTGCAACTAGGGGGAAAGGGTGTGCAACTAGGGGGAAAGGGTGTGCAACTAGGGGGAAAGGGTGTGCAACTAGGGGGAAAGGGTGTGCAACTAGGGGGAAAGGGTGTGCAACTAGGGGGAAAGGGTGTGCAACTAGGGGGGGAAAGGGTGAGCAACTAGGGGGAAAGGGTGTGCAACTAGGGGGAAAGGGTGTGCAACTAGGGCCAAGGATTGGACAGATTTGTTTCTTTAGTTGCATCTCTTTTTTTTTCTTTCCCAAGTTTATTCTCGTATTGAGCTTAAATAGTACATTGTTAATTCTTTAGTCAATATTTAATCCTTTCTGTATATGCATACAGATGTTACTCAGTCTGAATATTTCACAGTGAAAAATTACCCAGTTTTTGAAAGGAATATCTTTTGTGTATGTGTGCGCTCGCTCCATATTTATATATATTTTTTTAAATATAAGAATATTATTCGAATACATCTAGAGTTAAAAGTGTAAAATTTTCAGTTATGAAATATTTTATTGTTGCAGATATCATTCATACATTTTATATTGTTTCAATGCTTGATAGTGTCACCACAGAAGCTGATATATGTTTACAGCGCACAGTGATTAACTTTGTCATGTTTTTGTAAAGTTGTTTAAAGGCAAGAGGGTGGACTTCATTGCACCACGTGTAATCTCATTTAGCTTGATGTCTCTCTGCTGATCTGCTTTTGGTCCGCCTAGAATGTCTCACACAGCATGAATCTCCGTAGCTGCAGTAGTGACCCCCAGTTGTCCGTAAAAGAGTTTATAATATAGTGATGAAGACATGAAATGTCTATGATGAATCCTAAAATTTACTAGAAGAGATAGGATCAGGAAAGAAGTTTGGATGAAACCAGTAATAAACTAGGTCAAGAGACAACAGATCAGATTGTTAGGACACCTGTCGAGGCTAGCACCAGACAGTTCACAACAGAGAGCCCTATCACTTAGACAAAATGGAAGCAGGCCTGGAGGTCGACCACGCAAGCGATGGATAGATGTAATATTTGAGGTCATAAATAATTATAGCATCTGCATAGCACATACCAAAGATCATGCCCAATGCCTCTTTAGAACTTGACGCTGAAAGGCACCACAGGTCTCGAGAAGAAGACGGTGAAGACTGTACCTAAATGACAATGAAAGGGCAGAGAATGAAGTCGTTTGACTGTCTGGTGAGAGCAGCCAAACTATAAGATCTTCTTTAGAAGAACATCTGGGTGAAAGGCAAGAAGGAGACAAAGGAAAAGTTGGATAGGCAGCGTAGTGAGGTTCCACAAAAAGTTCAACTAAAGCATCACTCGAGAAGCGCAAAACAAATACAGAAAACCACAGCACTGTACTACAATCAGCTAACAGTGTGAAGACAAAAGAAGAAGAAGATGGTAAAGACAATTTTGTGTGAGTGTTGCATATGGTATAGAGAAACATATTGTGAATATCTGTGACGGTATGTGCTAATATTGTTAAAAACTAAATTAAAAAATGGTTTGGAAAATTAATTAGCTACTGACGTAAGAGCACATAACCTAAAAAAAAAAAAAAAAAAAAAAAAGACCATCCGGATATTGAATCAGAGGAAGAATGAGAAAAAAGTGGTGAATAATGTCAAGGATATACTATACACACTGATATGACACAATAAAAGCAGCACATAGAGCTTGGAAAAGCAATTTTACACTCCCACAACGTCTGCATCAAATTAGATATGTGAATTGTGTAGCAAAACTTCACTTGCCTGTGTCTATACAATAGTTTAAAACTAGAAAGCTTTTTTGATAAAGCTTTGGTCCAGTTCTTTGCTTAGAAATAAAGCATTGGTTATGCAGTAAATAATACACAAGATGATTTGATGTGATAATGCTGTCAGTGTAATGTATGGATGTATGCAAGATCCACAGAAAGTGCCACCAAAACTTCAAGTCATGTACCTGCACATGGCGTTAACAGCCTTGTGGTACAGTTGAGGGTATACAACAACCTCTTTTAGAAAATGCTTGGCTGAAGTTGCAGTACTGGTTTTTGTTTCTTGACAAACTTCTGACAAAAAGTGCCTGAAGAGTCGAATTCTGCCCCACTGTCTTTCTGAGATGAGCTATACCATATACTGGCTGCACATGATGGTATTGTACTGTTGAGAGTAGCAATTTTATTATTTTACTTATTATTTGGAGTTTTTAGGATTGCTTTTTTTGTGTGGTAGTGCTTGCCTTGTTGCAAAAGATGATCATGTGTGGCTATTATATATCTGTATATATATATTTTGGTTCTGAGGCAGGGGTGGAAAACCTTTTTTCTTCTTTCTGGCTCAGGCCATTTGTGTATTTATAACATCACTCGTGGACCATATACAGAATTATCAACTTAAAAAACAAGTCTGCTATATTTGGGTAATCATTTAATTAAACTACTAATGTGATGACGGGGACTGCTTCTCTTTGATGATTTGTGATGTTTGCTGGTATCAGTGATGTTACTAGGGGGAAGGCAAGGTGGACATATAATCAGGCTGCTGCTGTCGAAACTGGAACTTTGCTGGATGCTGAAGAGGGTTGGGTCACATATGAGAATGTTGTGGGGTTGATTATTAACTCAGTGATGTTACTACTTGTAGCTGCTTATCTGGGTTTACTGCGGTCAATCTGCAAAACTGGACCAAATGATTTTGTCAGCTTTATATGGTCAGCAGGCTGGTAATTGCCAAAACCTATTCTAAAGAGTGGCATCATCTTCATGTGTGTTGTTTTTGATGGGTTGAAGTATCATTTACCTCACCTGTGATAACCAGTTTTTCTGTGTTTATGTTTGGTTCATGTATACAGCAAGCATGTCAATTATATTTTTTATTTATAAAATATCTTCTGCAACTTGCCTCTGAAGTTATTTGTTTTGTGTTTGGTTAAACGAAACAGATAAACTGACCAGCCTGCTCTTTTGTAAAAGAGATTAGCTTAGTTACGACAACCTTTTGTTTAGCTGATTAGCGCACTCAGTGTTTCTCAAACTTCTTAAAGCCACGACCCTTTAATACAGTTCCTTATGTTGTGGGGACCCTTTAATACAATTCTTTATGTTGTCGGGACCCTTTAATACAGTTCCTCATGTTGTGGTGACCATTGAATACAGTTCTTCATGTTGTGGCGACCCTTAATATAGTTTCTCTTGTTGTGGCGACCCTTTAATACATAAACCATAAAATTATTTTTGTTGCTTCTTCATAGCTCCAATCAATATGTGTTTTCCTGATGGTCTTAGGCGACCCTTGTGAAAAGGTCATTTGACCCACAATAGGGTTGCGACCCACGGGTTGAGAACCACTGCCTTAGCCAAATGTATTATCCTATTGATTTAACCCGCTGACTACCAAAGATGCCACATATTTTAGTGTAACACACACAATCTATACTAACGGACAATTCTTAACAATACACAACTGAAGCACATACAAGGTCTGACAATTAAGTAATGAGACTGATTTTATTATGGCCAAGACAAAAATGCCATCTATGGGCAAAGCATGGAATCTAAAGAGGCAACATTCATCTATGATCTGGAAACTTTTCATCGCTGCTTGATAAGCAGACAGCAAACAAGCCGCCATTTTGTTGACCGTGTCAGAGGTGCATCGTTACGTAATCAGCATGGAGCAAAAAAGCTAACATTAAATTCTTTTTAAAACTCAGAAAAAGCAACATTGAAACAGTTGAATTGATGCAACAAGTTTATAGGGATAATTGTTTATCTCGTGCACACATTTTCAGGTCGTATTCATGATTCAAAAATGATGTGGAAATGACCTGGACGTCAAATTTCTGTTCGTAACGATGATCTCATTGCAAAAGTCAGAGAATGGATACAATAAGATCATTGTTTTACTGTGAGGATGATGGCTGATGAGTCTGGTGTTAACAGAGAGACCATTCATAACATTTTAGTGCAAGATTTTGGCAAGAAAAAAAGGTTGCTTGCCAGTTTGTACCACATTTGTTGTCTGATGACCAAAAACATCAGCGGGTTGAGTACACAAGAGGCATCATCAAAACAAGAATTTTTGGCCCAAAAACAAGTGTGTGTTCTCAGCCTTCCACCATATTCTCCAGATTTGTCTTTTTGTGATTATTTTCTATTCCCAAAATTAAAGTTGCGATTGAAAGGATGAAAGGACGCTTCTTTAACAATATTAATGACATCCAAAGGGCCGTAACATCGACTTTAAGAGTCATAACAACAGAAGAACTACAGAGGTTGTTAGATCGGGCCACTTGCTGTATCAATGCACAAGGTGCTTACTTTGAATCAGATACAGGTTATATCTTCAACTGTTGATTTGCAGTAGATCATGACATGATAATTCAGTGATATTGATGAGCAGACGGGTGTCCACATGCTCTTCATCTTCTTCTGCCTTGTATCTCCCAATGGAGCATCCCCCAGTAATGTTTCCTACAAGATGTGGTAGCCAATCTTCTATCAATCCTTTCTATTTGCCTCCTATGGCATGCATGGTATCGGTTACAGTATTACTATCCTTTAATGTTACTTTATATTATCCCGACTGATGTCACTGCCTATGTTGCTGGGGAAAAAAATGCCATGAATCATGTTGCGTGTAGGGGGGAAAATCAGGAAGGGAATAAAGGAAAAAGATTTGGCAGCAAGGATAAGAACTAAGCGTCAGAGAAAAAGCACACTAAAGATATTTAATGGCGGCAACAATATTGAAATGTCATGCTCTAATTGTGAAATAATTTTCTCAATGCCGGCAGGTCTTGCTAGTCACAATGACCATCACCCTGGGGATTCCTATGTCTCTCCATAGCACAGTATAACACTATCATCTGGAAAGACAGAAAGATGCCAACAACAGCTGCACACTGGGACATTCCATGATTATCTATATCTGCAATGTTGTCTCCAGTATAAACTTCACTGTTTTTCGTAATTTACTCAGTGACTCGTAAAGTTTGGCTTCAACTTGTGTTTCTCTTGGCGAGAAGTTTTGCCCTGATATGTTGTATTGGGACAGTCGTGGAGGATGCGATCTGCTGTTTCAGGTGCCAATCAATATATCAGGGCAAAACTTCTGCTTCAACTTGTGTTTCTCTTGGCCAGAAGTTTTGCCCTGATATGTTGTATTGGGACAGTCGTGGAGGATGCGATCTGCTGTTTCAGGTGCCAATCAATATATCAGGGCAAAACTTCTGCTTCAACTTGTGTTTCTCTTGGCCAGAAGTTTTGCCCTGATATGTTGTATTGGGACAGTCTTGGAGGATGCGATCTGCTGTTTCAGGTGCCAATCAACATATGCACATCACTGATTCAGCAATCTTAATTCTGTGTACATATGGCTGCAAAGTTATCTGTGTCCTGTTCTAAGGTGTAGAATAATGACTTGCTCTGGTCTATGCATAATATGGTGATCATCTTCTGCCAGTTTTGGTGATCACTCCACAGTGGGATAGTATCCGCTGCATAGTTACCTTACACCAGTTGCTCAGTTTGGAAAGTAGTGTCCGTATACAAAATAAAGATATTAACCAGCACTGACCCACAAACTCTGTAGCTCTGGTATTCTCTACCACTTTTTGGACCTTTACAACACATATATATGTATGTATTTATCTAGAGTAGGTATGTCTGATTATTGTTTAAAAAATAAATATAAAAAACAAAAAAAACATCTTAAAGGATACAAGAGCAAAGATAAAAAAAATGACACTGCCGGTGCCCAAACACTACAAGATATAAGAGAACTGTTACAACAGAAACAGTAAGACACAATGAATAAACAAGTTATTCTCCGACAAGTAAGGCTTTAAAAATTGCATAGTTAAGATGGCATTTTGAAATACATATATTTATCATCATTAGCTGCCATGAAAACCCCCTCCCCTGTTGTTTCCAGGGTCCCAGTGTCAAGGTAAAACAACAGATCACTGTTGCTTAACCCTTTTGTTCCAAGAACTCTAATTTAAAAAATTTGGTGTTGACCCTGTTAGGATTTTAAAAAAAGATTTTACACAAGTCACTAATAAATTTGTTAAAAAATGTATTTATGAATATTTTAACATTATTTTTCAAAATAGATATATGAAGGAAGTAATCAATAAACATGAACGCGGTGAATGTTTACACTGAATATATCCTCACAGGGCATAAAAAACCAAATTGTATCAGGTGACTCATGTCCTGATCTCGTGACCTTCACCACTAAGGCTTGTGAGTAAAAATGAATTCATCTAGACTTTAAAAAAACATTCAGCACAAAGGAAAAATCCTCTAAATGCTATTGTTAGTTAATCTATTAACTTCCTGATCTATTAAACATTTGCTCAGGCACAAACTCAGCCAACTGCCTTAATTATCCATCTGGTAAACAGGTCACAATAGGCAAGCCAGAAAAGTGACATTCATGGGGAACTGGACCCAACTGGAAGTGTCGTTTTGTTTCCTCCAGTTTCTCAGTGCATGACATACAAGGCGAGAGTAAGCAATAGCAATAGGACATCTCATTGGCAGCTAGTTAAGGGTTTATGCTCTATTGGGGGATAAAGGACAGAGGAGGAAGAAAAAAAAAAGGAAGTCAATTTGTAAATATTGCTACAGTACTTAGATTATCCACCAAATTATACGTTTATTGTATTTAAGTAGCAAAGTGCTAATACTTTTTTTATATTTGAAGATCGGCACAATCGGTGATACAGATTTTCTAGCACCAATGCTATACACACAGATACAAATACAAGTTCTGTACTATACAACATACAAGGAGTTTATGATAATGAACTAACAGCAGGTATTTTCAAAAGTGTATACAAATATTATTTGCAAATCTTACAATATTCTCTCCTGTGACAGAAATCTTTTGTCTATGAAGTAAATATATATCAGCATAGGATATATGGCACATTTTTACAAACACATAAATACTGATCTCATAAACATGTCTCTATCTTCTTTCTTTCCTTTGTCAAATATCAGCTATGTGCCAAGAAGCATTGCTTTTTAACAGATTATAGGTAGCCGAGCCAGGGTGTGCTTAGTTGCTTGGTATGTTGAGCCTTACACTGTCAGTGACTTTTTCAGTCCATGTCCTTCTAGGTCTGCCTCTGCCTCTTGGTGTTTCCATTTTCATGTTGAATGCTGTAGCTACCAGCATCATGCTGTAGCTACCAGCATCATTGAGTTCATTCTCATTCAGTGGCCAAACAATTTCAGACTTTGTTTCTCAATGAATTTAATGATGATACTGATCCAACAGTTCTTTAAATATTTTCTAATATACTCTGCTGGACGTTGTGTTTGTGTGTGTTTTTTGTCTGTGTGTATGCATTGTGTCTGTGTGGTGTTTGTGAGTGTGTTGCATCTGTGGGTGTGTATATTGTGTTGCTGTGTGTATATATTGTGTTAAGTGTATATTATGTTGTGCTGGTGTATGCGTTGTCAGCGTGTGTGTGTCTCAGGGAGTGCAAGTAGGTGTGTGTAATATGTATGTGTTTATGTCTGTCTGTCTTGCTTGTTTTTTTGTCTGTGTGCGTACGCTGTTCGTGTGTATTTGTGTATATTTAAAGGTATGCATTTGCCATCCAAGTTTATGTATTTTAACTTTACATTTATACTACAAATTTTGATATATGAACACAATACGCTTGCTGTGTGCAAGATGATGATGTGAAAGGGCCCAGTGTGTGACCCTTTGGAAAAAAAGTTTGTTTTTTCATTTCTCAAATGACCTAATCTGTTTTTCTCGGCATGACCCTATCTTTGTCTCTATATGTGCACGTGCACACACATGCATACAAAAGAAGAAAGAACAATGTACAGTGATACCTCAGATAACCACTGGTGTCTTAACGCGTGGGCCCCCTAGGCATTGACCAAGGGAAGTAAGTAAAGTAAAGATCCCTTTTCACGCCTTTCAGCGCATCGGGCATATATATGGGCAGAGAGTCCCATTTTTTTACAGACCAATCAGCACTCGGTGGGTAATGTGGTCAGCATTACGCCGGCCGTCTTTACTTCCCCAGGACAGCCATCCTGATACCCATTTGAGGCTGGGTCGACCTGCGACGTCCCATACCACGATAAAAATCCACGCAGCCTGCAGTGGGTTTCGATCGCAGTACGTTGGATTATGAGTCAGTCTCGCAACGCCTTAGCCACGGACATGGCTTATTGACCAAGGGAGCCCTATGCTAAACTGTGTATGTCAAGTTACCTTTTGCAATTCATTCCTGTGAGTGGTTGTCATAGGGGCCTTGCGCTAATCTCTGTGTGTTAGGATCTTTATCAATCACATTTCATTCCTGTGAGTGGTTGTCATAGGGGCCTATTGCTAATCTCTGTGTGTGTTAGGATCTTTATCAATCACATTTCATTCCTGTGAGTGGTTGTCATAGGGGCCTTGCGCTAATCTCTGTGTGTTAGGATCTTTATCAATCACATTTCATTCCTGTTAGTGGTTGTCATAGGGGCCTAGTGCTAATCTGTGTGTGTCAGGATCTTTATCAATCGCATTTCATTCCTGTGAGTGGTTGTCATAGGGGCCTTGCGCTAATCTCTGTGTGTTAGGATCTTTATCAATCACATTTCATTCCTGTGAGTGGTTGTCATAGGGGCCTAGTGCTAATCTGTGTGTGTCAGGATCTTTATCAATCACATTTCATTCCTGTGAGTGGTTGTCATAGGGAGGGGCCTTGCGCTAATCTCTGTGTGTTAGGATCTTTATCAATCGCATTTCATTCCTGTGAGTAGTTGTCACAAGGGCCCCAGCACACTGGTTTTCCTGGGGCTTAAGACGGCTCTGCGGCTAATGCTGTTTTTCCAGGCCTTGGCTAATGAATGTTTGCTAAATGGGGATTCAGGTTTCTGGGATCTGCTCTTGTTGTTTTCGCATCTGAAAAAAAATGGCCTTTTCAGCTGAAAAAAATTTCAGCTAATGAATGTGAATTATCTTCATTAGCTGAGGTATCACCTCACATGTAAATCAGCAAATATCAATACACCTGTGTGTAAAAAACAACAACTTTATAACATGCAACTGATAAATAAAATATTAACAAACAATTAGTAAAATAGAAAATATAAATTTTAAAAAGTAACAATTAGTCAAACATGAATCTACAAAATAAAACACAGAAAAGCCTCGTTAACATTAACTTGCTTAAGATGAACATTTACTTAACATGATCAAAATGTTGGTCCCAGCAGGGATCTATTATTCCTAATTAGACCCCGGTCAGCACAACTTTAAAAAAAATCTGAATTTTGTGGTGCCTTGAAGTTCATGTTAACATGAAAGATTATAATACTGTACAATACCTGAAAAATTAATCACAAAATAATTCAGATCACTTGAAAAGCTGCGATATTTAATCACAGTGTAAATGGTGGAGATGCTAAACCACTCAAGCGGTTGTGCACCAAGGACAGGGCTCATATTTGTCAAACCACTCAAGCGGTTGTGCACCAAGGACAGGGCTCATGTTTGTCAAACCACTCAAGCGGTTGTGCACCAAGGACAGGGCTAATATTTGTCAAACCACTCAAGCAGTTGTGCACCAAGGACAGGGCTCATATTTGTCAAACCAACCAAGCGGTTGTGCACCAAGGACAGGGCTAATATTTGTCAAACCACCCGAGCAAGTGTGCACCAGGGACAAGGCTCATCTTTGTCAAACCACCCAAGCAATTGTGCACCAGGTACAGGGCTCATATTTGTCAAACTACTCAAGCGGTTGTGCACCAAGGACAGGGCTCATATTTGTCAAACCAACCAAGCGGTTGTGCACCAAGGACAGGACTCATATTTGTCAAACCAACCAAGCGGTTGTGCACCAAGGACAGGACTCATATTTGTCAAACCACCCAAGCGATTGTGCACCAGGGACAGGGCTCATATTTGTCAAACCAACCAAGCGGTTGTGCACCAAGGACAGGACTCATATTTGTCAAACCACCCAAGCGATTGTGCACCAGGGACAGGGCTCATATTTGTGAAGCCCTATCCACACCTCTCTGCAGATATTACAGAAGAGGTTCCTAACTGCAGCCTGGCGGAAGTAGATAGGCAACTAGGTCTTTCTGCTAGAGTTTACAGCCGGTGAATGTGAAGAAGAGACTTACAGTAGGTTCCCCATGGGCAACCCAAGGATAGTTTTGTTTATGCATTAATTAGTCCTTAGACTCCAGAATAACTAACAATGACTGCCTGGAAATGAGTAATGAAAGTAGAATATTATATTCAAAAATGAGAAAGAGACAAAGTTTTTTGGTCATGTGATGAAAAGAAGAGCACTGGCAAATATGAATGACAACAGGAAAGATCACTGGTAGAAGAGGCAGAGGCAGACTAAGAGAAACGATGGTAGATGGCTTAAAACAGTGGCAGGGAGGAATATCATCAGTGGAATTGATCCAGAACACCAAGGATCCAGATCTGTAGAGATGCATGAACGCCTATGCCAGTTGTAAAGGCAACTGATGATGATGATCTATTAGTCATCAATGTACTTATATCAGCACCACAGGCAGACACAAGTTATGAACACTATGTTTTTATCTGTAACTGTTCTCAGTTGTTTGTTCTGACATAAAACCACATGCTATCTAGCTCTTATTCAGTTATGAATTTGTATTGATTCTTCTCTCTTTTTCTTCTTCTTCTTCCCGTTCACTAGCTGTAAACTCGGGTGGAAAGTTCTGGTTGTTCGTCCACTTCTGGACTGCAGTCCTGTTCTAGAACCTGAGTGTTGCGTGTGCATCCATTTTACAGATATGACTCATTAGTATGCAGACTGTTGGTTCCTTGCCTCTCAGGCAGATGCACTATGACTTTAAAGGAAGCTCCCAATTAGTCGACTCTCACGACATGCTTTTAGACAAACAGTGGGTCTATTCTTGTTTCCCTTATAATAGGGCTCCGGAACCCACAGGGGATTCTCTTATTTCAAATTCTTGTCTTGTTTGCCTTGCAGTTATGGCAAGAAATGAACAGAGCTCTCGCTCAGTATTTGAACTGAGTTATGTGGTATGTGACTCATCTACAGTTGCAAACAGACGTTCCACAAATTCCATAATTTCAACAGCTTATATGACAAAGTTTTCAAAGTGCCACTCTGGCACTTTTTACTTGACTACATTTTCAGGTCTGCTATTTGTCACTCTATATTACGCTAAGGCACACGTGGGAATTCTACTACAAATAGGTCAAACCAAAGTATTCCTTTTCATGCATCTACACTTTTTTAATTTACCATTCAATGTTCAAACACAATTTTCTCAAAACAAGGATGTGGTACTTAGATTTCTTTGGTGTACTGCCAATGATTTGTGACCATCATCCAAAATCTCACAACAAAACTGATCAATTTCTTGGGAGAAGACTGTTTCAGGTCTTGTTGAATATCAGTTCTGGGTCAGATCACTTAAAAAATTACTTGATATTTCAGTTCACATTTTGATTTTCTTCTTGAAATAATCCCTGATCACACATTGCTACAGAAAAGATTCTGAGTTGTATTTTAACACCGGTAGCACAATTATACAACTTTTCATGAGTTACAGCTTTTCATGAGTTACGGCTCCCCAAACAAAAGTGAAAAATGGTTGTAAACAACAGACAAAAAAATAATTCATAAACATGATAAGGCACAATGGATTCTAGAACATGATTATGCTGTTTTGATCGAGAGGTGTACAACTTTATGATGTTTTATTTCAATACTCGGAAATGGGAGCCATGATAGAACTGTGAATAAACACTTGTCTGCCGGGCTGAAGGTCTTGGTTTCAAATCCGTACCAGCCGGATTTGAGTTTAACAAAAAATTAACAAAATATGAACCAGAATATGTTCTGAGAGTAAAGGTGGCCTACATGATGTTGACTACACCATCCACTGAATCCTGAGTGGCTACAAAAATATGAGTCTGCCATCATATGCAGGTTGTGCCACATTTTTTCAAGTCTCAACATGACAAGAAAGAAAGAGACAAATCAATAATGAGACTGCTGCGAAGTAATCAGTTTCTAGGCAAAAAATTTATAACATCGAGGAAAAAATGAATATCTCAGCTGAAATGGCACAATAAATGGTATCATAAGATCCTGGAAGCACAATTATGGGCAATTTTTTTTTTTTATAAACAGTGGTGGCACAATTGGTAAAATAAATACCCTATTTTAGAAACAAATTTACAGAACTGTACAAACAGTTAGCTTTATTATGTTAGCCTCAAATGAAATTTAAAATTTACAGTTTGCATCAAATAAGAATAACAAGTCAATAAACATGTATTTAACAAGAGATTAACCCTCTCAACCTAGAAACACTTTGAGGGAAAAAAAAAAGTCATAATTTGGGAGAATCCCCCCCAAAAAAATTGAACATGTATATAAAAAAAAAAGGTTATGAATAACTTAGAAAATCAATTTACACTTTTTTGAAGAAAGGGAAATAGTCAATAAAACAACAACAAAATGGAGAAAATTAATAGAGTACACTCTACAGAGCTTAAACAAAATTATTTGGTTATTCATACCATGATCCCATTGCTATGCAACAGCTAAAGGCAAATTATGATGTCTTTACTCTCTGAGGCTCGAGCAACAATGTGTCTTGATTACAAAGTTTCGATTTGCCTAAACAACACTGTCTACATCGATCATATGTCCCGTACATGATTTACACATGGCTCCATATTCATTTCTATTCAGTATTCAGGGAAGATAACTCTAATTTTTGTGTGTATGTAAACAAGTCTATGTTTCGCAGACATGTGGGCGCAAACTGATCCGATTCATTGCTAGCGCAATTTTCAGACAGTGCATTTTTTTGATTTCGTGTAAGTGACCATGATTGCCGATGTTCTGAACACAGGCACAGGCCAAAAAATTCCCCTTTCTATGGCTGAATCTCTGAAATTGTTTCAGTCAGATATTTTCTAATGATGAAAAATTTGAATTGTTCTCAAAGTGATTCGGACAGTAAATGTACACCAGCGGCAGCTGAGAGGTCAGCTATTCATTTTGATGAGATAAATCCAGAAGGACCGATTTCATTTGCAAAGGATGTGATAGTCACCAACATCTACATCAAAAGGACTGTTTCGGACAGTACCGTATTCATGGTACCGCTAGGCTGCATTGAAATCATTGCAGCTACAGTCTGTATAAAACTACAAAGTTAATATTTTATGTGTATAGGACTACTAGTCAAAATTTCTGCCATTTTTTTTTTTTTTAATTTCACTGAGCAATCTACGAAAACCTAGGGTGAGTGATCAGCTAACCCAGAAACGTGTCATTAACTTTTGAATTTGTTAGGAAGCTGAACAAACTTTTAAGCTGTATTCTCACATTTGGATATTCACTGTGCTTGTGGCTACAAAACCATGGTAAGTGAAGATTTTTTTGTAAAATTTTGTCTTTGTAAATATAACTCCTGCTGCATTCATTTTTCCTACTAATTATAACTGCATGAAACATAAACACATCATCAGATTCAAAACGTACATTCATTCCTCTTTAAACAAATGTACACTTTTGCAGGGATTAGAAGTACATTACATTCTCAATAGCTGTTTTTTTTTTTTTTTTAACACCATCCTCTCTGCCATTTTTGCAAAAAGAAATTAATCTGAGCCAAGTCTGTCACAATTCATGGGCCTGAAAGAATTAATGACTTGAACATTTTTTTATTATTCCACAACTGGAAAACTCCCAAAATGCTATATTTTAGTATACATAATTTCCAGCCCTCCCAAACACTGCACAGGTTCAAACAGAACCAATGCCATGAACCAGGCTTATCACAAACTGGCCAATGCAGCAAAATCTACATTTACGTTTCACGGTAACAAGAGCTGAATAACTGGTGTCTCTGGGTGAAAGGATTAATATGCTTACTTTAAGTTCATAAAATTTAAAATAACAGCTTGTATCAAATAAAATCAATCAGCAGGTAGGTATTCAACAACAGCAGCTTAACCTCAGTTGGCTTGTCTTCTAGCATGCCTATTTCTTCTCTCTGTTGGTCGCCTCACAGGTCTCCTGCTGTCAGTGGGTGACAGTGTTTGCACAACTCTTGGTTCTGGAGGCTGGGAATGTTGGGTGAGTGTGGGAGCATGAGTTTTACACATGAGGACTCCTGTCAAAACAGGTATTGCTGCACCAGCAAAAGCCATGGCAAATCCCCAGGAATAATAGGCACCTCTGGACACCTCTTCTGATGTCATAATCATGAAAACAATTATGCCCAAAAAGCTAAGAAAACCTGAAATATTATAGATTCAGAAAAAAGTTATTTCAGCACGTTTTAAAATCTCCAGGCAGAAAACATTAATGGTGAAGAGAAAAAGATTATAAAACTTACACATACAGAGAACAAAATTATTTAAGAGAGAGAGAGAGAGAGAGAGATGTTTTAGAGGCAGAAAGGAAGACAGACAAAGTGAGTTTGCACACGCGAGAGAGAGAGAGAGAGAGAGAGAGAGAGAGAGAAGAGTGAGATGTTTTAGAGGCAGGAAGGAAGACAGACAAAGTGAGTTTGCAAAAGAGAGAGAGAGAGAGAGAGAGAGAGAGAGAGAGAGAGAGAGAGAGAGAGAGAGAGAGAGGAGAGAGATGTTTTAGAGGCAGGAAGGAAGACAGACATAGAGAGTTTGCAAGAGAGAGAGAGAGGGGGAGAGAGAGAGAGAGAGAGAGAGAGAGAGAGAGAGAGAGAGAGAGAGAGAGAGAGAGAGAGAGAGAGAGAGAGAGAGAGAGAGAGAGAGAGAGAGAGAGAGAAACTAGCCTTGATTCAAAATTTCAAAAGCAAGATACTTTACTGAGAAAAAGAAGAGGTATATTCAAAGACTTACACAATTTGATACACACATGATTTATTTCAAAAATAAATGTACCTGATATAAAGGCCAAGTCCTCTGGAGTTTCACTGTCCCTGTGTAGCAGCTGCTTCAACATCTGAATGTGAAGTCTTCGAAGCCAACTCCTTGGAGCAAAATTCTGAAGGCCTGCCAGAACTAAGGCCACAATGTAAAACGGCAAGGCTAAGCTCTGGCAAATGACGACAGTTAGGAACCAGTCTAAAAAAAATGTTCAAATGGTTATTTATAATGGGCTATATACATAAAAGCTATATAAATCCTATACATACTGGTGCGAATCATGGACAGTTTGTGAACAAGTGAAAACTTATTTTGAAGCTGCGGAGGTGTAGTTTTCCAGACGAATTATGAGAATACCCTGGACAGATAAAGAGAAATGAAGATGTCTTGATAGAAACTGGCTCATAAGGAGAACTGATTGCACACATTAGAAAGAGACAATCTACATTCTTTGGTCAGGTCATGAGAAGGAGAATACTGTAGGAATACGGTAGGAAAGTTGGAGGAAGGGAGATGCAGAGGGAGACTGAGAGAAAAGATGCTGGACAGTTTGACATATGGCATAGATGATCATCTATGTCAGAGCTGACTGAAAGTATACGAGACAGAAGGTTGTGGATAGACATGACTACCAATGCTACACGGCATGGACTCTAAGAAGAAGAAGAAGAATACAAATATAAAAGGTACTCATCGATTTAAACCTCACATCCTACAATATGCCAACAATGTCCGGTGGAGACGTGCACTGGGAGAGGTTTTTTGCCTTATTCTAGCAAGAGGATATGCAATCTGAAAACTCAATGTAATGGTAGGGCAGACCAAGCCTTTAGCAATGGTTAGGAGCTGGTCAATAAGGGAAACTGACAGGTTGAGATAAGAATTGACATCACAGCACTCGGGGCACTCCTATGTGTGCTCCGTCCTCATCTTAAGCAGCCAGCGCAGAGTTCTATTACTGACGCTACTTGTCACAATCTGGTTATATGTCCCTCTTGCCTTTCCTCTTAGTGTAGTGAGCCGACCAGACTCTTTGGTTTCACCCAGGGGCCTCATTCTCTCCAGGCCATAATAATCTTCTATCTCTACTGGTTCTGTTGCTTGTTTCTAAAGGGTCTTGACCACATCTGCCTTGTCATGGATCAATTCACCACCCAGGTTGTGCAGATCCAGCCAATCTGTCTGCCTGTTTATTACCCATTACGCCGGCATAGCCTGAAGAAAAGATTCAAAGTATGCTCACAAGTGTACTGACAGAGCACTGCTATTCTAATCTGGCAGCTGCTGCAGCATATTTAGTTTACTTGATTATCGGTGCACTTTACCTTTGCAATAAACAAGACATGCTGGTTAAAGGATCATGCAAGGGCGACACATAGTCTCTACAACACAGCTAAGGCACTGCGTGATGGACTGGAGGAACTTTATCTCTGGCTGTGATTTCTGTCTAAAGGCTGAATCTGAGAGGATTGACTTCACTGCACCAGGTTTAATCCCATATGGCTCGGTCTCTCACCGCATAATGGCTAGCCGCCTGCCAAAAGTGCAGCGCAGAGCATGAACTCCTTAGCTCCAGCAACAATCCCTATATGTACTCATGAACTGAAGGGTGCAGCTGCGAAACAAACACATGACCTTCAGAATGCGGGGCTAATAACTTAACCACTTCACTATGGTCACTCCCAAATTCCTGTACTCTATAAATAACACAATACAACATTACTCTCTGAAAACATGGAAAGGTGTCATCAGCATATCCACCATTAAAAACATGTCAACTGTAATGATAAAATTAGTGTTTAAGTTCTATACAAAACCTGCACTGATGTATGCCTGTGAAACAAGAAAACAAGCTGAGACATATCAAACATCAGTGGCTTCTGAAAAAAATTAGAGAATATCATGAACAGACAGAAATAAAAAATGAAGCATCATCAAGACACAGATAAAAACCACACAGGGATTACAGAAATTAAATAAAATGTGGACAGCCAAGATCTTTTGGACATGTTATGAAGCAGAACACTTGAAACTTCAAAGTTTAAATGAGTCTGTTAGCAATGTTACATTCTGGTAGAAGAAAAATGAGTTAAGAACCAATATGACATCACATGGGGTTTTCCAATTACTGTGTCTCCATGTTCAGCAGCCAGCACAGAGTTCCAAAACCAATAGTGTCAGTTGCAGTCTAAAATATATTTATCGTGCCTTTCATCTGTGCGCTGAACA
Source organism: Candidula unifasciata (assembly GCA_905116865.2). Lineage (NCBI taxonomy): Eukaryota > Metazoa > Mollusca > Gastropoda > Stylommatophora > Geomitridae > Candidula > Candidula unifasciata. The sequence goes on along the minus strand of CAJHNH020001255.1, from coordinate 42,325 downwards.
TCAGCCAGATCCTCAGGTCACTCCTCACTGCATCAGTCTCTCTACCTCCAGACCATAATCCTGTAATTGCTCTTTCAAAGTGTTCATGTGCCCCCAAAGATCCTTGATTACATCTGTCCTACATGAACCAATTCATCCCCAGTGGTGAAGACTCAGACTGTCTGCCTATTATTTCCCCCACAAACCAGCATGCATTGAAGAAAAGATCAGAAGAATGATTCCTGCCTGCCCCTCCCGAAGTATGCATGATGTTCTGCATGAAGCAAACTTGTCTTTATCTTTTTAAGCAGACTCTGAGAGTCCATATCATCATCATCATCATCACTGGCACCTTTCTGTCTATCCAGATGATAGTGTTATATTGCGCTATGAGGAGGCATGAGACTCACAGCCCATGGCGATGGCGAGTGTGACTAGCAAGACCAGCCCATGTCCCAAAAAAAAAGTCTTCCACAATGATAGCATGGGATTTCAGGACCATTTTTGTCAACATTTGTGTTTAATCTGTTTCTTTTCAGATGCTCAGCTTTCATCCTTTCTGCAATCATTTCTTCCTTCAGTCTCATTCCCTTCCTGATATGCCCTTTCCACACAACAGGGTCCATGGCATTCCCCCCCCCCCCAAGAGTCTGCCTCAATACCTGTATCATTCATGTCCCACTTGCACACATCTTTATAACGTAGTAGAGGTCGGCCTTGACATCTTGTACTTGTCTTCAATTCACCATAAAGGATGTCCTTAGGGACCTGCCATCCTCCATGTGTGACCCAGCCACCTGAGCCTTCGTAGAGTCAGGATATTTATGTGTTCTCTCTCCAGCAGAAAACTAAAATAACCGCTTCCTCCATGCTCAGATTAGATGCATCAGGCTTTCTTGCATTAACACTGTTATCTGTTTTCACCATGGACTCCTACGCACTTTTTTTTTGCCCACTTCTGCAATAGACAATCTACATTCTTTGGTCATGTCATGGAGTAGATCGCGACAGTAAAAAATCTGGAGGAGAAAAGAGGCCGAGAGAGAAAATACTGGGCAGTTTGATATTATGGCATGGAAAAGCATCTGAGTTAGAACTGACTGACAGTACATCAGACAGAAGGTTATGGACAGACATATACCAATAATCTGGCTACCAACGCCACGGATTATAATTTATAAGAAGAATGTAGATTTTATGTTTAACATACCGTTAACAACCTGGTTTCCTGTCAGCGGATTACTGGTGCATATATAATTCAGGCATAGCTCCCACAGGCCAAACCGTCCGTTGATTTCTGTTCCGTTGTCCCCTATCTGACTGAACCACAACCAATCTGGTGCCGAAAACCCCAGCAGAAAGGGGAGGATCCCAACACCCAGGGAAACGATGCAGATTTTATACGGTACGCCGCGATGCGCCCAAATAGTGTCCATCTTTATGTGGGCATGTATAAGCAGGTATGTACACACGAAGCAAACCAGGGAAAAGGAACTAGGGATATTCGTCTCTACGAATGTTCACTTTATTTTCAGACAACTCATCCCAGCTGGGAGTACCAAGAATACAGTACACATCCCCTTCTGTGTTTACCGGAAGTTGCTGTGTTGCACTAGATGCACTCTATTTTGGTCACGTGCTTATCATCATCATGTGGTGGTTCAGACGGTGTGTCAGTCAATTTAATTGGGTGCCGTTAAAGAAAGGGAATTTGGGGGGAAAGGGGGGGCGGGGGGAGGGGGTACTTCTTTTGATCCACCCACAATAATTATCTGTGGGGGGGGGGGGGGGTAAGGGGATCAACACATTCAACCTCACCCACACAGAACCTCAGGTAACATGGGATTGATGTGGCCGTTACATGGGGCATAGTTACAATTTCTTTGGAGGTTGGGGGACGGTTGGGACTGTGCCATCAGTGTAGGATTCTTTAGTCTCAGTGTCAAACCTTCAGATCCTGTTGGTTTGCAGTCCACATCGAGATCTACAGCAGTCGTTGGTGTAAAGTTAAAAGTCGGCAGATGTGAACCAGCTTCATTGCGCACGGTTATAAACCATAATTGCTCTGCCACCAGTACAGACAGCTGATAAGAAACTGCCTGTCTGTGTCGCCGTCCACACGCAACTCCGTAGCTACAGCGACGTTCCTCTGTTTACCCCAGAGTGTTAACTGTCATAGTAGCAAAGGCCGGCCGCCCAGGTGTGGTTTGAGGTGTAGTATAAAGGAGAACGTGTGACAGAGGGGTGGGTATGTTGCCATAGTGTTAAATGTTTGTAGTTTAGGGAAGGTTTAGGTTGTAGTAAAAATAAAAACTCTAGCAAAAGGGCGGCTGATATGACGTATTA